>JAXCLO010000208.1:10164970-10178732 GCA_035583995.1 Arremon aurantiirostris
GCTCCCATCCCGGCGTCCCCGCAGCCCCACGGCAGCGCCTCCCCGCGCGGCCCCGGAGCCGCCCCACGGCAAGGACGCGGCGCGGCCCGGCCGGCCCCGCACGCCGCCAACGCCTTCCGCTCCATCTCCCCGCAGCCCTCGGCCATCCGCGCCTCCGTGCCCCGGTGACGCTTTGTGACCGGGGCCACACCGCCTACCGGTGTAACCCGGACAGGCCTCACCGAGGTGACCGCTGACGCGCTAACAAGATTTCTCCTTGACAAGTCCCCGGGGCACCTCTGTTAGTAACAACTTGCCAGAAAAGCTCCGTGCCTGCAATCCACCCAATCTCCGTCAGAGGAACAGGGCTTATTCCAGTTAGCCAGCCTTCATCTCTGAAAAGATTTCTGGGGTGAAGAAAAAGTTTCATTGCTCTCTTAATTAAAAAAAAACCCCAAAGCACTACCACCACTTTTTGGGGTTGCATCCTCTCTCCCCTGAAGAACAGCTGTGTCAGCAAGGCCACAGCCCTGGACAGAGGCCCCACTCAGGAGAAGACACTCTCCACATTCCTACCCAGTCCATGCACTAATGACTCCCAGGGTAAAACTTGAGAGCTGCATACAAAGAGCAGCTGTGCCAAGAGAGCCAAGTATGTCTCACACAGAGCTGTGCATGGAAGTTACGCACAGGAATTCCTTCATTAAACCACACACCTGAGGAGGCCTACAACAACAAGTCAAGGATCTCGCAAACACCCACGGCCTACAGAGCCTTCCTTGACCACGTCATCTTCACAGCTCCATTAAAGAAGGTGAAGGGATCCAGCTGCAATCTGACTACACAATCTCTTCCCTTCTCAGGTTTCAGCAGTCCTAGGACCTGGAGCAGAAGGAACAATTTAGAAACAATTTTCCCCAGCACCGAAATCACAAAATCATATCCAGCAAAAATCAACTCCAGCTGGTAAATTCAGTGCTTCAAACTCTTGACAAATACTATTCCTCCACTACAACACTCAAGACATTGTAGGAATACATTTTCATGACTGTGTTTATAATATGCAATTAAAAAATCAGGCATTGTGTAGATAGCACTCATCTATTCTTGGGTGTAAGGGATTGAATTTGTTCAGTGCCTCATCAGATAAAGAGCAAGACCTGCAAGCAACATAATTCACTCTCACATTGAAGAGAGGCCATGGTACCTAAGGATAGGCCTGTGCTACAATTTTGCCCATCAAGATCCTTCCCCAGCCAGAAGCAGGGACAAAAAAGGCACCTAGCCAGCTGTGAGGGCAAAAAGCTCTCATGCACATCCAGCTTTGGCAACAGCAGAGTGCTCCTGTCAGCTTTTGTTACTCAGAGAGGTGCAACAGCAGTGCTAACAACAATTCCTCCCATCAGCACATTTCCACCAGGGGACTCTGCTGTGTTCTCCAGCAGAGATTTTCCTAGTGGAGACAAGCCCAAGGACAAGAAAAGGCATTCTAGGCAGGCACACACTTATATGTGCAATAAAATTTAACAGTTGTTCATTAGAACATCCTGAGATTGAAGTGGAAGCTTTACATGGTGCAGTTTAGCAACACCATAGCTTCAGCTTATGCACAGAGTACTGGAATAACCCTGTATTCCTGTCACTTTGTACACTTGTGTGTACCTCCTGCTGTTAAAAACTATAATTTACCCGCACTCCAAGCAATAAAATACAGTTTGAAAGTCTGTCTGTTTAGATCCAGATCAAAAGCTGTACTGACATGCTAAAAGCCTTTGAAGATCCACACCCATGTCACCAGGAATTCACACTACCATACTTCAGAAAAGCTGCACTCATATTTTTTTCCTTTTTTGATTGCTGTGTAATTCAGTGAGGATTGTTTACTGATGGCAGCTTTCAGTCAAAAACTGAAGTGTTTGACTCATACCCAATAAAGTTTTGCCTGAGATGTTTGGACTCCTTGAATAAGTGCATGCAAGTAATGGGCACTGTGTAACTTCTGACAAACCTCATAGATCCAAAATGAAAAAAACCCAAAAAGCATTGAACATGAAGTTCTTGATTTAACACCAGTTTCTTAAGCAGCATTTATTTACTACTGCAAGCACAGACTGAGCACAATGTTTGCCAGTGCACATGAAATGGGCTTGAACAGCTGCACACAATTCTATTCAAATTCTGATCTAATAATTATAGAAGTAGCTGCTGTCTTCAGCAGCAGGCCATCACTGTTCACAGCTATTACTGCATTGCAAAGGTAACAACAGAAAGAAGCATTTTTAACAGTTAAATGCCAGAAAACATACAAGATGATGCAGCCATCTGTTTTATCAGCACATCAACATAATCATTACCATCCACTGTGGACTTGACAGTAGAAAATGTCCAAATAGCAAAATAACCACACAGTGCCCCTGGAAGATGGAGGGAAATATTGAGGAAAGTGGTCCATGACCATGCCAAGCTCATTTTCTTGACTACACCATCTGAAGTCTAACAATACCAAAGTGTGTCACAATCTGTGCCTTTGAGTGAACTCAGGGTCCTGATGTCACTATTCATACAGCAATTAATGATTCCAAACAGAAAACACAATGTATCCTCAGGATTTGGCACTACTTCTGACAAACTGAAACACCCTAACTCAAAATAGCAAGTGTCTACATTTCAGCATTATTACTTGTGCATGCAGAGTAAGAAAATTCAGCTGTCTTGAAAAAATTAAGAAAACCAAACTACCAACCCACAAACAATCAATATTTACACTTCCCTGCTTTATAAGGAAATTCTTTCCTGGGCAGTCTATTAGACAATGATAGGTCAGGTATTTGCACAGCACTCTATGTGATTTTACAAAATTAACAGTATTTGAGACTGGTAACAGACTGGCATATAAACTGTGCCACACTTGAGCAATTTCTCTGTCCCAGATGCATCATTTTGAAGTCCTTAAGGCATTTCTGATAACAACAACATCTATTCTACAAGTCCACTGAATGTTTTTAAGGACTAAATGTCCTTAACAAACATAGCTTTATTATCATCCTACAGCTTGCTGTCAACTACAATCTCCTTTTTAATATGCAGATCACCTTTAAAAATAATTACTGTCAATAGTTTTCACTATTTTTTTGATCAAGAAACGCAGACAAAATAAACAGAATTGTAGCAATTGTTAACTTCGGACACACTGCTTCTTTAAAGAAAGCAGCTTCTGGTATTATGCAAACTACAAATGTTTTGTTGAATAAATCCTAAAACTGAAGGGCTAATTACTTTTAGGGGAAAAAAACTGCAGGAAATGAAAGCCAACAGAATTTGAGTATTATTAAAAACTTGTTAAGAAGGATGTATCTTTTATGATATAAACATGTTCACTGTTGCAGTAAACAAAATTTTAAGGTTGTAACTCAGTTCTCAATGATTAAAAGGTACCACTCCCACGAATATCAAACAAAAAAAGAAAGAAATTTAAATACTGTCAAACTAACAATTTTATTTCCCCTTCCAATCATTACAAAAGGCACTCACTACTTCTCAAAGAATGTCATAAGGTCACATGAAATGACTCAGATTTCTATCTTTTGTTTTTCCTAGAAAACTCCTTTTTCTATTCCAAGCAAATAGGCATATTTTTCTAGAATAAAAACAATGAACCACTAAGTTTTTCTTGTTTGCTGAAAGATGCTTGGGTTTTACTGTAGTAGTTAATGGATTAATTTTACAGTTAAAGGATTAATTATAAATAATGATCCTTGATTCACGAATCAAGATAGATTAGTGGGAAGGAGTCTGATGGGGGGCAAAAACTCCCATACTCCACTGGAATTAACTAAAAACTCATGAGTACTTATAATGATCATGTAGTATATTTTATTTGAATTGTGGTTTCATAAATGTGAGAAGTTTTTTAATTAAAAACAAATTGCAGACCCTGATTCTGCCCTTGGCTCAGCACGACTGTCCTTATAGTGGACACAGTCTCAAATCCATTCACAGAACAGCAAACCACAGGCAGAACCATTCAGTGCTCAGCACAGATCATCTCTTTAGTGTCCTGAGTAAATCTTCCCACAGCAGCTTCCCTACAACATTTTTCACACAGGGTACTAATCCCTACCTCTGGAGGCTAGAATAATGCTATATTTTAATAAATTATAAGATTTAGATTAACTGCAAAGTAGCCCGAGGCTATTTGAATGTGTGTTGTAATGCTCTAAACCACGTAAATCAGTAGTCATTGGAATTGCCAATGAGCGGTCACAAGAAAGAGAAAAAATTCAGGTCCGTGGCCAACAGGAAAGATACTGACAAAGGGGGATGTATAATGTGAAAAGGGATCCTTTTCAAGTAATGCCAAGGATTCTTTAAGATGGGTCTCAGTATTTACAATGCTGTCTGTAGAATCTAGAACCACAAAAGGTACTAAGTCTACTCATTCTTGGTGCAACAGCAACACGTTTATCAAATAACATGAAAATTTTTGTAGCAATTAATTCTGTCATTTATGAAGTAGAATGTATTGAGACTACTTTAGCAATAATAGATTTTTCTTCTAAGATGTACAGAAATCAAACTGTTGCATCTCTCTAAATTGGGATCATTAGCATAATAAAGGCACGTACTTCAAAAAATTAAAATGCTCTTTAAACATTGTACCTTGTTTATTGCCTTATTTGCTTTCTCATTAACAATTGCCATGGCACCTGTTCCCACCTCTCCCCTACAGTACATTGCTACCTATCCACAGCCCCGTATCTCCACCACAAAATTAAAATTTAAAACCAGCACACTCAGATTCACTGTCCTGCAATTCCCTGCTTATTAATAATGGTGCATCACCAAAATGAATGTTCCTCAGGGCTTTCATACTTTCTCTCTGTATGAGAAACAATTCACAAAGACTCCTGGCTGTGTCTGTCGCTCACAAACACGCCCCACAAGGCTGCCTCCCTGAGAGCAGCCCAAACCAAGCACTCCTGCCACCAACACTGGACATTAGCTCTGTGCAAGGACCACTGCTCACTGCCAGGTGTAACTGCACCATGAAAACCACACTGGTTTAATAAGGGTATACACTACACAAATAATACTTAAAAGATGGACTGTAGGAATGGGTGTGCATTCAGAGTTTTTAAAATCTTCATTAACTTTAATTTCTCCTCCACTGTTTACTGGCTTTTCACTCAAATAGATCAAAACTATTAAAACAAATAAATATTTGAACTGATTTAAATATACCATGATCTCATCATACTAAATTTTTAAGAACAAATTAATGTCAAACTGTGAAAACAAAAGCAACACAGAAAACACCAACAAACTACATGCAGTCAAGACACATCTGACCATCTCCAGCCACAGACACCAAATTATCAGATCAACTGCCCTATAAATTTTAACACTATACTTTCAAATATCAAGGCTTGGAAGCACCCGTGCCCCTTTCTTTGAACAGCAGCTTACATAAAACTACTCCTATAGAAGAGCTACAAGTTTTTAACTGCAATTTCCCTCAATTTATTAAAAAAACATAAAGAGTTCATTTGCAAAAGCTCTTTATCCTTAAAGAGCTGTTCTGTTAGCCAGTAATTTAGCCACTTTTCTACAAAAATCTTACTAGAAGCAGCATATTTAATGTTTAAAAAACAACTTCTGAATACAAAAACGTTCGAAGTATAAGCTCTTTAAGGTTTTCCAATATAAACTTAAGTTGTAAAACTCAGTTTGGGAAGAATACTCTCACTTTTCACTTACCTTATCCTCAAAAGTTTTATTACCATAGTCAGAAATTAAATTTAAGAAATACATTATCTCATAACTTCTCTTTACATTCATTTGTTGAACTTCTAATTAGCATATTTCTTTCAAAACATGTTTCAGTACACTGGAATTGTAAGTACTGTCCCAAAAACTGCATCACTAGCTCCTGCTCACCTTGTGAAGTTGATGCCTGTGATTTTTGCTGCAGTGCTACAGGATAACATCCAACTTGAGAGGGATGTATGAGCAATTGCATGCACTGTTTACTGAGAAATCTGCACTGAAACTTACCTAATCTGATGGGAATGCACATAGCCTTAATGAGATGCCAAGTTAAGCAGCTGGGACGGTCTCTCACCTTTATTTTGCTTTCCTGACATCATGAATTTAAACTCCAGCTCTAAATAAGGCAGCTGCAGGAGAGGAGCAGATGCTACCAATGTCAATGGGTCTCACCAGTCACATATGGAGTGCCCAAGAGGACTTGCCCACTGGCTGCAGTTCTGTGCGCTCCCTACTCCAACACTCTGCTAATCCAGCAGAAATTTACCTCAACAAAAATACAAAACAGTTGAGGGTCTCCTTGCTATTTTTCTTCTTGCAAGATTAGCATAGAGAAGTATGAGAAGCTACACAAGAGAGCAAGAGGGAAGGAAAGCAGCAATCACAGCCCAAAACACAGCCCAACAGTCAGAGGTTATCAGGCTGCTATGGCAGCACAGCTTTTGCTCCTGCAGACACTTTGGTGCCTCTAAGAAAATGCAAACTTCCTGATCATGTTCTTTGGAGAGATGGTGTACAGAAAGATTCAGCTCATCTAAACAGTTAATCTTTCATAGCAAAGCTCCACTCCCATCTTCATTCCTACCTTGTTATTTTACAGACAGATGTGTTAATTTCAATGTATTAGGCTTTTCACCCGTAAAGGGACAGCCCCACTCCACTCCCCCTAGCCACCCACTCCTGCAACCAAAGCAGCAACACCAAACTCCTGCACCAAAAAGGCAGGACAGGAAGGGACAGACAGGAAGGGACAAGAGCTGCAGGATGGGGTGAACAGAGCCACACAGTACCTACTTCCAGCTGCCCTGCCCTTGTGTGCCTCACACACAGTGTAAAACTGAACTCCAACAACGTCATGGCTCAGCTGATTGTTGAACACTCCAAGTGCAGCTCTCCAGCAAACTGCCTGCATAAGCACACAGCAAAGACACAGCTGAAGATCTGCCTGCTCATGAGGGAGGAGACACCGCGTTACAATGCAGCATTCTGAACGGAACGTGACATTTTCACCTGCCAAGGTGATCCTGGCACCAATGAAGCCTGAGCAAAACTAAGCTTAGAGGAGACGTGACCCCATGTCAAGACCTCCATCCTGTGGACAGACACATTCCTTGGGGATTTCCAAAAGTACAAAAGTCTCGTGGAAGAAAAGAATTAAGTCAGTCTACCTGTTTCCACAGTTTCAGTCTCAATTTCTTGTTCCTCTGCTACATCTTGCATCAGGTAAGTCTCATCATCATAAACCAGGACCTGAGCAGCGTAACCCTGTTCTAGTCTGGCACTAGGAACTGGCTCCACAACCACTGCTGGGAATTCAGAGACAGGCTCATTTTCCTATAGAAAGGAAAAAAAAGGGAAGAAAAGAAAAAAAATGCTCTAAATACTGCACTATTGAACTCTATGTCAATGTTTTCCTCTTATGTTCTTAAATGCTTTACGAAATAATGATAATAATTTCAAGTATTTTTACAGGAAATGTTCTTCCAAAGCAAGAGATTAAAAGAATAACAGATAATTATCAGCCATTAGAGGGAAAGTTCTAAATCTCAAAGTTTTCCTTAGTTTAAGGAAAATTTAAAGCACCAGACAGCTTAAGATATGAGAAAAGAGCACACTTTCTGATGAAGACACTGAGCTGAGGGAAGTGTTTCTCCTCCCTCTGCTTGATGCAAGGTAACCAAGGCTTTGACCATGCACTGCAAGGTACCTACACCTGACCTGTGCCCTTCAAACACGTGTTTTGGGTTAAATAGAATAAGTTATTACAGAAGAACTGACTATTTCAAACCCTATATGCCATGTCCACTTATTTAAGGATGAAAATGTCTGTAAAAGCTTATATAATCAGCTAGTGCTGCAGAAGTAGAACCATGCCAGGTGATCTTTATTAAAAGAGTAGAATATATTTATTATTTGTTGATAAGAATGCAAAATACAATAAAATATGCTGTGGTGGCTAACTTTAAAAGAGGTCTGTGTATTGTTCTGCTCAACTTGTTCCATACCTCACATCTGAGATGTTTAAAGAAAGCTCATATATAGAATATAAGTTTGTAAACCCAGTCTACAGTTGTACTACAGACTTCAAGAGTTCCTGCTTCCACTGCTGTGACAACAAATTCTTCTACTAAAAGTATTTGAAAAATGGCTGCACTCTTCCTCCTTACACAACAACCTCAGATCCATTTCAACTGTTTTCACAGCAAGTTCATAGCAAAATTTTCTTTCAAATTAAGATAAAAGGTTTCAAAGTTTGATAGTAAATAAGTGCTATTTGTTTTTCTGACCTCTTGGTTTTTTATTTCATTGCAGTCAAACTCCAGGGCAGGGCCTCCATTGTCAATCACTACTGATGTCATGGTGCATCCCCCGAAGAGTCTTTGAGAACTTATCTCTCCTGAAGATACTAATGCTGATAACCTCGGGATATCAAAGGCTTGCATTCACAGTCCACTGCTCTTGAACAGCTAGGCAGAGGTTGCTGAAACACAAAATAATTTCAAGTTATTTGCATAATTTACACTCAAAAGCCTTCCAATGTCTATGAAATCTCTTGCATGCTGCATCTCTGCATTAAAATAGAGCATCAGCAAACAGTGAGGTCCGTGCTGTGTAACAAAAGACATTTTAATAAATCCATCCATTAGAAGGCTACAGCAATCACTGAGGTCTGCAAGAACACAGGACCATCTAATATGCATTGAAGAAAGAAATGCTCATCCATACTGCAATGGGCAAGCTCAGTGAGTCTGCTTTTCAACAGCAGGGAGCTGGTTTACACCAAACTAATCCTGCACGTTCAGGGAAACACTCGTGTGGATTCATGCAGGGTACCTGGGCTTCCTACAGGCACGGTCACACTAACGAAAATTACAAATGCTGATCATCTCCCCAGCCAGATACAAACTAAGCAAGGAATAAGCACAAGACACATGTGAAAAGAAAGAAAAAATACACACAATTTAGGGAAAAAAAAAAAGGCTTTTTTTGCTCACTTAGGCAGTCTACTCTACATGACAAAGCACAACTCACACCTAACAATATTTAATTTGTAACAGCACAAACCACAAACCTCCCCCCTCAAAGTTACTACTTTGTTTTCCATTGCTTCACCACTTTTTGATGCAGAAGAAACCCCAGAGCTCCTCTGCTCCCCAAACAAGACTTGGGCTGAAAAGGCTTTAACAGGCATCCCTTGGAGCCACGGACACCTGTCACCCTGCAGACCTTTTACAACAAAAAGCCCACTCCTTACCTACCCAAAAGGCTTTCAATTCAAAAAATACGTTAAGTAGAAAAACAATTGCTTATGAATACACTAAAATAATCAATCAGAAGAAAAAAAATCCATTTTATTGCAAAACCTTTTCTTCTTCTACAGTTTTCCACTTATATACAGAATAGAAATATTGCCAATGAACCATAACCCAAAATAGAAGGCCAAAGAAATTAAATTGCACATTAATTTAGAAGCACAAACCTTCTAACCTGTTTCAAACATCAGCACTGTTCCTGCAACTCAGACTCACAGCTCAGTGAGCATACAGTGCTGCATATGGTACCTCTGCCTGAGCACATCACAAAGCTAATTCTCATGCAGAATACTAATGCAAACAAACAATCAGTGATAATAAATATCAATGCAAATAAATAAAATACTAGACCACATCTACTGTATATTTATATTTTAGGTACTATAATCCCACACAGGTGGCCAAATTGCATCAATTGAAAGCACCCAACACTGTTTACAAGATCAGGTTCTCTCTAAAACTCTGTCTCCTAGGTTACAAAAGGTTTCAATCACTTTTATGCTGATCCATCTCTACATGAATCACTGATTTCTATAGAAATGAAGTGAAGGCGATGCAGAAACGTAAATGACAATCCTCATTTTCCAGCTGGGGCAAAATCACAGTAAGGAGCTTACAGGGTAAGTACACAGAAGGATGTGTGAGATGCTGAATCTCAGCATTCATTAACAGAGCTGTATCCTCAGACTGAATATGGGGAACAGCCCCTCAAGGTACTCCCAGTCCTTACGTGATAGATTTGAATTTCACACTGCGGTTCAGCCAGAACGTTTCAAACTCCGCCAGGGCAGAGAAAACAGCAAGCGCACTGGTCAGCACGTGAGAGGGTGAAAGGGTTTCAGTTCAGCCTGGTCTGCGGTTCTGGGTTAGAGCAGGCACTCAGGCACACGCACACAGCCACCATACGTGTGAGATTCCCACAGACACAGCCCTTCCTCCGTGAGCCAGCATCTCCCTCGTCCCTCTCCCTAAGGAGTGTGTCCCAATGGAAGACTCTTGGCTTCTCCCTCACATTTCTGCAGCACACTGAATTCCCCATCCCCTCTCTAGCAAGTCCCAGCTCATTACACTCCCGTAAAAGGAAAATGCTGGCTGGTCACTTCAGGAATCAGCTCTGAAATTCACATTTCCCAAAATTAAGGCAGCCAAAAAGGCCAAAAGACAACTGGACTCACACTCCTAAAGTAAGAGATGGTTCAGGTTTGTAAGAGACTAGGCTGTCCCCAGTGATACAATCAGCAAGCACAGAAGCTGTTCAAAGTACAACTAGTTTTGAATTACAGAACAACCTGCAGAAAGATTAAAAATAAAAACAAAAATCCGCACACTACAAATTTAATTCCTCTCTGGATAGATGCTCACAATAAAGCAAAATACAGAATAACATCAGAGGAGAAAAAATAAATTTAACATTTCCAAAAAAATTACCAAATCATGTTATTACGGTTCTGACATCCTCTCCTGTTCTTCCTGGTAATGGAAAATTCAGAGAAAAACTAGTTCTGAAACATTTGGAAAAACCCTTACGACCACAAAAAAATCCTTGCTGCTATTTTTATACATATCTCATGGGAAAACAAAAATAAATCTACACGCTCCCATCACCATATAATAAAAAACAAAACCCCAATCAAACGAAAAATTCTGAATCTGGAATACTTTGCCCCAACAGCAAGAAGTTTCTAACTATTCACACTACAAAACACACAACAAAGACTCAAATTTTTTTATACCTTTCACTGGTCAAGACAACCAATTAGAGCAGGTCCTCAGAGGCCACGGGGCACTTGCAATAAAGGCTGCAAACACCACTTCATTCACATACTGCATAGTACATTTATCTGACCTACATTACTGTGCCTACAAGAAATCCAACCTGCTCTCGTGTGTTTCTGGCACAAAGTTTAAAACCTTCAAATCACAACTGTGATGAACACAAATCCCAGCAAAAACCACATCTGAAGGTGATTCCCCTGTGCATTATCAAATTAATGGGGAAGCAAACATGCAGCTCAACAGAATAAAAGACAACAATTGAAAAACAGTGTGGAAAGGATGGTAGAGAAAGTCATCTCTTCTAGGCCACACTTCAAGTGAAGTCATTTAGGACTAATTTCAAAACAAAACTCTACATATAAGTCTGCAGATAGCTTCAGCACACTTTCACTTTAATTATAAAAGAAACTAGCGAAAAACCCCTCAAAACACAATGCTTGAAAAGAGATGCCCATACACAAAACAAGACAAACACACAGAAATGTGAGCAGCAGAGGCAGCTGCTCCTCCAGCACTCAGAACCTCCACAGGAGCACTTGGAACAACATCCCCCTTTTATTCCATTAAATAAAAATTGAATAATTTTTTTGCAATTAAATCCTGAGGAGAGATTTATGCAGATACCTCCACAGACGCAAGTGCAGGACTCCAGCTAGCAGTAGCATCACACACAGCTTTTATTTTTTTTTCTTTTTTTCTAAAACAGCCTTCTTTTGGTTTAATCAAAAAAGTTAAGAAAGTTGGCTTGAAAATGAAGTTAGTTACACGAGCAGAAGTACACCTGCCGAGATCACTGCAGAGTCTCACTAAGAGGAACAATATATGGCTTCCTACGGGCACGAAGGTGTTCTGTGTTTCAAATACTGCAGTAAATGCCACTGTCACTCTGACACAGATAAACCACAGCACAGTCTGTAACACATTCCATGTTGACTGAAAAGTCTTTTTAAAGATGTTTTCCCAGATCACATTTACAGCTCTGGCTGCCTGATTCATAGTGGCACGTGCAGAAGAAACAGCAAATTGGCTTTCTTTTTCTGAAACTCAACGAGTCTAAGAACTGAAAAATTAAGTTACTGAAAAAGCTGTCTGAGCAGAACAAAAAATCATCCTAAGCTTCTTGCTAAAGTTTGTTGCACAGGTTATATCAAAATTAGGATACAAAGTAAATCCTTGCATCCACGAGGTCAGGGGAGATGCAAACCACACAGTTTACAGCACCTCACAATTTAGACCAAGCACTAAAATTTATAAAATACGAATCAAAATAAAGGATGTGCAAAGTAGTCCCAGCCACACCACACTTCCTAAGTTTTCATACCAAAAAAAAGCAGTAAATCTATTCCTGAATGCTGGATCAAATTAATGATGCATCAAATACAGCAAAACACCAGAAGAGCTTCTTCCATACCTACATACTTTGAACACCCAAAGTTTGCTCTGAAACCTCAAAAGCTGAGGCTGACGAGCCCCAAAACATGTAAGCTTATAATCACTTAGAAACTACTAACGTTGGGCAGAAAGCTTTGTGGCCTCAGCAGGCTGCTCCCGCACCTTCTGCATCTCATCCTATTAGCAGGCTCTCTTCCCACTGCCCTCTATTTAAAGACACCCGGTAACCTTCTCTTCCCCCTGACACTTGCACCTCTCTTTCCAGAGAACTGATTGTTGGTCCCTAGCAATAATTTCCACTCCCCCACCAGCCAGAGCAGGGGGGAATTATTCATCACTTTACATAATAAAGCAGCAGAGACGATTAAATTAAATGGTGAGGATGCAGGTTTAAAAAACAAACCCCAACACACGCTCTAAAAAGAAGCAGCGTGCAAAAATTCCATAATTAGCTTTGGCAGTATATTCTAGAGGTCAAAAACTTGTAAGATTTAAGTTAGAGAGCTTTATGATGGTAAAGCTCCTGAGTAGCTTATGAGACTATTGAAAATAAAGATGTGTGTAACAGTCTAAACTTCAGGCACCTTCTGAACCAGATACTACTGAAACCTGAGAGATGAGGAGTGTGTCACTGATGGCACCACACAAAAGAACCATCCTCTTCCCAGCACCCTTCTGAAAGCACTGTATATGAGATGGAATGAGTGCAGAAGGAAGAGCAATAAGGACTAGACCCAGAACCTGTTTTTAAACTTGCAGTAAGGTTGTGCTGTCCCTGCTGAAGAAGTTAAATGACAAAAGAAAAGTCACAAGAGAGGTAACAGCGACCAGCCATAAGCGGGGGAAGCAGGCAGGATGAAAAACTGAATTATTCAAGCGGGGAGAGACAAGAGGGAGCGCATCCAAGAAGGGAACAGACAAACACGACCTGGGCTCACCCAGCACGGCGTTTCACTACAATGCAAGCCCGCCGGACCCGCGCTGTTATCAGGGACGCGCACGGCGGAGCGCTCACGCATGACAGCGAGTGTCCGGCGCTCCGGGCTGCCATGTTCTCCCGACGCCCGTGTAAACAAGGCGCTGCCCCTGGCGCTGCCCCGCGCCTCCCGCCCGCCCCCGGCCCGGCGGCCACGCTGCCCGGGCTGCGTGCGCTGACAGCTCCGGGCACCGCCCGCCGCCCCCTCCGCCGGCGCGGACCCGCGGGCAGCGGCCCCGGGGGCGGCGGGACGGCCCCGGCTGCTCCGCCGCGCCCCGCG
>JAXCLO010000208.1:10192583-10207307 GCA_035583995.1 Arremon aurantiirostris
CTGCTGCCTCCTGGCCCATCCAGGTGTGCTGTTCGTGCCTGCGTGAGGTTTGGCTGCAGGTGCTCTGGGAACCGGCCCAAGGGTCGCTGAAAGGATGCAGTACCTTACAGATAGGGAATTGCTGGTGCACAGGCTGTTAACGCAGGTACAAACCCATTCCCGTTCTGAATTCCGTGGAGATAACGAACGCAGGACCTGAGTGGATAAGTGCCTTGTGTTTTTGCAAGTGAAGCATAAAGTTGGGGTGTTTTTCAATCTGTTTTGTGTGTGCTTTCAATTCCTGAGGCCTCATTTTTTATTTTTTTTTTAAGATATATATACCTGTAACACAAATGCTAGCAACCTGCCCAGCTTTGCATAGCAAAGGGCAATAATTAGCTTTTAGAGTTGGGTTGTTTTGTTGGTCCAGTAGTAAGCATCTTGCATGGTCAGTACCTTTCTCATGTGTATGGGTTTGCTCAAAGCCAGCATTTCCACTTACCTGACAAATTGTGAGTTCAGAAGTGTGTACACTTTGTGTGTTCAACACACTGTAACTAGACTAACCTCTTCTAGTCACTTTACAGGCATGTAGAGTTTCTAATAGAAACATTTTTTCATTTGAAAGACATTTTACAATTCAGAGTTCCTGTAGTACAGCAGGAAAGAGATCTGCATAATTAGCTTGAATAAAAAAAACACCCACAGGATTAGCAATCACTGTTCTCCTTAAACCTGCACTTCCATTTTAAAAAAAGTGTCTAGCTCATATAGTTTTTATAGTTTTAACTATTTGCTGTTATGTCTACAAGTAGATGTTCTACTGCCCAGAGATTCTGAGGAATTTAGCGCAAAAGTGGATATCAACATTTGAACATCTAAAATAATTAAGTCTTTGTGATTCTTTTGAACACACGTAATTTCTAGGCAGTCCAGAAATTACTGGAGAATAATTCAGGTGGAGGCAGGGGAAAGGGTAGAATAGTAAGCAGAGCACAGGAATGGTTAAGTTGGCATTTTGGTACGCAGAAGGCTGGATACACTGTGAAGTAATGGAAAAAGAGATGTACACCATTTTCTTCTACCCCCACCCCCCCTAGCATCAACTGTAGAACTAGTAGTTGTAGGATGTAAGATTGACTGATTTTTAATTAAATGTAACTGATGAACATTCCTTAACCCTTCCTGGAATTTTGCCAAAGTATTCATCCGCTGTACCTGTTCAGGTACAGTTCATCAATGATGTTCAGTTTTATTTCACAAATCCCAAAGACAATACTCAATTGAGTTTTCTTTGGATGTAGAAGTTAAATATTATTCATTGAAAAGGTATTGAGGAAAAATTAAATATAGAGCTGTTAGGGGTGCCATATATTTTGTGGAAGAGTTTTTTCAGTCTCTTGAAGCATCGGGGTGAAGTTCTTGGAGTTCTGGCGGGCTGAGGTGGTGCAAGTATTTTTCAGCATGCGTAGTGAGCTTAGCCTTTGATGAGCAAAGAGGAGAAAAGTCCAAGTGTTTCAGAAGTGAAACATCGTTGTGTTTTATGTTGGAAACAAGCGGTTGAGCCGTGTGAGTGTGTGCAGTCCTTGTTTAAAGAGTCCCGCTGCTCAAACTCTGCTTTGTGCTCATGTACTAAGGAAGGAGCTGCCGTACTGCTCGGAGCTGGTGTGTATTGCATTGTGTGCAGATCAGTTTCCCTGTTCAGGATGGGGATTAGCCATGGCCATTTTGACACATGGAAGCTGTTCATCTTCCATCTCTGTCCTGTCCCTGGGTGCTGTGCAGGCTTGGTTGGGCATGGCCAGACCCGTGTGCTGCTGTGGGACAGGGACATTTCCCCTTCATGTGCTCATTCTCAGCTCCGCATGGCAGTGCTTGAGGGCACTGTCTGTGGGCTGGTGGGCTCCTTTCCATGCTGGCTCTGACAGGTGCTCTGCCAGGTGATGAGGAACTTCCTGGCCATGAAAAGCCTGTTGAACAACCTCTCTCCCTGCCTCTGCTGTAAATACGCCAAGGCCCTTGTGCTGGGCCATCTTCCTGTTTCTTCATTCCACAATCTACTCCCTGTCCCTGCACTTTGAAACTAGACAGACCAGTGCTTCTCCTTTACTAACACTCTCATCAGCATGAAGCCTTTAAACATTTGTTCTGTCATAGAAATTCAGGTGCTGGTTTTAAGATTGCTGAGGTGACAGGACTTGGAAATCTCTTCTTAAGTCATCTTAATTCAAGATTAAAGACTTGATTTCCAGAATTTCACTTTTATCAGTAACCAAGTAAATTGGTTTGTTTGCAATCGTTATTGCATTTGCATGGCTGTACAGTAATCAAGTATGCACACCACTGGAATTTTATCATGTATTGTCTTTCTGTTGAAATATGGAATTACTAACATGGCTCTTCCAATTGCTTGTCTGTTGAGATGTCAGTTACTTCATTTTTCTTTGCCAAGAGGAATACCCCACTTGGTCAGTAGTAGTAGCAAGAGAAATGGTGTCATGGCAGAAACATTGGAATGGAAGTACAGGATAGGCTTGCTGCTTTAAGCAGAATCACTGATCTTATTTTTCAGAACTATTTCTCAAAGCTGCTTAAGAAATTAATTACTGTTTGAGACTTTAGGATGCCATTGAGGATTCACTTGAGCAATACATGTTACTAAAGCCTGTTCATGAAATTAGGCCATTTTTTGTCACTGGAGCTGTCAGAAATTGTAGAAACATGATTCACTGCTGTAAATTTCCAAGGAGCAGCATAATTTTATCTGTTTTGCTGGTGAAAATAAAAGGCTCATTAACATAAACATTGTCAGTTGTAAGATTACAGCCAGTCTTACATTGTTAAGGCTATAGATACTCTTAATTGAACCCAAAGTGGTTTTAATTGGGGCAAGGGAGTTAATTATTTATATGCTACTACCCATTATTTTGGTTAGGATTTGATGAAGCTGTGTTTATTTCTGTTTTTGAAAGGTTTTTGTAATGAGATTTTGTTGATTGGACTCTATCTGGATGTCTCAGGTTTAAATCTCTTGTCTGCAACAGCACCGTGTCAATGCAGCGGGAGTGGGCATAAGGAATTATGCATTTTCTGATTTTGCTGATAGGGGATTTAGGGAAAATTAACAATTATTCACTGCCACCCTTAAAAGTGAGGTCAGTGGGACTTGCTGCAGGGATTTCTGTTTGCTTTTGTGATACCACAGAATCAAGTTAGCAAACCTTGTAATGTTAAAGAACAACTTTCTTATCTTAATAGGCCCATTTAACTATTTCTCAATGCTGGTGCTACCAGACCTCATCTTGCATATCTCAGTGCTAAGCGTGAGGAGTACTCTAGGTGTAATACATGGGTGGAAAATGCCAGCAGCCTCACCATGTGTCTTGGATTATTTTGTGAGATACGTGGATACTTCAGCTCAGGTCTCAGTCCAGAGCAGCCGGGGCTCCTTTAGACATTTTTATGCCACATCTCGGAATTTGGATTGGTACAATTTGTTGTTTCAGATGATCATTAAAAATCCACCATATCCTGTGCATCCTGGATCTCTTGTGAGGTACAGTCAGTTTCTTGATGAGTTCAGGGAGGAAACCTGAATGTGGGGGCTGTGAACAGAAGTCACTGTATTTTAGCTGACAGGGCCAAATTCATGGTAATTCTCCCCAAGAAGAGATTAATGTAAGCAAGTACAGGCCAACAGAACTGATTTTGAATAGTGTTTTTTTTTTCAGCAAGTCTGTCTTCATTAAGTGAAGATTTCTAGTCTTCTAGAAGAGCTGTAGTTAACTATTTATCAGCTCCTGTTTCCAGCTGAATTTTCTGAAATAAAGAAATAAGACCAATTCAAAGTGTAGCCATAGCATAGATTTTTTTTTTCTGCCTGAGTATTAAATGAAAAGGTACACATATTTCTTAGATTCTTCCTAACTGATTTGAATTTCAACTTTTTCTATTCCTCTGGTTGTATGCTGCCAAGCACTGCTAGTTGGGAAGATGTCAGTGACTTACAAAAGGTAAAGCATGCTGTGCAGAGGAGGATTTATTAATCCCTTGAACCAGGCAATTGTTGAAGCTGTTTGTTACACCGAACAATTCAATTAATTAACACTTCAGAGCAGTGAAAGAGGATAGTTTGTTTCAATTTGACAGCAGAAAACGATGCCAGTTTGCTCCAGAGCTTTTCAGTATTAACACAGCTGCAAGATTTGTGTGGTTTCTTCAGTCCTTGGGTTTATATATCTTGTGTTTGTCATGAAATTGAATCGGTGTGGAGTATCTTTTGCCTGGAGCTGCTGAGCTGTTTGCTATGGTTAGTGCTCAAAGAGCCCACTAATTCATGGGGAGCAGTAGCTCCTAGTGCTTCCAGCATCTTCTTTACTGCATTTAGCTTGAGTTAGTGCACTTTAGTGACTTGATCTGGTCTGTCTGCCTGTAGAGAAGAACTGTGCTGGCACACAGCCTCGAGCTGCCCAGCACCTGAGCTCGCTGTCTGGGAAGGGCTGCCTCTGAGCCGTGCTGGGAGAAACAGATAGAACCAGAGTGGCAGATGGGCACACCTTGGGTGATTCACAGGCCGGGGATTCCAGGGCTTCCTGCTGCCAGAGACCTCACAGCATCCTGGTTGCCAGGGGGTGCCCCAAGTGTACATCCATGGCTGCCACTGGGAGAAACTGGGGTCCCCTGAGAGCACACTGCTCTAGCTGAAAGGGTTTGGTGTGGAATCACAGAATCATTTGGGGACCAGTAATTTGGTTCGAAGAGACCTTTGAAAGTACAGTGAGCTCCAGAGAAGTTCACTTTGCAGCTTTGGTGTCTTCTGGGGCTCAATCTCAAGAAAATCATATTCTTCAGCTGGTCTGTCACGGCACTGACTAAATTGGGGTGCTTACTTCTGCAGCATTATTTCTGGGTGAGAAGAGATTTCCTGTGGGGGTTTTGGTGGGGCTTTTTGTTTGGTTGGTTTGGGTTGATTGTTTTGAAGTATTGGGGCATGAGGTAGTTTACATTCATTTTACTTGAGTTACATTGCAGATGTGGCGTGTTAGGTTGGAGTAAAAGGTGTGACTTGGTAAAACACAGAGTCTTAGAAGAGAAAACAGTTAAAAGTTCTTTATGCCGTTTTTTTCTAAAATTCTGTCTCTTTAATGGAAATTACACACTATTTTTGGTTTCTGTTCAGTTTCAAAGGGCTTAACAATTGGTAATGTGATCCCCTTCCACCCACCTGGTTCTGCTATATTGATTTAATTCTCACTCTGCTCTTTCTTGTGCTGATTCAAGTAAGAATAAAAAGAAAGTAGTCAATAATGCCCCCGTGCTCCCACTTGTGGAATAGATGGTACCTTCTTGTCTTTGATAATTACTCTTGAGGGAAAACCTCTAGTCTTGCATGCTTGCAGGTGAGATGACAAAGGTGGTTTCTCCTTCGTGTTGGTCTTCTGTGACTGCCTTCATCTTGCTCATGAAACACTTCTGGGTGTGCTTCTCACCTGTTTAATCAGCTGCAAAATCCAGGCTGGATAGACTCCCCTGAGTGTTTTTGTTTTCTTTCACTGCTGCAAATTAGTTTTAAAACACTCTTGAATCCTCTGGGTTGTACCTGTGTATTGATTCTCAAGTGTCCGTGCTTGAAAGGGAGTTTTCTGCTTTGTGTTGTGATTGAGGTGATTCCTCGTGTAGGTTGAGTGGTCCTTGGTGGCAGTGCAGATTCACTGTGAAGCTTCTGATCAGGCTCATGGTAACACCTGGTGTTGAGCTGAGCTTAACTCTTGGTGTTACTGAGCATGCAACACACTTCAGTCTGCAGCGTAGTTTGTATAAAATTTCTTATAAATAGCACGTTTAAGTCTGGATGACTGTTAAATAATTTACCTTAGTTTTCAGATGTTTGGAGGATGTGAAGACTGCTTTGTGATAAAAGGATTTGCACTCCTGGGTGTGAATATGTGCAAAGTATTTCATGTAAATGGCAGAGTCCAGTCTGCTGTGTGCTGTGTCCCCTGAGGGACATATCTGCTTGTCAGAATGCGTCACTTGACTGATATCCTTTAGTTTTAGTTGCAAGCACATGTATTTGGCCATTAAAATGTCTAGTTTGAGAGGGAAGAATTACTTGGGAGGTAAAATACACTGCTGGCTTATAGGTAGCTGTTGTGGGTTTGATGCTGGCCAAATGCCAGCGCACCCACAAAAAATCATTCACTCATTCTTTGGTATAGTTGAGCAGAGGAGGGGGAAAGAACAATTTTAAAGGAGCTCATGAGCTGAGGTAAGGATTGGAAAGAAGCATTTTACGGGCAAAACAGTCATAACACTTAAAAAGGTGTTTTCACCTTTTCCTTTTCTCCAACTCGAGGGAGAATTGGTGTCCAGTCATCAGAGCCTTTAGCAATTGACTCTGCTGGGCATAGTAGAAGCTTCAAGGACCTTTTTTTTTTCCAGAAGCCTCTGTGGCTTCCTCTGCCTCCACTAAAAGCCAGATTGTGTTAACCTAACACAGCAGCAAACAGTTACAGAGCCTAGTCGTGTAAATTTCAAAAATATAAAATCTCTAAAATGCTCTGGTCACAATGTATTTGCTTATACTGTACATGAAGAAAACAGTGCTGAATTAAGTTTGGATGCGAGTCATTTCTGCTGTTGTAAGCAGCTCTCAGTGCTACTGTAATCAGTGGCATGGCCCTTGTATAACAACCTTGTGGTTACCTTGTTCAAGAATCCATGTCAGTGTTCACTGCCTGCAGGTTTGGCACTAGATGGGAGAAGATTCAAAAATGGAAAGCTGGGGCGAGGGGGGAACACACTCCATGTAGCCATGAGCTGTGCCTGAATGTAGATAAGCTGTGAATGGCAGGAGTCTCTTCACCTTCCTGCATGGCAGCCACCAAAGAGGAAATGGGGAGGAATTCATTCCCGTTTGGCACAGTGAGCCATGTGCTGGCCAGAGACTGAGTCTGCACAGATGCCTTAATGCAGTTTAGAGAACATCAGAATAAAGCCCTCCTGCCACCTCAGACTTGGCACTGTAGAGAATATGGGCCATCTTTTTCTCACAATTTCCATGGCAGACTGTCTAGTAATTGCTGTGCATTCTGATCCATTGAATAAATACTGGGTGGTGGGGGAAGCAATGTCAATGCAAATTGTCACTTACCTCCTATAGCCTTGCATGATTTCGAAGGAATCAGACTTTGCCTGCCTCATCTTACTAATTCTTTGTGCAATTGTATAAAAGCAGGTGTTATTTCCTTCCTATAAAGATAGAAAATTAGTTAAGGGATATAAAAAGAATCTTGGTGTGTTTAGAATAGGTTTTAATTCTGGCCACAGCATGTGTACAAAAGTTTATTAGATGTCTTAAAAGATCTGGTAACTTATTAAACTGAAAGCTTTGAAGGGCAGGAAATGTGTAATAAATTCAGTACTGATGCAGAGTCAGATTCTGTTCTTCTGAAGCATTAGCCCTCTTAACCGTACTCTTTTAAAGTTTAGCTTTCATGTTTTCTCATTGCATGATGTCACAAGTTGTAGCTGCAGCCCTTGTCTGTCAGGCACCACAAGCACACTGTCCCTGCTGGCTTTGAAGTTCACATGTGCAGGAATTTAGCTTAGTGCAGGCAGCTGTGCTCCTCTGGCCATCTCTGGGACAGAGAAATGTGTCACTTCTGCAGAACATCTGTCCTGAAGCAGGGGCTGGAGCTCTGGGAGTGACTGCTACAAGCTGTTCATCTGGGAGCAAACAAGCTACCCAGATGAATAAAATTCCTGTTTCCAGGAAGCCTGTGTCTTTGTCCCAAGAATACTTGACATGTCACCATTCCTGCTTCTGTCATTTTTTTTCTTTTTTTAAAATTTAATTGCTTGTTCTTTTTTCTTCTCTCACTCAGAAACTGCTTACTTGCTTAAGGATCTTTTCCCAGGCTGCGTGTATATTTTCTGTCTCCTTTTTGTTAAAAGATTTTTGTTTGAATTGTCTGTTCCTTGAAACTATGGGTTCACTGATGTTTGTACCAGCCGTGGTTGCATATGCTTCTATCCTGGCTTCCCTGTGTCTCATTCCCACCTTGATTTGAGTTTGCTAGTCCATAATCTCTCTGGAGGATGAGTTAGGTATGTGCACAGCTTCAGGCAGGGGAATCTCGGTGTGCTGTTGGGCCCACTATGAGGAAACAGTCTCTTCTTTTTTGAAGAGCTAAATGTGACCTCAATTTCATTTGTTCCTTTCCTTCCATCGTCAAAACATGCAGTATGCTCACAGAACACATATACAGAATAAGGAAACTCATAAAAAAACCACAGTTTGAAGTGTTTGCATTAACAGAATGAAATAACCTTGAAAGTATTAACGGGAAAACTTGGTGAAATTGTATACAGGAAATCATTCCAACCTGTCTTGATCTAGAACTGACTTGTCAAAGGGGCCTTTGATGCTTCACTGGGGAGTATACACAGCCATGTCTATATACCGAGCTGTATTCTGGAGATAAAAGTATATCCAGGTTGTTTCCTGATGATTTGTTGGCCCTATCCAAGTAGTTTCTGGGTTATGAGATGTAAGTGGATATAAACTTGTAAATCTTTCCTCCATAAAGCCTAAAGGAAGAATTTGTTACAATTCTCAGTGACTTTGCTCTGTTCCAAACTACCTTGCATTATAAGCCCTGTATCACCCTAGGAAACTTTATGTGCAGATATTTCCTGTCTTTAGCATGTATCCCATATGACTTTGCGTAAGCTTCGAGGTGAGAGCCTGGTGGTTAGAATACATTAAATGGAACCATTTAGTGATAAGATGTCACGTTCATAGCCAGCATCTGAGCAAGCTGTGCTCAGAGCCAGAGTGCAGAAATCCAGAGTGCCCCATGTGCTTGTGTCAGTGCCTTAGTTGCTGCAGACACCTTCTTCAGCTCCTGTGACTGCCCCACTTCTGTGACAGGTTCTGCTGCTTTCACAACTGCCTGGGTGGGGGCTCTGCTTTTCAGGGAGGAGGCCTGCCTGTAGCATTTATGACTGATGGCTTCAATTAAAAAAAAAAAAAGAAAAAAAAAGAAAAGGTCTGTCAGCTCTGACTGGTTGGCTGATTATAGTGACTCAGCCAGCTGCTTGAAAGCTGATAATGACTGGAAGGTGTAAGTAATACCCAGTAAGTTTAATAGAAAAAAAAAAAGTTGCCTGTACAGATTTCCTCTTACCTAACCCTTCAAATGTTCTTTTGCAGTGCTGACTTCTCCTGTCCTTGGTGAACAGAGGGAGTTGTCCTTTGGAAGTGTGCACAGTCAGGGCTGGATGGGGCTTTGAACAAGGTGGTGTAGGGTGTTTGTGCCCGTGGGGGTGGGTGGAACTAGATGGCCTTTGAAGCTCTGCTCAACTCAAACCATCTGATTCTTTTGTTGATGTGCTCCTCTTTGGAGCATCTGGCTTGCTCTCTCTGGGCTCTTCCTGCTCCTTCTGTTCCCATGTCAGCAATTCCCTTTCTCCAAACCGTGACAGTGTAGGGGGAGCAAGATGGGTGGTGAGTGATGCACCTTGGTCTTCAGTCATTATTTCACCTGTAAGACTTTAATGCTAGAAAATAATACGTGCACTTAGTGTTCTGCCATTTTTTATAGCTTTGAAATTTATTGTTGGTATTTCCAAGAGAAAACCAGACACTAAACATCATCTTTCATTATGAAGAGCAGCATAAAACACAGAAGTTGTAAATATGCCATTTTCTTTTTTAAGCATTTCCCCTAACATTCATGTAACCTTTTACAGTTTTACTTTTAGAACTGTCTGCTTGAAGGGAAGACCTCTTGGGTCTGCCTTTCCTAAATATTTGTGTTGAGAGTGGTTTGAGGAGACGTGGTGTCCATATGTGCCTATGAATGCTCTTGGATAGTAACTTTGGAGCAGTGTGAGGAAAGATGGAATCCTGAGCAACAACTTATTTAGAAGGACCTGAAAACTGAGCTGTACCCAATTTTTACATTTAAATTGAGCAGAAGTGCTATATTTACATAAATAAAATACTCAAACTGGTTTCAAAAGGTCATGCTGTGTGCTGCAGTGCATTGTGGTCACCTTGCATAGTGAATGAGGCTCAGCCAAAGCAGTTGGACTAAGAAAACAGTAGAGGAATGTTTCAATTTCAGTATGGCAAGATAGAGTCGCTATATAGAGGTTTGAAAGTCTGGGCGTACGAGACACATGTTGTAATCAAACTCATCCTGAGAGGTTGCTGTCAGAGGTAGTTCAAGCCAAGTTCCAGTGATTTTTGTCTTTCCAGCTGGTGTGCTTGTTGGAGGCTGTCTCCTGGGCTTCTGTTCAGGATAATTGGCCAGAGTGGGTTCAGTGCTTACCTTTGTGTTGAGGGGGAGTTGAATCTCTTCAGGCACTTGAGCTTCCTGCGGTGTCTTCCTTGAGAATCTGCTGTGTGATAATGTCTTCACTTCTACATTTAAACTCATGGTGTTGCTAACATCTTTTTTTTTTCCTGTCAATGGAAAGAATTTTTAAACACAGGAAGCTCAATAAACAGGATTCATTAAAATATTAGTACATTTTCTAAAATCTGTAGCTGTACTGATGCTTCGTTTCAGGCATGCATGAACACTTTGACTCTATAAATTTTTTGAAAAAACTTATTTTGTTTTTTAACAGAGGTGTTATGAACATAAGCAGTATAGAAATGGGCTGAAGTTCTGTAAACAGATCCTTTCCAATCCCAAGTTTGCAGAACATGGAGGTAAGTGTTCAAATGGCATGTGCTCTCTTTTTCACTGTACTTTACAGTAATTATTTTAATTTTTTAACCCTTCACTGTTAACTTTTTGCCCATAAAGCAGTAAGAGCATCCAGGAACGTGTATTAAGCACTTACTGTTGGTAGGATTTGTCATTTTAAAGACTGATCTTACCAGTAGTCAGAGCTTCCCATTCTTTATCATTCAAGTCTGAGATTCATGGAGCAAGTTTCCTAATACAAGTGTGCATTAATAAAATCACTTTTCATGGGAAATCGATATTCACTCACATAGAAGTGACAAACAAAAGGAAGAGGCTGAATATTGTTCAGTATTCTGTCAGCTGTGGGATGCTACTTTTCTGAAGGAATAGTCGTATTTAAAAAAAAGAAAAAGCATTTATTCCTTCACTGTATTTTTAGTCAGCTCTTGCCACTTAGTGAAAGTCTCTTTGCACTGTTCAGAAATGGCTTTGTGGGTTTTTGCAACTACTTTGGTATGGGTAGATGTATAGAAATATCAGAGTTGTGAATAAAAAAATCTCCAGAAGCTTGTAGAACAGACAGGTTTAAAATAAAGCATTCCTTCATCTTTTCATGGAAGTAATATAGAAGGTTTATTGCTGTGTATGATATCCTTAAGTGAATAATCTGACAGTAGATTTTTCCATGTGAGAAAAGAATGAAATCTTGATAATGAGAACTGAATCTAAATTTGCATTTACACTATGTTTAGGGCTGCTATATGGAGCTTAAAACCCATGAAAATGAATAACTGAATAACCCATGAAATGAATAAAAAAATAAATAATAATCTTTTTCTTTCTTTCTTTCTTTGTTAGAGACCTTGGCAATGAAAGGACTGACACTGAACTGTCTAGGGAAGAAAGAGGAGGCTTATGAGCTTGTGCGCAGGGGCCTGAGGAATGACCTGAAGAGTCATGTCTGTATCCTTTGTGAAACAGGGCTTTTGCTGGTCAATTGGAAATTGAAAAGCTTGATTCATAGAGTAGCCATAAAAGCCAGTTTAAACTTCAAACTGGAAGTTCAGAATTTTCCATTTCCAATAAATGCTTTGTCTAAGCTCTCCAAAGGGCAAATGCTTGCAGTCCTTACACTCCCAGTTAGCTTACATATTATTCTGGCATGAAGTGTTTTTTATCATTAATCTGCAACTGTAAACCCATGGTGGGCATTTAAGCATGTGATTTGCTTTGGAAGCATGAGTGGTTGCCATTACATTGTTAAAAGAATGCTCATACACTTAGAGTTCAGGAAGTATCAGCACTTCAGCTGTCTAAAATTGTGTTTGAGTAAGCCTAAGAGTGTTTTCAGAGATCCTGTTACTTTATTTCTCCCCCAGTGTGTGAAGAGTAACGTTTACAGCATATTGTACAGATTGTATACATACAACTGGCAAAGTCCTGACAAAAGGAGTTGTGCTGTTCCTGTCCATTTACAAAACAGCTTGAGAGCTCGTTGCCAGCTGTTCTGTCCCTGCCTGTTGGAGCTCATTTGTCCCTGCTCAAATTCAGAGGAAGCCTTAATAGAGTTTTCCAGGTTGGCATGTCTATGGCCTTCTTCAGAGGTCAGACAAGAAGTATGATGAAGCTATCAAATGCTACAGAAATGCACTGAAATGGGACAAAGACAATCTTCAAATCCTGAGAGACCTTTCTCTGCTGCAGATTCAAATGAGGGATCTGGAAGGGTACAGGGTGAGTATGCGTGCTGCATGTAATGATCATCTGGGGAACTGCAGCAGAGGGGGCAGATTGATTAATGGCACTTTAGGGAAAAAATAGTTAGGTCCAGAGGGTTAAAACTGTATGCCACTCTTTCACCTCATAAAGTAAAAGAAGATGTGCTACTGGGCAATGTCTATACAATACAAAGATTTAATGGCAAATTAAATTATGCATTTTCAGCTCAGTGCAGAATTGTTTGCCTTGTTGAGGTTTTTTTTGGTGCTGTATAACCCAGCTGTAGGCAATCTCCAGTCTTGTTCTTTTCTTGAGAGGATTCCTGTAGGTAAGAGGCAATGTGTTCAGAACTTGACTTTTGTTCAGGCAAAGGAGTTTGTATTTTTTAGTAACTTTGTACTATATATCCCTCCACCTTTGCATCAGTGGCCCCCTGTTTTCTCTTAGCAGTAGGTAATAACTGAAAAAGCAGTGTGCTGCTTGAAAGATCACATTTGGTTCCTTGCCAGCTTGGGCATTAGTGAGTGGCAGCTCCATTTTTTTGCCAGGTTTTCATCTTTTTAGGTTTCCCTTGCACCTCTAAAGTTGTGTTATTTAAAGCACATTAGTTGGTCTCTTCATGTCATACTTCCTTTTCAAATTAGGGTAACATTAGTTATAGCCAGGAGAAAATTCTGTGCTCAGAGTCGTGTGGAACCATCAGCTAGCACAGGCCCTCAGAGAACTTACTCCTCAGTCAGGACAATTCTTAATCACTGATTTTTTCATAGTAATTTTTTTAATTTAGAAATTTGGTTCCGCTCCTGCCAAGACAAGATAGCTAGAACTTAGTGTAGGTGCCAAAATGCACATTTGCAAAATGTGTTTGCAAATTTCTATTTTCTTGGCTTCTGGATAAATGTGAATGCAAATTTTGTAATCTCTGAACATACAAGTAACACATGGCTGCCAAATGCATTAAGGATTAAATGTCAGGGTGCTTAGAAGTCAGTAGTTCATGGCTAATCATATGCTGGTCTCTGAAGAAATGTGAATTTGCTCTCAAAACTGGGAATTAGATTGTGTTTTGATTGTTTTTTTTTCCTTTCCTTTAAATTCCAGCCTCCACTATGTGAAAATATTTTGAGTGTTCATCATTCTATTAAAACAGCTGTAACTAGTTTTCGTTCTTTGTTAATCCCTACTTTTGACAGTTTAGGCATTTCTCAATGGGAAGTAACTTTTTTCCTTTCAGTTACTTGAAAATGCCTTTCAGCAGTCTATAACAAAGCAAATTATAGCATTAAAATTGCGTGATACCAAGCAAATCTGTTGTTTTTTCCAGCTGTGATTATCCTCTTGCCAAAGAACAGGGATGTGTTTGCGTGACCTGTGTTGCCTAAGAACACTTCCAATTATTTAAATACATATGTACTTTCAAGGTTAATGTGAAACACTGGTAAATGTTCCTGCCATTCAAAGCAAGTATCCTTAATTATGTTCTGTTCATAAGTGGCTAGACAGGAAAAGCATGTGTGTCATGCATTAACAAAATTAGTCTGACTCATCAGGATTTGGTTGGACATGTTATTTTGTGAAGGCTTACTTTTTTATTCAGTGAACACCATTGCAATTCAAAGTTTATTCTTTCTCTGGTTAATAAAATGCATATACAAAACTATTTCGCAGTGACTTGTTAAATACTAGAATATTGAAGACAGGATCTTGCCTAATGGATTCTGCAGAGTGTCAGAGTAAAATTAGCAGCTGGTTTTTTGCAGGAAACAAGATACCAGTTGCTTCAGCTCCGACCTGCACAGCGAGCATCGTGGATCGGTTATGCCATCGCTTACCATTTGCTGGAAGACTACGAAATG
Organism: Arremon aurantiirostris; assembly: GCA_035583995.1. NCBI lineage: Eukaryota > Metazoa > Chordata > Aves > Passeriformes > Passerellidae > Arremon > Arremon aurantiirostris. The sequence continues at coordinate 10,206,844 of JAXCLO010000208.1, forward strand.
GCAGCAAAAATTTTAGAGGAATTTAGGAAGACCCAGCAGGTAAGAGGAGAATATGAAATTGCTATATGGAGTGCTGCTGAAGCCAAAAATAAAACATTCCTTTCATGATGAGAACACTTCATGCATGACTAAACTCCGTTTAGTCAAATGAATTTGATCCCAAAGTGTAGAGTTGGAAGGCTGATCTATGTCCTGTGTCTGGCTTTCCTGTGTAGACATCACCTGACAAAGTGGACTATGAGTACAGTGAGCTGCTGCTCTATCAAAACCAAGTCCTCCGGGAAGCAGGGCTTTTTAAAGAGGCCTTGGAGCATCTCTGTACCTATGAAAAGCAGATCTGTGATAAACTGGCTGTTGAAGAAACTAAAGGTAATCACTTTCTGAAGGTACATTTCAACACACAGCATGCAATGGGATGTCTGTACTGTCAGCTTTTCCCATCTTTTGGAACTCAGATTTGTTTT
>JAXCLO010000208.1:10211676-10236950 GCA_035583995.1 Arremon aurantiirostris
TAAGCAAATAGTTGGAACAGAGTGCATCTGCTTTTGACGCACCAACTCCCTTTTCCTTAAAACCACAGAAGGAGAAGGATATACCTAGGTCTTGGATGGACTTAAAAGCTCATGTGTGTACCTAGAGCCAGTAGTTTGAGAGCTCTCCTAGGTCTGATAGAGAGACAGAATTAATTTCAGTGGCTGTGCTCAGAGCCTTTTGCTTCTGCTATGTTGTTTGGTAATAAACTGAACAAACAACCCCTCTCCATTTTGCTCCTGCCAGATGATGGTAAAGAAGAACCTCCAACCACTTTACTCTGGGTCCAGTATTACTTGGCTCAGCATTATGATAAAATTGGACTGCCATCCCTGGCTCTAGAATATATAAATGCTGCTATAGAAAGTACTCCCACTTTGATAGAACTCTTCCTTGTGAAGGCAAAAATCTATAAGGTAAGTTTGGCTTTATTCTTAGTGACCAAAGGGGATTTGTTTGTTAGGAATTGTTGTGAGTTTCTAGGTAAGGGTATTGTTAAGCTATTTGAGAGGGGGTTTTCTGCTGCATATGAAAAAGCCATTATGCAGATTTCTAACTCAGTAAAGGAGAAATGTGAATTCTTAGTTTAAAAATCACACTGATATATTAAATTGAGTCTTTCATTTGTTCTTACCCCCTGTTTTTGTAGCTGCTTAAAACAATTTCTCAGGGTGCACTATGATACTGTGTCAGAATGGGATTATCCAAACTGATTCTTTAAGCATTTTCAGGAAAAACATTCAGTGCCGAAAGACCAGGAATTCCATAATGAGGAAAGGTATTTAAAAGTCTAAAGAAAAACCTATTTATATCAAGCAGTGAGTAGATAAAACATGCGTGTTTTGCAATTACTCAATCCAACTTAAATTTCTATCTTTACAGCATGCTGGAAATATTAAAGAAGCTGCAAGGTGGATGGATGAAGCTCAGGCTTTGGACACAGCAGACAGATTTATCAACTCCAAATGTGCAAAATATATGTTGAAAGCAAACTCCATTAAAGAAGCCGAAGAAATGTGTTCTAAGTTTACACGGGTTTGTTGCACTTTTCTAGAAGTCTTTGGAACAATGTGGGCCTAATCACTTGTGGAATAACTTTTTTCTTTAACTTTGCAGTCAGCTTCACTATCATATTTAAATTCTGTTTCAGAGCAGCTATGGTTGCTTGCTTCAGTTATGGTAGTCCATAGCAGGGTTTGAATCAATCTTGGATAAGCATGATGCCATAGGAATAAGTGAAAACTCTGTAAAGCTTGGGTTTGGTTATTTTTGCTAGGTAGGAAAAATACAGCATGAATGCTGGGTTATGGAAATGGCATGATTTCATGCGTCACTTTTTGTCCCTGCTGTAGCCCCATTCGGATAGGTTTGATGGTCACACATAGTTACTTTTAAAAATGTACTACTTTGGTATTATTCTTTCATAACTGCAAGTCAAAACAGCTCAGTGAAGTCTCTCCAGACTATTTGTCAAATTACAGTTTTGGAATACTGGCAGTGTCATTTGTGTGTTGTCTGTGGGAGACAGGCAACAAGCTGTTGGGATCTACCTGCAGAGGTAAAGCCTTTTCTGTTTGTTTGTCCCATTTTCTCCTCTCTTAAGGAGCAGGGGAAACGTGGAATGTAAGGTAGGTTGAATGGAGAGAAGGGGGAATGGTATTTGTGAAGGAAACCTGCAGGATCTTGTGAAATGAAGGCTATGTGCAGCAGACATGAGGGGAGAGAGAGTTCTGTTTTAGGTGTGCTCAGTAGCTCTGTGTGGGAGTTCTGATGCAAACCCACTGTGAATTTAGGTTGATTTGACCTCCCTCAATGCCTTAAGCAGCTCTAAGAAGATGTTGCAAGGAAGCATGCCAGTTACCCAAAACTGAACTTGAAAAATACTGAACAAAATTAATGAAGTTGCTCTTTACATTCTTATTTCTTTCTATTTGATCTTATGTCTAGTGCTCAAATACAGGCTTCTTAATTAAAAAAAAAAATAAGTACAGGAGTCCTAGATTGAGCATTATGATAATAGAACTGATACTTTTCCTTATTTTCAGTTGCCTAAATCAGGCTGTTTTGAACACTGCCTTTCTCTTTCATTGCTAAGTTCTATGGATCTGTGCAAGTATATATAAATATCATATTTGAAAGACAACTGTAATCCCATTTTTTGAACCAGAAGGTGTCAAACTAAAGTGTTCCTTTTGCCTTGCCTTACTCTCTAGTACTGATTGCATTAGAAATAATCATCTACTACTACTACTGCTGTGAGGATGCTTAGCTCAATCAGCAGGTCTCCAAAAGATGCACATGGCAGTTTTAGTCAAGGGGGGAAAAATCCTGCAGGTGTCAGTGTCTTGTTGTGGGCTGGAACTTTTCTGTCATTTTTTCCATGCTGTTTGTATTTTTATATTAATCAACAAAGCTAGTCAATTTTAACTGTGGCATTTCCAACTTTCAAGACTCCAGTTCTGAGATTTAACATTCATTTTCTTTAACTGTGCTTTTAATGAGGGCAAGATAAAAGAAATAGCAGCTGATGACTCCCATGAGATTTATTTTTGTATAATGCTGTTTTTGTTTTTAGGAAGGAACCTCGGCAGTAGAGAACCTTAATGAAATGCAGTGCATGTGGTTTCAGACAGAATGTGCACAAGCCTACAAGGCAATGAACAAATTTGGAGAAGCACTTAAGAAATGCCATGAGATTGAGAGAGTACGTATTCAGCTCAGTGGCTTAGATTGGGAAACACTGGTTTGAGTTTACTGTGCTGAGATGTCACTTTCCTGAGCAGTAAGGGTGCGTTTCATGGGGCTCCAGGAGGGATGTCGTGTTGGTTACTGGCAAGTTTATATAGTTGCATTTCCTCCTAGAAGTGCCATTGTAAGCTCTGTTTTATGAAAAGATTTTGTAAAGTTACTTAAAGATCCAGATGAGGAGAAAACTGTCAAGAATAATCTTAGTTCTGGCAGTGTACATAAGAAATGGCTATTTCGATACAAACGAAGAGTATGTGCACTCTAAGTCCAAAAATAAATGGATGAGCTGACAAAGCCCATCCTTAAGTAAAGGACAGATCTCAGTTACTATTAAGGCACTGTTTTAGAGCTACACAATAAATGTTTAAACTATTACCAAAAATATTAACTACCTTCTCCTTTTAAAAAAAGCTACAGTTTAAAATAAGCTATTGCAAAGTAGCAATAGCTTCTTCTTAAAGTAGAAATTTTATTTAAAAGGGGGAACACTTGCATATTAAATGTAGATATCCATAGTGAGGTAAACAACAAAATTTGGATGCAAAACTTTAAAAAGAAGCAGGTATGAATTTGGGGTTTTTTAAAGCACACTAAGGTCTAGAGAAAAGACCAGACAGCTGAGGGTGTAAAAGAAGTGCTGAAAGAGCAGAACTTAGTAGGAAGCTGTGCCTCTTTGCAAATAGAGAGGCTTTAGGGCATTTCAGCACTGCTGCTCTTTGGCAGGGAGGACTCAGCTCTGGAACATTCTGATTTGAAAAAACTGATGTAAAATCTCCAAAGTAACCTGGTCTCGTGAAAGGTGTCCCTGCCTGTGGCAGAGGGTTGGAAACAGATGACCTTAAAGGTCCCTTCCAATCCACACCAGTTTGTGATTTGCCAGGATTGTGTTTTATTTGCACAAATCCTTTAAATAAATTAGTGTAAGATTTTTTTTGTGCTAGTAAATCACCAGCTGGGGTAACTTCCAAAGGAAGAGACCTCAATTAGCTTGTTGTGCTTTCTCTTCTATCCTGAGCTTTGACAAACAAAGCGGAGTTTGGGGTAAAGTTACATGAGATCCTAAGTGCTTGGAGAAGTTCAAGAGGGGAATGACTTTTTTACTGCTTCTTAAACAAAGACAAAGGGACATTAGATGGTGTGGAAAGCAGAGCTTGAACAAAAGAAAGCACTTTCTCACGTCTGATTTAAGAGTGAGATTCATTGCCATAGTATTTAGTAGAAATCAGAATTTTTTTGAATAAAAAAATATAGAGCAGTTCATAGAAGAAAAACTCCTCAAATGATGTTTAAGTGCAACAACTTTAAAACATTTGTCTGTTAAACTGGAAATTCTCAGAGGTAGTTACTTGTAAGACACTGAAATTGATGTGTTTTCGTTCTGGGCTAAGATGCCTTCTTTTGTTTTCACCGTGACTTTATTTTTGGAGGGTTTTGTTAACGTTTGTAATAGTTAGGTTGTATTTGTCAAACAGTAGGCTTTTATTAAATCAGTATTTTGAAAGTCCAGGTTAGTATCTCACTGTTAATACTTGCTAACGAATGGTATGTTACGTTGTGGCAGCACTTTGTAGAAATCACGGATGACCAGTTTGACTTCCACACCTACTGCATGAGGAAGATCACCCTCAGGTCTTACGTGGATCTGTTAAAACTAGAAGATGTGCTTCGACAACACCCCTTCTACTTCAAGGCAGCACGCATTGCCATAGAGATCTACTTGAAACTCCATGATAATCCCCTGACAGATGAGAACAAAGAGCATGAGGCTGACACAGGTATTCAGCCCTCAGGGTTTGTTCATCCTGCAGTTTCACTAATTAGTGCGTATTTTAGGTAGGTCTGTGGTAGCCAAAAACAGAGTTCCACGCAACTCAAAGTAGGCAAATTGCAGCTTGGACTGCATGGTAAAGTAGATGTTCTGCTGGAAATTAAACTGATGTATGCTTTTATTGTGGCTATTGCAAAGCAATGATGGGTTTTAGTGAGAGTTGTAATTCTTAAGTAAAAATATTTGTGTTACAGAGTGACTGCCAAAACATGAATTCTTATGTTGGTTGGTCCATGGAATAGGAGATGTGCTTGGTAGTAACTTTTCTAAGCATTTTATCAGTGTGCAGAAATTTCACTTGGTAGCAACTTAAATTTTATCATCTCTTGCTTCTGATGTAAAAATAATGTTAAAATAATCTATTTTTTCCCTCACATTTCTGATTTGAGAGCAGCTTAAGCGGTTATGGCTTGGGACATCTCAAATGGTACAAATAGAGGATCCTTCATGAGAGCATCCTTTAAGAGGAATTTGTCAAGTTTTAGTACTTTTCATCTCATTATACTGTTATTTTAATTTCTGTCCCTTGGTTCCACTAAGGAATTTGTGGACTGTGAAGCATCAGCATAGACTATAAAACAATCTGTCCATAGTAAATAAGCTTTTACAAAGGTGATGAGAGCACTGCTTGTCAGTAGGTGTAGTTTAAAAAAGGTGATGCTGTCTGACATATGCTTGATGCTGTATTGTGAGACATCCGTGTTGAGTGGTTTTGTCCTTTGTGTGTGTACAGCAAACATGTCTGACAAGGAGCTAAAGAAGCTACGAAATAAGCAGAGAAGAGCCCAGAAGAAAGCACAACTGGAGGAGGAGAAGAAAAATGCTGAGAAGGAGAAGCAACAGAGGAATCAGAAAAAGAAGAAGGATGATGATGATGAAGAAATTGGAGGACCGAAAGAGGAACTGATCCCTGAGAAACTGGCAAAGGTGCTTACCAATGTAATAATAAAGTCTTAGAAATTTCTAGAAAAGTTGCAGTAAGCACACATAAAACTTAAAGGCCATTCAAATAACTTGTACATTTTTTTTGGATGACATCTCTTCACAGGCAGTGTTTTAAAAATAATTCCTTTCTAGGGCTAGTTGGTTAGATACAGTGTCAGTAGTGTGGAAATCACAGGTTTTGTGCCTAGTTCTCAAAGGCAATAATTGAAGTCATAAACATTTGCTACATGTGGAATTATCTCCATATGTGTGCTGCACTACCTTGTTGATTGTACCCTATTTCTAGCTGGTTGTGTGGAAGTCTTTCTATCCTGTCTGTAAGGTGATTATTATTCATTCTTTTATGCCCCCTGACATTCTTTTCTGTTTTGTTTCTTTATTCCGTTCACATAGTCAGTCTGTCAAAAGGAGACACTGAAGCACTGAATGCTTTAACGAGATTTGTTTGCACATGTTTTGAATGGGGGGAAAAAGGAATAAAGAAGCTGTAGTAGTAAAAGGTAGACTAGACTGAGATGGATTTAGAGATCTGGATTAAGAACTATAGAGAGATATAAAAGGGAGGTGACTCAGAAGACTCTTCTTTTAGCAGAAGTTATACCTGTAAGGAGCAGGAAAACACTCAAAAAATGTAAGGGAAAGATAAGAAAATTATGGAGACTGGAAAAATGATTTATAGCAATAGTAGTATAGGTTGCAAGCCTTAATAGATCCAGTATTCTGGATCTATATTCATGCTATTCACACTGAAGTGAGTTGTATTTGCTCTTGAAGGGATATTTGAAAGTTCAGTCTGTGAACTTCACTCTGTAGCCAAGAAACAAGTGACTTAAACTTGACTTGTTATTAAGAATGTTGCTGCTATTTCTGTTGTGTAGCTCACTGGTTGCAAGAAGCAGAACTAACTGCATTGCTAGTCAAGATGGAAATGCAGCAGCATTTATTGAAATTGAGTTCTGTGGTAGAGGGATGTCATGGGGTAGCTGTGAAAAATCTCGCCAGTCCCCAAGATTATAAGGAACAGTTGCAGCTGTGTAATGCATTTCTTTGGCAAATCTAGTTATGTCTGTAATATGCAGATGTGAATATAATACAATTCCAAATTCTATCTCACAATATTGTGTTGTGATACTGGCTGGGACTGTCACTGTGACCTGGCAGCTTTTAGGACCCTGTCTGAAGCTCACATGAGCAGGATGCCGTGGGTGTTTATCCGTCATTTACCTCAGGCCCATGTACGTAGTTTGGTGTGGGCAGCCACACTGCCCGTCTCAGTGCAGGCTCAGCTCCAGGTGTGTTCACTGCTGGTGGATGATAGAAGGAGAAGAATTGTATCTCTATAGCAGAACGTGCTTTGTAGCCATCAGAAAGCAAATATTTTGGAATTTTTAGTCTGTGTTTAGACATTGAGTGAAAGTTGCGGAATTTGTAACAGAAGAGATTCTAAGCATCTTCTGCACTGCCTCAGGAGAGTCACTCTCTGATGTGACTCAGCAATAGCTGGTTTTTGTTGTTGTAGCTACTAGGTTTCAGCTTTGACTTAGTTGTGTGTCACTTCCTTGAATCTGTAGGTTGAAGCACCTTTGGAAGAAGCCATTAAATTTTTAACACCCTTGAAGAATTTAGTGAAGAACAAAATAGAGACTCATCTTTTTGCCTTTGAGATTTATTTTCGAAAAGGTAAGTGAGAGCACTTAATGAGAGCAAGCAACTTGTGAATGGTAAAGGTGTATATTGGAACTTAAGCAGCAATTACTGGTGAGGTGTGAGGAGCCCGTCCCTGTCACGGCACAGAACTTTTCACTGGACCAGCACTCCAGCAATGAGCAGTATGTGCAAACCAGAGTTTGAACATTTGGGGATTGTTTGGTGATTATCCACTTAATTCACTGGTTAAATAGATGCATGTTATTAGAAATGGTTTTTGCAGCACACTCAGCTGTAAATTCTTCTGACCATTCTAATTTCAAACCCTAAATACTCCTGTAACACAGTGCAGTGGTTTCCTGCCACAGGTTTTTGAACACTTGCCAACACTTGGTTTTTCTTTGCAGAGAAGTTCCTTCTGATGCTTCAGTCTGTGAAGAGAGCCTTTGCCATTGATTCCAGTCATCCTTGGCTCCACGAGTGCATGATTCATCTCTTCAGCAGTGGTATGTGTCTCTTTGGTGGGACTCCACCTGTGCACACTGCCAGCTGATGCCACACCTGCAGTCATTGATTTTTAGCACAATTGATTCAAAATATTTGAAGCATGTATTAGAAAACTGGTTCATGCTAAAATTAAGTATGGTTATTATGATTGCATCTGGATTTAGGAGTCATTCTGGTATTGTTAAGAGTTTTTAAGACTGTGAGCAGAATGTGAAGCCTGAGAGAGAGCAGCAGTGAAGAAATGGAAATTGCAGAGTGAGGAATGGGGCTTTTCTGCTGGCAGCCTGTGTCAGCATGCAGGGAGAGGGCTTAGAATTCTGTCCTTACTGGTGAAAGTTGGAAGAATTCTCTCCCTTCCCCTGCCCCAAAGGTCACCCTTTCTGATGGGGGCTACAGAGTAGACTCATTTAGGAACAGACCTGTATGACCTCAACCTCAGAGCCTAATAGGTTTTAATTAGTAAGGGGGAGAGTATATTAATGTAAAAAAGCTCTGACTTTTTCTAGGCATCAGGTAAGTGCCACAGTTAAGCTTCTTCTAACACATCCAGTATTTACCTGATCTAATTTCATGTATCTTCCTTTGAGAGACTTTCCAATTATATTAATAATGTAAACATGAAAAATGCTAAAATAAATACATACATTGTATTTTGTTGTGATTACCTGTGCTCACCTCAACTTCTTTTTTTCCAACAGTATCTGAAAGTAAGGATCTGCCTGATGCTGTTAGAACAGTGTTAAACCAAGAAATGAATCGGCTTTTTGGAGCAACTAATCCAAAGAACTTCAATGAAGCTTTCCTTAAAAGGAACTATGACTCACTGCCACATAGGTTATCAGGTATTTTGCCTTTTTCCTTGTTCTGCCTGGTACATTTTCTGTGCTTCTCTGGCAGTGGTATCTCAGTATCAGCCCCAGTGATGTAACAATCACTCCTGTCCTCTGGAGTGCTTTCTTCTCTCTTTGTGTTTTTCTGACAACATGATTGCCAGGTTGTCTGTGGTTTTCCTTAATTTTCTGTTTGTGCTGCTGAAGTGGGAATGTGGGGACCTCTGCCCTGTTGTTTCTAATGTTTGCAGAATGTTTGTTTTAATGCTTTGTTTGGAGCTTCCCTTCTGCCTGCTTAGGTATCAGGCTTTATGCTCCAAGCTGGTTCCATTTGGAACTACTGCTGGAGAGTTCAGTCCCCCGTCTTCCTCATGTTATCCCTATTTTATGGTTGTGTGTAAGGTGATTTTGGTCATCCGCTGGGTGATGAATCTTTCTTTTCCTCCTGTAGCTGCCAAAATGATGTACTACTTAGATCCTTCCAGTCAGAAGAGGGCAGTGGAACTGGCAATGACCCTGGATGAATCCCTTATTAACAGAAATCTTCAGGTAACGTATTTATAAATTGTAGACAACTTCTGTTGTATCTGTAGAAGCTTTAAGCAAAATTTGGGGGTAAGAGGAAGCTGAAGTCATTGCTGTGCCTTATCATGACACAAAAAAAGGTTGAGTTGTGAAAGAAAGGGATGTCAGGTCAATCTGAACTGAAATATTTAATATTCTTTTTGCACATTTAAATTAGTTTAGTTTTGTGATAACAGGAAAATAGCAGCAGTGGAAGCCATGTTATTGCTACAGGTAATGGGAAAACTTACTAAACTTGAGAGAATTCACAGGGCAAAAGAAAAGGCAGTAGTTTGTCTGAGCTTTGGCTGCCACACAGGCAGCTGCTCACAAGAAAAGGAGTGGCACAGACTCTGGGAAGGCTTTCCATGGCCAGCTTCCTGCAAGCTGTGGGAATTACCATAGGTTAATAAAAGCTGCATGTGCCCAGTTCTGCCTTAGCATGTAGTGAAGTGAAAAGCTCACCAGAGAGTCCTTGCTTCATTCTGGTGGTCATGGAGTAATCTCCCTTTGACACTGCCTTTAGCATTTTTCTTAAACTTGTCTTGTGTGGTGTTGGTGTTTGGATGATTCGGGTTTTCTTTCTGTTTGAGTGGTCTCAAAGAGTTTAATCCAGATTAAAAGTAGATTTAGCAAACAAAAATTAATTTGCCTTCTATTTGCTGGTTTTTGCCTGTGAGTGGAATTCTGGGAATTGGACTGGGGAAAGATGAAGTGTAACCAAAACTGCTTGGTTGTTCTGGAGGTGCAAACTTGGCAAGACTAGAAAAGAAGCTTTTAGCAGCTCAGCAGTGCATAAATGCACTCCTGTGCAGTGCACTGTGATACAACTGAAAATGTTGGCTTCAAGCGTGTTTGGTGCCAACATGAAGGAAGAGTTGGACTTCTGCTCAACTTCTAGATGAGAAATTAAGAGTGCCCTAAAAGTGGAGGAGGATCTAAAGGAGTGTAGGTGTTTGTTGAAAGGCATTTTTGTGTGCAAAGAGATCAAATTTGCTAAATTTCATTGTATAAAGGCCAGCTGTCTCAGGGCACGCTGCAGCTGTAAAACCAGATATATTTGACCTTTGGTGGATGGCAGTGTTACACAGAGCAGATGTGAGCAAAAGGGGCCCTGGAGGAGAGCTCCAGAACCCTGCAGCAGGAGGACAGAGCAGTTAGTCCCAGCCCACAGAGGAAACAAAAACTGCACTGAATGTCAGAGAAGCAGGAGAAGGCTGCCTGGCTGTGCTAAGGCCTGCACACAGCCATGGGCAGGTGTTAAATGCTGCCAGCCTTTACTGGAGCTCACTAGGTTGGTTTCGCATGGTTGGAATGCAGGCTGAAAAAAATTACACAGGAAATCTCCTTTTCCTCTTCTAAATCATGAACAAAAATGGACAGGAAACTGCATGTATCTGGAAAATGTGGTAATACCTGAGGAATTTGATGTGATTGAAAGGTATGTTACGTGTTGCTGAAATGGTCAGTGTGTCCCAGGAATGGTTCTTGGGAGGTTCTTGGTTGTCAGTTAGCAAGAATGGGCTTTTCTTAGGAAAATAAGAAACAAGTGACAAATTAGTATTTCACTTTACAGTCAATATTTCTAGCTGTGTTTTAGATCCCTTTTTAAAGTGCATTCTTTCAAATCAGAGTACACTGGTATTTCATGCTGTGTTTAGTTAGAATGTCATTTGATCTTGAAAGGTGTGTGGCCTTTTGTTTGAGCAGGTCTGTGTTAGAAATACTGCTTTAAATGTGTCTTGGGAAATTATTCTTATCTGAGAGAGCAGAACTGCTCTTTGAAACCTGTGTTGTGAGTGTTCAGCTGAACGTTTAAGAAGCCATAACACTTGTTTATTTTTCTCTTTGATTAGACTTGTATGGAGGTATTAGAAGCTTTATGTGACGGTAGCCTTGGAGACTGTAAAGAAGCATCTGAAACTTACAGAGCAAATTGTCATAAGCTTTTCCCTTATGCTTTGGCTTTCATGCCCCCTGGATATGAAGAGGATATGAAGATCACAGTTAATGGAGATAGTTCTGCAGAACCTGAAGAACTGGCCAATGAAATATGAACAACTTTATTGCAAAAAAATGACGTTGGACCATATCTGGTGTATAATATTTTTGTCACGCACCTGCTGAATTGTTCTAACTTACACAAAGAACAGAAGGAAAAAAAACCCCGTTGCCTTCAAATAGTTTTACTTTTTTTTTTTATCCTGCTGACAAAGTATATATATAAAATATCTAACGTATTACTGGTTATAGGTTGTTTGGTTTCTTAAAAATTAAAAGCTGCTAAAATTGAAAAAAAAAAAGGAAAAAATAAACAACCCTTTTCCTCACCTACCCACCCATGTTTTTAAACTAATTTATATGAGACCTGGAGGTGTATAGCCCTCAGAGCAGGTGTGTGGCAGAAATATTAAATTTAAATTTGTCTTGTGAGATTACTGTTATCTCAGACAGCAAAACTGCTGTTTTAGCACTGGATTCTTTCACTGAGCACAAAGAGTTGATGGGGCTTTAGCATCTGACTGATTTTGATACGGGGGATGATTGTGTCCATAGGAAGTATGCAATGTGAATCAGAATACAGAGAGACACCCGCAGCGTGCTTGTTACGTTGGGGTGCTCGGACATACGGATATCAACCAGAATTAAGAAACATAGTGTGTTCAATAAGCTTGTTGTGTCTCTGAAATTCACTGTACACGATCAGTTCGGTGTTCTTGCACCACAGTTTTTACCTGAAGGAAGGAACCAGTTACAATGGTCTCTCTTGGAATTAAACTCGGGGTGGGGAGGGCAGAATCAGCATTGCTGTTCTTGAGATGAACTTATCGGCATAGGTTGGCCAAACCTTTTAAAACTGTAATGCAAGAACCAAATAAAATTATGCACTGTGATGTGGCACCAATTAGAAAGATCGCATGCATTTTTCACGTAGAGTGAAAACAAAATGAGAACATACTATGGCTTGAAGTTGCAAAGAGGAAAACTCCTGACTACCATTTTGACTGATCAAGAGACTAATAGATTAAAACCTCAGCAGGCCTTGTTCACGTTATGCAGAAAAAAAAAAGTGCTGCAGTTTAGATACCTCTGGAACTTTTCCACAGTGTCACAGGTTTGTAATACTTGAAGCCCTACATTTCTAAGAATATATTTCTTGCTCAGTTGTTTCAGGCAAGCCCAAGACTTTGTAACTTTTAAGGGGCCCAAGATTTTTTTTTCAATAACAGACCAGCTTCTTATTCCTGCAGTTACAGATGTAATTTCCTTTGTCAAACATAAGGTACCAAATATAATGCAATAAAACGTTTTGAAAAACACCTGTGTGAATATTCCAGCCGATCTATGTTGTACTTGGACAGTGAATGGGTTTGCTGGAGTGCAGCTCAGGGCTGGCTCACTGTGCTGTCCAGTCATGCCAACAGTGTCACTGCTGACGATGGGTGGTCACTGAGTATAAAGTGCAAATGCGTTCTGTGTAAATACTGAATGTCTGGGAGGTCCTATAACAAAATGCTTTGCTACTCGGCTTCTGAGTTCCACCAGTGTTTCCGAGTCAAGCTTCAGTCTACTGTGTTAATAATATAGATAAGTACTCAAATGTTTTCTTTTGTAGGCTCATCATATAAAACAGAGCAGAAATAAACTACAGCTTACAAAGCGAGTGCCTTCTTTGCTGCAGGAGTTCAGTTACAGAGTATCTGTTCTGTGGATACACAGCCTTCCTCTTCCACACGGTGGAATTCAGTGATTGACATGTACAGTTGAGAGATCCTGGAAGACCTACTGGGGTTTGTAGATTCCTGAGTGTCAGAACAACAGGCTTTTCTTCATTGTGTCTTCACCTCCCCTTCTTTTCATGGCTAGCCTGTCCTGGTGTGCGTTTGCAGTATAGTTCCCATCACAAGTGTGGGTTGCTGTGTGTGTGTATTTACCTGCTGGGCTGTTAGGGACTGGAATACCTACAGAGCCTTTAACTGACTCCAGTACTGATGTTTGATCTCAGTGGTTTCTGCAGCCTGAGGTACTTGGACTGCATGTCTTCTGCAACCCTGGAGATGGTTCAGTCTTGCCTACACAAGCTGTGAGATTTTGGCCTTGCCTCTTGAGTACTGCTGCCTGTTTCTCGGCTGCTGGAGGCAGATGAGTGCTCACTCGTAACAGATTGTGAATTGCATCAAGCAAATGCTTTTTTTTCCAGATACTGGGGGTTTTGGGTGCTGCCTATAAATGGGATTATTTCTTTTACTTTTTCACTGCCTGTTTTTGGGTTGAAGTGGATGAACTAAAAGCTGGAAGTTACTCGTTGTCTTTAATTGTGCAAATGGGGAAAAGGATGCTTCAGTGGGCCTTCCAGAAGTCCTCCTCTACACATCTATTTTGATTTTCCCAAAGACACTTCATAGCCTTGCTGAAAGGCATCCACACTGCTTCAGAGATGGTGCTTTTGGATTAAAGAGGGTACTCATCCCCTTCCAGAAGACTGCAAGCCCAGGACAGAAAACTAAGCCAAGAGTTTGCCTGAAAGTGGAGGTTCTTTAACTGGCAAAGAAATTGTTATTCCTTCATCTTCACATCTGTTCTGTTAGATGCAAGACTGACTTCTGAGGAAGAGCTTTTAGAGCTGGAAATGAAGTTGAAATCCAGTGCAGTCTTCTTTGGTAGCACAGAGTGCTGTGCTGCAGTGGAAGCTTTCCTTTGTGTGCTGAGATCCAAAATTGTAATCACTGGTGCTGGGCTGCCAGAGCAGGTGAGCAGGGAGTGCAGCTGTGGTCAGTGACCCAGAGCACTGGATGACACAATTTGCTTTGATTCTTCATGATTTTCACTGGAGAAGGAAAACGTCACCATGAGCCACTGGTGATGACACACGATACGGGTATCTTTCCTGGGTACAAAAAATTTCTGACAGTAAATTTTGCCTAGATGGAGAAGAGAAGGTGGTTCATTGCACACTGCATGAAGCAGTGCCAGAGCTATTCATGGGCTTAAATTGTGGGGAACTGGAAGTTGTGGTTTTCCCTGTGATGGTGGGTGAGGTACTTGCTTCCTCCGTGTAGAGAGCAAAGCATGCAGGTGCATGTGTGAACAAGCAGGTAAAATAGCCTCAAAATTAACTATTCAGTAATTAATTTCTTTGTATATTAAATGCCTTAAAAGCTATATTTGACCTTTTTTTTTTTTTGGTTGGCAGGGTTCTTAATATTTGCATGTTTGTAGGGGGAAGGCTTGTCCTGATGCGTGCTGTCCCAGCCAGAACAGAGGGAAGTTTGTCACCCAGATGTTCCCCCAGCATGGGGAGCAAATTCACGTTTCCCAGGGAGCTCTCTAGGGCTAGATAAGGTGTTTATGACCAGCCTGTTTCAGCTTCCTTTAGCATTTGGGTTTGCAAGGTTTGGAGGTGCTGCAGCCACAACAGTGGACTCTGGGGGTTGGTATAGAAACTCAGAGATTGAATTATATTTTCCCTGAAGGAAAACACCCATGAGGGCAGGGGGAGATCAGGGCTGAGGAAGCAGAGGTGCAACTACCAGTATCATGTGAGCAAGATAAACAAGAAGAATTAAGGTGTCTGTCTAATGTGATGCCTTTGGGGGTTGCAGCAATGGTGCCATCATTCCTGCAGCATTCCCATGTTGTTGCCACAGTTCTGTTTTAGACACGTACTACCAATGCCAACAAAACCACTTGATACCATCACCCAGCTTGATAGACCCGGATAAAAATTCTATTTTCCCCTTTTTGTGATTGCTTTAACTGTTTTTCTAAGTGTTCTGTACAGAGTATGTAGCTAGCTTTGAAATCTTTTCCCCTAAGGAATTTTGCTTTACAAATGCCATTTTTACTGAAGTGTAGTGTAAAACAGCTTGAACTGTGTGGAAGTCAGAGTTACACTGGTGTGGTCACACAGTGCTCTGGGGTCCTGTGAAGGAAAAGGGTGCAAATGCAGTGTAATTAGAGATGGTTTTGTGAGTAGTTGATTTGAGCCATCCATAAGCTCACGAACGAAAGGTCAGGTTCCAGTTGGAGGAAAGTGGTTGCTGAGCCTGAGGAAAGGCTTTTGCTTCCAGGAGCCTTCCAGTAATCAGCTGTCCTGGGATGAAGCGAGGCACAAAGGGTGTGTGATTTCACAAAACCTCTGGCCATGCCATCGTGATTCTGTTTCCTGGAAGTGAAAGCTGCAATCTACAAACACGAATTTTAATGGCTGTGTTGGGCAGAGACTTTCCCAGAGCATGCAGCCAGCAGTGGGAATGGCAAGGAGCAACTGATAGAGCAGCTCGCCAAAAGAAGGCTGAAGTGAGTTGTAAGGAGCTGGCATAATAGAAATTCCATTTTAGATTAAATATAAAATGGCTTTTTTATTGCTAGGAAGATGACTGGAGCTGTAAATACTGTAAATGCAGTCTTCCCATGCCAAGGAAGCTGTGAATGTGTATTCTGGAGTGGCACAAGCAAAAGCAGTGGTATGTTCACAAACACCAGTTTTGTGTGTTAGTCTCCATGCAAATTGTGGCAGAAAACTGGAAGGACAAAAATTGTCCACCTTACAAGAGACACTATCACAGAGTTTGTAATATTGCAAGAGAAATATTGCTACAAAGTCCAAAGCATCTTAGACTAGCTTCCCTAAGATGTTTTAATTAAAAGTGTTAAACCTGCTAACTGTTCATAATGAAAGACAAAGAAGTACCTTGACGAAATATTTCTGCCTGGCACTGCCCATTCAATATCTACCTCTACTAGTCCTAGTCTGGTTTGGCTACTGCATAATTTTAGCCATTTAGCATCAAACATATGAAAAAGTGTCATTTACCTGGTTGGTGAGAGTATGATGAGGGACAACATGTAGTTTTAAACTGTAATGCAATAAACCACAAAGTTAGTGATTAAATCCTGTTGTTGGTTCAGTGCAGCAGCACATTGATTGCTTCATTGCTGATCCGTTCAAAACAATCTGAATTCTGAACTCCACCAAGTTACTTGCAATTGTACTGGGATTAGCTTTCCCTTCCAGCCTTCCTAACTGGTTCACAATGTTGTACTGTGTTTTTACGCTCTTCTCTGGTGGTAGCAAATATCAAAACTGGCAGGAAGTCAATCAAAGAATAAAAATGCTGAGTTCTGTTTGTAAATGAGTGCCAGTGTTTTCTTGCAGGGTTCAGCGTCCTCCTTGGCTGCCCCAGCAGCTTTGTGACAAAGGATCCCTCTGCCCGTTCCCTTCATTCCCCTTGTCTTTGATGAGCTGTTAACGGGGGTGCAGCTCTCCAAAAGGAAAAACAGGTCTGCAGGAAAAGGCTGTGACTCCCTTTGGAGTCAGGCTGGGAAAGAACCACCTTGGTAAGGAGCTGTCTGTCCTAGCCCAGAAACAAACTATGTACAACAAAACATCCTTTGATCCTTCAGGCTGCTAAGAGCCAGTGTGGGATTTGGATAAATGGGTGTTCAGAGGCAAGCTGAACGAAGAAGCATTTGCTGTTTTCCTCAGATAGAATTTTGGGGGATTAAATAAAACAAGGCTTCTCTTCCCCACCCATAAGCCCTCCTGCTCCCACAGTTTTCCTGATTCAGTGTGTCCCAGAGTATCTTGTGATTTTAATCAGTTACCATGCAGAATAATATGATGATGCTGACAAATTGTAGTACAAGTGGCTAAGCAGTCTGCTGATGCTGCCATACAGGAACCTACAGTGTGTTGTGCAGCTGGCATTCCAGATTACCTCGAGAAATAGGTTTGTTAATCACTGTGTGTAATGAATGACAGCTCTGATGAACCCTGCCTGCAGGGAAGAGGGGTGTGCTACTGAAGTGAGGGCAGCAATATCCTCACATTGACCCCTGTGGAAGGGAAAGGGAGCTTGTTGCAGCAAGGGCTCCTTTTGTGCCCTACTGAGAACCACCACCCCTAAAAAACAGCACCCCTTCCTTATCCATGCACTCATAACTTCTTGTTCTTCTGTGGGAGGGAAAGGGCATTTGTGCTGGGAAACTGCCTGCCTTGAACTTGTCAGAATTGGAAACTGCCCCCTTCCATTCCTTTTCCTCACTGGAATCACCAAACATTCACAGTTCTGCATCTCACTCGCAGTACTAGTCAAATATCTCAGTGAAATGTAACTGTTTGGGCTGGGGAAAAACCCCAGTCGTTGCTTTATTGAAGAGTGAACTTGTTTGTCCTTTTGAATTCTTGTTTTGTGCCTTGAGGAGCACCTTTGCACCATGTCCTTTATGTTCTGTTTAGGTACTGCAGGACCCTGCTGGCACCAAAACCATCCTGTCTTTTCTAGACTATTGACAAGTACACAAATTGCATAGAAGCTATGTGAAAAACGTATGGTGACCTAAATGTACCTAAATGGAGGGAAATCCTTGTGCTGCAGCTAAGCTGCAGCTGAGGAGCACACGGAGCTCAGAGCCAGGCTGCAGGCACTGGCTGTTGCCAAGTGGTAAGAAGAGAGAAAAGACTGAGGCCACTGGAATGAGTAATAAACAAGCAGTATTTGTCCTTATTTATAAGGATTATATTCTGGATAGAGTAAAAAAGGGTATAAATCTCATATCTGAAAGGACATCTTAGCAAACCACCAGGAAAATAAGCTTGTGTCTCATACCTATGCGTGCTATCAGATGCATGGGCCCCATCTGTTTTGGGGATGTTTTTTTTTTCTTTTTCTACATACATTATAAATTGTTATTCCTGGCGAGATCACAGCATCTTCAATAGCACAAATACATCCCAGTATTTACTTTGGAATATTCTGCCATCCTGGGATCTCTGGGAGCAGCTGTCTGGGACTTGGGGGCTGCCTGGGCGAAACTGTGAGGCTCAAGTGTACTTTTATTCAATGTTTTGGTTGAAATCACAGTAGGACTATGCCCTGCCTTACAAGAGTGAGCCTGGGAAAAGAAGAGAAGCTTGTTCTTGCAGAAATGAGTAACAAAACCACACCCTGAATAAGGGCGTGGAAGTGAATGTGAAAGGCACGTTCTGGCAGCTGTGCCAAACCTTCATTTCAGGTGAGACATTTGTGATTTCAACATTTGTGATTTTAACACTTGCTTTTTCAGTCTGACATACAGGGTCAGAACCCCATCTCCCAAAAAGCTGTTCTGTGCTGCTCCAGCATTTCTGCCATCCGTGTTTTGTCACAAAGGAACGTGTTGGGGGGGGTAAAACTCTCCTTAAAACTTGCAGAGTCAGGTCTTGCAATAGCAGAACTTTTCCTTGCAAAAGCACAGGACTTTTCCTGGCAAACATGGAGCATGTGAAGCCTCACACCAAAGCCCCACAAGGCGTCTGAGTCAGAGATACAATACCTCTGCAAAACTTTAAACAAAGCTTTAAAGAGACTCTAAAAGCATTTTTAAACTACTTGTCATTAGATCACCTGGAAACTTTTTGATCAGAGAAAAACCAAGTAAATGAGACAGCCTTAGACTTACCTTTCCCCCCCTAATTTGTTCCTTAACTTAGGACCTAGTACAGGCAATTTTTAGATATTGAACACTCTGCATTTTCATGGGACCAACAGGTTAAAATATTCCTTCAGGAGAAAACAAAAATAACTATTCTTGAAATGCTAAGCAAGTCCAGAGACTTGCAACTATTTTCACAATCCCCTTTCTTGGAAAGTTCTACATCTGCTAAATAAAAATAGCTGTGAATTCAGGCTCTTATGTGTTCATTCACTGAGCACATATGAAGAGCACATTAAAAGTACTTGTCCTTGCAAAAGAAGAAAACCAAAAGCTTTTTCAAGAGCTTTTCTAGCAAGAAGCATTTTTACTTTATTCTGTGACGAAAAATAAATTCAATTATATCTTCTGGTTTCCAAATACATTAGAAAGGAAAAGGAATATCAGAAGAGGACTACAGGGTGGAGGAACATCTCTACAGTCTCAGGGATTGGTCCAAGAGAGGGAGAAAGGGAGTGACAAATGTAAGACGGGCACTGTAAGTGAAGTTGCTTTGAACTCAGAATATTTTAATGTTTTTCTAATTTAGTGTAGCCTCTTGTTTTTATATGAGTAATAATGGGTTGCTCAAAGCACTGTGCTCCAACCACATGACAGCTGATCTCTGGGAGGTCAGGATCATTTATTATTGTGCAGGCAGAAACCCCAAGTGCTCAGGGGCAAGTGCAGCAGTATAAAGAGGAGGACTCACAAAGGCTATTTATTGTTAGGTATCTGACCTAAGCCTCAGGAATTCTGGCTCAGCTGTCAGTTTGCAAAGCCCCTGTTAGGGTACCAGTTCTCCCAACTACTGTAATATACATTTGCTTTTCAGTGTAGTGTACATTTGCTTTTTCAGTGTAGTCTGCTTTTCAGACCGTTTGCCAGTGACAACAGCATGGGTTTTATTTGATAGTAAATATGGGAGAGAGAAAGACATAGAAAATAGGTGGGGGGGACAGAAAGAGAGTAAGAGGGACAAAATAAAGAAAATATCACTCACCACTCCATGGATGCCAACGATGTTCCATTGATCCTCTCCAGCTCTTTGTGGTGAAGGTCCCCCCAAAAGCACAGAATATCTGCTCGGGCCAGGTAGGAAAACCCAGGCACCTCCCTGGGGGGAGTTTGCCCTTGCCCCTTACACAGACTCTGGGTTTGTGGCATCCCTGCAGTCCCGTGGTGCCTCAGGAATGGCTCCAGGGGCACTGATGGATTCAGGCACCCCTCAGCTCCTCTCACAGCAATGTCCCGTGGTGCCTCAGGAATGACTCCAGGGGCACTCCGCTCCCGCTGCTCGGAGATTCCCGAGCGAGTCCCTCTCCCGCTCCCGTTCCCGCTGCTCGGAGATTCCGGAGCGGATCCCGATCTCGCTCCCGTTCCCGCTCCCGTCCCCTCAGCGCCGCTCCCTCAGCGCCCCCTGCCGGCGGCAGCGCGCACGCGCGCGCCGTTCCCGCCCGCGGGGCTCGGCGGCCGCGCTCGCACTCACGCACACACTGGCGGGAGGAGCCCGCCCCGTGATGTCAGCGCTCGGAGGAAGGAGGGCGCAGCGTTAACCCTTCCCTGGGCCGCGGCTGCCGGCGGTGCGCGGCCAGGCGAGGGCGGGACGGGTGGCCGGGCTCGCCGCCCGCCCCTCCGGATGTTGGCAGCTGGCGGCAGCTGGGCTTTGTTCGCCGAGCAGCCCAGGGCGCCTCGCCGTGGGTTGGCGGAGGTGCTCCTGCCTCGCTTGCGGACTTGGGGCTGTTCCTGAATTCTTGAGCCGGTCCTGAATTCCTTTCGGACGCCCGGCACCCACCGACCGCCCCGACCGAACGCATTTTTCACCCTGCGCGATGTGAGATACGTGGGACTCAAAGCGGCGCTCCGGAACGCCTGGGATGGGGACACCACAGCGCTTTCCTGGGGCCTGCTGGAAGAAGGAGCTTGTTGTGGCCACCCTCTGTGTGCGCGGATGAGCGAGGGGATTCAGCGCTGGCACAAGAGCTGATGCGCGGGAGGAGGGGGCAGCGGTTTCGCTGCGCTTTGTGGCAGCCTGTATTATGTGGACACAGAGCCAGCCTTTGTGGATCTCTCGCCAAGGAGGTGTTCAGCCTGCTAATGCCGGCTCCTGAGCTGCCCCGGCCTCTGCGAGGGTGCTGAACCCCAAACAAAGATGTGAACAACAATGACAACAACCAACAACAAAGTCATGTTGATTTCAAGCTCCATTAGAACAACACGGGAACAAATCAATGCCTGGCAGGCAGAAAAGGATGGAATCAGTGGGGAAGGATACCACACATAGTGGGAAAGGGAAGGGAGGGGGGGCAGCCAGCAGCTATAAAAAGATACCCCTAAGGACCCCTTCGGCAGTCTCCTCCTCCTTTTAATTCCTTTAGAAGTTAATTCCTGTTCGAGGGAAGGATGGGCAGCTCTGTAACAAAGCGGATTAGGCAGATACAAGGTTTGTTCCGAAATAACAAAAGTTATTACGTAGTAATGAGGTTTAGTTAATAGATTCGCAGACTGCAAGGCCGCTGGGATTCCTTTGGACATCCTGCCTGTGGAGCTGGGGCTGCTGAGCTGATGATTTCTGCCTCCTGCCTCCCCTCTAAAGCCACAGACCCGAGCTCAGGAGGGCAAGCCCCCATCCTTGTGGGCAGGCAGGTCATGGGGAGATCCCAGCATCCTTGTTGCTGGTTGGTTTTCCTGCCCGTGGAGTGTTTATCTGTCTAATTTCAGTTTTAATCCATAAAATCTCATTATTTCCTTTACCAACTCCATTAAAGAGATACCTCCGATGAGACATTGCTCCCCTGGGCAGGTCTCTCTGAGTTACCATGGAGTTCCCCACATTAACAATGCTCCAGCTTGCATTATTCCCAGTGTCACATTCCCCTTTCTCCCATTTATTGTCACTGCACCTGAGCTGACATCCCTGAGATCTGTGGGGCAGCCACACCTCAACTCTCCTCCTTTGAGCTTCCTGCATTTCAGGTGGGGGGAAAATTCACATTTCCCTTCAAAAATCTGGGGAGATTTCACAGAGCCTTGGGGCCTTGGCTTCCCAAATCACAGCCCTCAACCATGTGAGACAAAAATGTAAATCCATTTAGCAGCAGCAGCAGCAGCAGCAGTGGACCATTAGCCCTGGTGCATGAGGCCTGACTTACTGAGCCAGAATGTATTATTTTCATGATCCTGCACAAAGCAAAACCCATCACATTTGGCACAGTTCTGGCTGTTAACTTCTAAGATTTATTACGCAGTGCCATGGGGGCCCCTGTTCTGCAGCATTTTGTGAGACCAAAATTTCCGTGAAGCCCAAGGGGAACTCGTGCATGAGCAGGAGAGGCAGGAGCAGAATGCTCTGCTTTGGCAGTTTTTTGTTATTTCTAGGGGAGGAAGATCATAATATGTAACATATTTAATTGCATCATGCTTTATATTGTTTTTAATTTGGGGAGGTCTCTGTGTGCATGGCCTCTGAGGGGCTGGGGGAGCTGCTTTGCTCCATCAGCTGGTTTAAACCCATTTTTTATTTCCTTGTTTTACCCCTCACAACAGTGAGTTCCTAAAACTCATCTCAGCCAGAGATGAGGAAAAGGAGCCCTGCAGTGATAAGACAGGGGATTTCAAGGTTCCTGCTGCAGGAACACATGAACCACTGTGAGACTCAGAAATCCCTTCCATAAATCTCTAAATGTGTTCCACTGCAAACAAAGAGAGAAAAAATCAACCCACCTGGTGCCTCAGGTAGAACTGGACTGTGAGGAACCCCACCTTCTCCAAGGAAAATAATTTATAAAACTGTGATATTTACCCTCTCTTGGGTTTTAGAGGTGGTAAAAGTCTCATTTTAGGTGGCAAAACAGAGATCCAAATCTTTCCTGTGCACCCCTGTGAAATCTGGTCTAGGCACAGACCCTGGAAGTGGTGTAGGAACTTGGCCCACACTTACATAAGTTGTCACGCCAATATTGCTCTTGAAAATCACCATTAGAGCATGAAACAACATTTGGCTGGGGAAAAAAAAAAAAAAAAAGAAAAAAAAGGAAAAAGAAAACAACAGGCTTGCAGTGTTTTGTCCTCCCAGCATTTTGGCTGTTCTGCCAGCACCGGGGTTTTCTGCTGATGCTGCTGTGTGAGGTAACGTCTCCTCAGCAACCTGCTGGAATGGGACCTCCCCAAAGCCTTCCCACTGGGAAACGGGGGCAGTGAGCAGGGGTTGGGATTGGGATGGGGCTGGGATGGGGTTGGCATGGGGTTGGCATGGGGCTGGCACTGGCACAACTCCTTTGGATGAGGGGTTGCTGAGGGTTCTGCACTGGCACAGCTCCTCTGGATGGCATCTTCCCTGGCAAACTGATGCACATCCTTCCCCAGGGTGGAACAAACTTGTCCAAATCTTTCCAAAGCAGCTCCTGGCTGCTGTGGGATGAGCACAGAACCGGGGCTGGGCTGATGGATGGAGCCAGGAATTCCCCCAGTGCCTCCCCAGTGGCTCACTGCCACTTGAAAGGCTCAGCGGGAAGGGACACCTTCTCTGAGATTCTTGCAGCTCTGACTACCAGAAAGTCCTGGAAGGAGGGGAGGAGGAGGAGGGAAGGGATTGCTCTCTCAGGCATTCCTCGGTGGGGTTTTTTCAGCTGCTTTTGTTCGCTGCAGAGCCCACAGCAGAGAGCTGTCACTCCGAGCTGGGAGCGCGTTTGACGCTCCTGTCTGTGCCGTGTACCTGGTGTGTATTTGCTGCAGTGCTGATTACATTAACTCCCGTGTTTATAAACATTTGGAATCAGTGCAGAAGGCTGCGCTCGGCGGAATTTTAAAGCCGGCACCGGTTTTATTTTTCGCTTTTTTCATCTGTAAACACACATAATGCATCTGTGGTGCAGCCAGCAATGGGGGATCGGGGGTGCAGAGGGATTCCCGAGCTGATTCCGTGCTTGGCTTCACTTCTGAGCTCTCCTGGTGCAGCCTCCTGCACGGACTCGCATACACACAGCACACATGCACGGCACAGGCAGCTCGCACATCCCATTTCAAAAGGCAATTCAGCGCTGACAGTCGCTGCTGCCCTGCTGTTCTCTGGGTAGAGCCAGCAGTTAGAGGAGGAATTAAGTCTGAACTGGGGAGAAAATTGCCTCCCAGTTAATGGGAGCTGATGCGAGCTGCGAGCAGGCTGCAAACAGCAGTGGGGGTTTTCTCTGAGCCCCTCTGCTGAAGGGCTGGTAAGAGCCTTTCTGTGCTGAGTGCCTTAACCCTGGCAATCCCCACAGCACCCCCTTGTGAGGCAGGAATTAAACCGTAATCCTCATTATACATGGAGAAAAGAAACCGGGGGAGATCAGGAATCCCAGCCTCGCAGGAAGCGGGATGAGTTCTGCCAGGGATTTCCAGTGGAAAGCAGCTGGAACTGCGAGGCTGGTGGGCTTGGAAATGCCCTACGAGGGCTGGAGTGAGGGGCTTTCAATGCAGGCAAGGAATTTGGGATGGAATTTGGGAGTCTTGCATGGGTAAGAGTGATGCAGAGTGGGATGGCTTGCCCAGACCACTGACCCAAGGTTTGGCCAGCAGTGCTGGGGACTCCAGTGGCTCCTGTGGGCTCTGTGTCAGCCTGTTCCCATCAGCAGACAATAATTCCTTCATCGAAGCCGTGAAATGCCTCCAGGAAGGAGCTGCTGTCTTCCCAGAAGGAGCTGACATGGAAGAAGGGATTGAAGGATCTCTCTCGCACGCACACAAAGCGCTGGGGACGGTGTGAGCGTGTCCATGAGGGCCAGAGGCAGGCAGGAGATGAGGCACAGCATCCACAGGGAAAGCGAAAGCAGAGGAGAGGCAGAGGGTGGAATCAGCAGGAACACTTCAAAGGGCATCGCTGATGAGGTCGGGCAAGGGGAATTCTCTCGCAGAGGCACGGGCACAGCTCGTTCAGAGCAGCAGCCACTGTATCAGAAAATAGCATTTATTATTGAGCAGCTCTGCGCCCCGCCGTCCCCAGGGCCTTGGCAGTGCCCATGCGAGGAAGGCAGGACACAGAGTCCCCAGGCAAGGGTGGGAGAGCCTCCTGGTGGGGTGTCAGGAGCTGCTGTGCAGCCATCCATGAGGGAGAGCTCCCAGAGAGGATTTCTCTGCCCTGGAAATTCTCTGACACGCTCTGCTCCGGGTTTGAGTCGGGATCAGGGCTTGCTGCAAATGTGCAAGTGGAAATAAGCCTTTTGCTTTCTGTGCTTGGACAAATAGGCTTCTCTTCTGCATAAGCTCTGCTGGGGCCTGATCTCGGGGTCACACAGGGAGCTTGGAGGGTCTGTCTCATTTGCAGGCTGTCACGGCAGTGCCACCAGAGGGGAATGTGATGCTGTGGCTGCAGAGCTGCTATGGCCAGGGAGCTGTGCTCCTGCAGCCACCCCTGCCATCAGCAGGGCAAAGCCACTGCCACCCTCTGGGGACCTTGGAGTTGGACCAGATCCATGGCAGGGTGTAATTCTGCTGCAGCTCCAATGCAGGGTGTAATTCTGCTGCAGCTCCAATGCATCAAGCTAACAAATCCATGCCAGACATGAAAATTTTTGGTGTAATCCTGGAGTAAGTTGAGCACAATCACTGCTGTGAGCACAGAGAGTGACAGGGAAGGTGTCGCAGACATCTTTTTATGGAAAATCCTTTCCTCAGGCTTTTTCCTCCTGAGAAGCTGGGAGGCCTCAGGAACAAAATGTAAACAAGGGTTATCTGCTGCTGTGGAATGCAACAG
>JAXCLO010000208.1:10246707-10263584 GCA_035583995.1 Arremon aurantiirostris
GAAGAGAAGAGAAGAGAAGAGAAGAGAAGAGAAGAGAAGAGAAGAGAAGAGAAGAGAAGAGAAGAGAAGAGAAAAAAGAAAAGAAAAGAGAAAAGAAAAGAAAAGAAAAGAAAAGAAAAGAAAAGAAAAGAAAAGAAAAAAGAAAAGAAAGAGACATTATTGTAGCAGCTTAGAAAGTGCAAGTGAAACTGCAGTTTGTTAATGTGCTTGGGTTAGACGTACCTGAAGAGGTGCAGGACAAAGCAGTTCCTGTTTTTATGGAGAAGCACCTAGGGAAGGCTGGGAAATGCTGTTTGCTTTAATGGGCATCCCTCCTCAAGTTAGAGGTAAATTTAACAACTTTTGCCCATACTTACACACTGTCGGTGCTGGAGAATCAAGGAATCATATCTCAGTTTGGAAGGGACCGATAAGGATCAGTGCTTGGACTCAATGATATTAAAGACATAAAGAAGTCTGCGGTTCTGTGATCCTAGGAAACAAGAAATCACATAGTCTGACTCAAATAAATGCATGTTATGTGTCTTATATTAGGTGGGGTTTCTACTGAGTATAAAAAACAAAAGCCAAACAAAAAAAGGGCAAAAAAGGGAATATTCCTCCTGTCAGCTGCAGGCAAATACCACTTCCTGTTTTCAGGACATATCTGTATCTTGATTAATTAGTACTACTCCTGTCCTTTCCCAGCTCTATAAGGCTGTCTTCTGTAGACTGCCTTGCATGTTTGATAAGCAAGACCTATTGTGTTCCCCACTCAAAATATTTTAGGCCAGTTCATCTACCTGTAGTGCAGATTTACTTCAATTACCAACTGCTCCATGCAAAACCAGGGTGGGCTATGGGGACACACAGCTGTGACTTTGAATCCCCTGTTTTCTCACTGCCTTTTGCCAGCAAAGGGGAAACACACTGAGCACCAGGGAGGAACTGCACCAAACATGGATCTATGAAAAACAAAAATTCGGATACAAATAAATAAATATGTATATTTTAAAAATCCCAAACGAGCTCGTTGTCAACGAAGCACCTGAAAGGGTTCCCTGATCCTCACCATGATGAAGATCCCTCTTCTTTCCCTCCTCCTCTGCACCTCCTGCCCCTTCTGTTGGGGAAATGACTTCAAAAAATTCTTTGCCCTTAGTTGAACATTAACTTCCAGAATCAGCTTCCCTGATTAGCCTTCTGATTACACTGGGTGATTAACTCTGGCCCCTGCTAATGGCAGGCTTTGCCTTTATCCACCGTGGATACTGTGTGCCTTGTTCTGTGCCTCAGGGAACAGGGTCATGTTTGTCTCAGCCTACCGAGGTAAGGAAGCTTTTTCTGATGTAAATGCCTTGTCTTTGACTTAACACAAGCAACACGCCGACACAAGGTGAGCACAAAATGCTTGGGTCCGTAACGGGGGCCCATAACTCCACCTGAGTCCCACCAGTGGAAGCTGGGGGTGACACAAGCCATGGAATATCCCTGGAGATGCAGGCAGGCTCTGGGAAGGTGCTGGCGTGTGGAACGGGCTGCTAAATACAGCACTGGAAACTGCAGTCAGGAATTTATTTTCTGCAACACTAACCAAAGAGGAGTAACATCAAATGATAATCAGTTTCCACCAGTTTCCATTCTGCAGCTGTGGTTTTTCTGGGAACCCCCACTTTTGTAGAAAGAACTGTTGAAATAATCTGTCTCTGAGTGACCTGCAATATTTGCACCACTGGAGGGACTGTGTAAGAAGTAAACCTTATAGCTAGCTGCTGATAAATCAATTGCAGACATTTTCATTCAGCAGCAGCGTGGAGCATACTTCTCTTTTACACCCTCAGAGTTCAGTATGCGCTGCTCAGGCTGTTTCACAGCCAAACCAGTGCCTGCCACACCTGTCACCTAATGCCACATCAAAGGCTCTCAGAGCTGGGCTGGTACTTGGATTGTGTCCCAGGAGGACCTGACCTGCAGCAGCCGTGGGGGCACTGCCACCCTCATCCCCGGAGTTATCTGCCTGTGCTGATGGAAACAGCACAGCATTTGAGAGAGGACTGGTGACCTGCTGCTCTGCACTCTCACAGTAAAAGCAAATTGCCCTGTTCAACCAGCAGTCAAATGCTGTTGAATTACGCTCAGTACATTACATTGCAATGACTGGTTATGGAACAGAATTTCTGGGTGGGACCATAACTCCCAGAAATGATGCACAGGCTGAGCAGTGCATTGTAGCAATGCAAAATCTGTTTTAGGCTGACCAGAGGCACTGCTTTCAGCTACCTGAAATACCCTGTGAGGATATCTGACTTTCTTTTCATGTACAAGAAGAGCAGTATGTGTTAAACAAGAAGAAACTGCCCAGCATTTCATTGCAGATGGTGTGGAGCTGTGCCAGAAGCATCTGAGGACAGGGAGGGCAGTCACACTGGGTGCTTTGATGCCTGTTGACAGGCAGTATTTCAGAGGAGAAAGCACAGCATCCCATTTTGAATCACAATGTTTGGATTCATATATTAAAGCAATTCAACATTAACACCTTCAAATGAACAAGACAGCAGCAGTGTTTTGGTTGGCACAGGAGGGGATTGGAGCAGGTGATGCCCACACATCCCTTCCAAGCTCAGCCCTTCTGTGGCTCTGCAGGCAAGGTAATGAAGGTATTTAGAGATACCTTGTGGTGGGTATCACTTATCCTACCACCCACTTTCTCAAGATGGGAGCTCATTTTCCAGGCCCTGTTCAAATGCTGTGCTAATCTGTACCAAGGGTTAAGTCATCTACCACTCCCTGCTCAAGGCCTGCAGGCAAGATCAACACCTGACATGCACCTAAAAGTGAAACAGAAAGTACATCTGGGAATTCCGTGCACTTCGGAATATGACAGAACCTGAGTGGAAGCTGTAGTTCCTTGGTCTAGAGGAACTACAAGAGGTGCCCTAAAGAAAATACACAAAACACTTTTGTCTAGATCTGTAATACATTTTAGCAGAATAGGCCCTAAAATAAGGATTTCTTTTAAACTTTCAATCTACAAAGTCAAAATAGGAAAACTTGAACTGAATTTAGAGTATTCAAGTTACTGGAGCTACAGCAGCTCCAGTTCCTGCCACATTCTATAGTTACACCTCAGTGCTAAAACTAATCATGTACACCCCACAGAAGCCACATTTTGATAGAGGTATCTGAATGGCACTATTAAGGCTTCATATCAAAAACTTTACTTGCCCCTATTCCTACCAAGAACAAAAGGAAAACACTCTGAAGCTCAAGGATGTAGGGTGTCCTTCATTATCATCCAAATAATTAATGCAGTAAGAGGGAGAAATCGAGATAGCATTTGAAGAAAAAGGAATTGTATTTAATATTTAAATGCCTAAGGGTAGCACTGCTACACAAATTACATGATAAATTCTAGTGAAATAAGACATGATTTAAGTACAAAAGCTGGACTAAAAAATGCTCTCACTTTCCAGAAGCAATGAGGTATTTTCACTGTACCAATTCTGGAAGTTCAAAATCACCTGCAGATGTTTCCCTCTGCACTGTGATCTCTGCTCAGTGCTGGACATTCACTAGTTCACTCTGTGTGTGTTTTTCAAATGGCCAAGGAAAAGTGCATAACCACCTTTAAAGGTTAAGAACTGATTGCATCTCTCCTGCCACATTTGAACAGAATGTTCAGCCACTTTTTCAAGTCATTCTGATATATGGTGGAGGTTTGGATGAGTCTTCTTCTGCATCTGCATCCTGGGCTGGAAACCGATCTGTGAAGGTAAAAATTCCCCGCCCAGGGCCTGTGTGAGAAAAGAAAGTGCAAAACATTAAATATGGTATACTTGTTTGCACAAAATCCTGAGTGCCTTTTGGTTATCAGGATTGTGGCCTGAGATGTAAACCTTATTCAGAATGTTCCTTCCTCATCCCTGGTGAACACCCAGATATGTGGAGGCAAAGGAGTTACTCACTTTGTACAGCACAAATCATTTCCACGGCCTGATTTTGGTCCTCACTGGGCTGCAACCATTCCTATGGAAAAAACAGCACCATCAAACACCTCACCTGGAAATCTGTTCAAGAAGATACACCCGAACTTATTTTAAAAGTCTGTGCAGTCCACAGCTCCTAACACGTTTTAGTTTGAAAGTTTAAAGCAACCTCACATTACCCACTTGGTGTCTTTAGTGAGGAACAGCTGCCTTGTGGCCTGCACCCTTTAATTCCTTACCAAACCAAATGGCTGGATGCACATGTTTAACACACAGCACCAGAACTGTGTAGCAGAGAAGCAGTTGGTATTTATTTATTTACTGAGCTCACTTAGCAGAGATGCCGTGGGCCCCATCGCTTGAGGCAGAGCCTGTAGGAATGAGGAGTGAATTACACATGTCAGCCCCCCAACACGGCACACAAAGCACTGGAGACACTTTTATTACTGGGTTTGAAGTTCCAGCATGTAAGTACCAGTAAGCCTTTGTAATGCTGCACCAGAAGCAACTGATGGCTTAGAGACGAGAGGAACAATTTTTGAGGACACCAGAATTCATGGGAAACGGGGCCACAGCAGCTTCAGCACAGATGGTTTGGAAAACAGAGATAACTTATATTAGATGTTACGTGAGACTGTAATAAGAGGGAGATAGTAAAAGGAAAAAATATAAGAAATATAAAACCCTTCTAATTTCTTAGAATTAGCCCTGCCTGATTGTGTCACTATAGGACACAAAAGAACACAAGCGCACAGCGCTGCTCTCAAGGTGAAGAAGAGGGAAGTTTATTTTCTGACTCCAACATTTATAGTTTTCCAAGAGAGACAGTGGATTGGAGGGTGACAGTGCCACCTCTCCAATGACACTGGACAAACCAACAGTCCATCAACTTTCCCTTCCTCCATAAAGGAATGCAAAACAATGAGTTATTTACAGGAAGCGTGTGAGAAAGCTCGCCACAACAATGTCAACATCAGAAGGCTTAGAAAATCTTAAAAAACCAGGGTGGCACGACTGAGGTAGGAGCTGAGACCAGGTTCATAGAGGAAAAACACACCTTCCCATGGGTTTCTCGCCCTGCCACCAACACTGAGCAGAAACCAGGCTGTGCCCTGGCTCCTCACTCCCTCACTCACCATGCCAGTGGCGCTGTCATAGCAGGAGCAGCGCGGAAGGCTCCGGCAGCCCAGGTAAGCCATGGCCAGCACACAACAGGCACTGCAGATGGACACGGCCAGCATGGCGATGTTGGCACCCTGGACAACCCTACTGAGCACGAACCTCTGCAACACAAACAGACATGGTAAAGCCATGCTCAAAAAGTGACACTCTCCACCAAAAAATAACCTGCAATGTTGGCACCCTGGACAACCCTACTGAGCACGAACCTCTGCAACACAAACGGACACGGTAAAGCCATGCTCAAAAAGTGACACTCTCCACCAAAAAATAACCTAATGACTGCAAGAATGCTGTGGCTGCATGATAGGAGATTGATTCATGGCCAGAGTTATTTGAGGTTTTCCTGTGCTCTGAAAAGCAAGCCAAGTATGAACCTCAAACAGAGCAAGCAGGGAAATAAGGCTGCTGATTAAATGTGAGATGCTATGCAATGGCAATTGCGTTTGGAAATAGCTTTGACAATGAGTAAAAACCCAAGGAATGGCTGCTCTACTTCACACTGAGTATGAGAAACATTGTTTTGCTGCACTGCACCTTACAGCAGCCTGGCATTTCGATTTGCCCTGCAATAAACTAATGATCAGCCTCATCTCTCTGGAATGCCTTTATCCCTGCAGCAAGCAATTGCTTGTAGACCGGAGATACAAAAGGGCTTCATTCCTTCTCTACAGCTTTACTGAGGAGGATACACTTGAAATAACAGCAGGTTTACCCAGCTGACCTGTAGCTTCATCACCTGAAAGATTCCAGCCTTGCAAGCACTGTCTCACACCAGGCCAGGGATGCTCTCAGCACCTTTCCCTGAGCAGCACCAGTATTTTTTCACGGCTCAGCCCACACCTCCCCTTTGCACTAAGAGGCAACAGCAGCCAACCTGACCTAGTGTCACCCTCCTAGAAGTCTGGTTCTGTTTGTAAACCACATCTGGCACTGCCTGCAGATTAAGGGTGGCGTGTTCCCCAGTAATAATCGTGATATCAATACTTACAGTATGGATAACATGGACTGGGGCAGAACTCAGCTCCTCCTCTTCACCATAGCTCAGTGTGAAGGAGCTATAAACTACTACAATGAAGATGGCAACACAAGAGATTATGGAGGCAACTATCAGTACATTCACCTAGACAGACAGAGAGTTTTGGTGAGAAAAAGAAGGGGAGCAGGAATCAAAGCTGTCCTTGGGCCAATACAAGCATTACAGCTTGTATGGTAGCCTCTGACAACACTGCAACATCCCCAGGAACAACAGCCAAACACAGAGAAGTAGAGGTTTTCATAACATTGAGTTTCTGAGTTACAGCTGAGTCCTGAATATTAATCAGAGGTGCCAATTAAGGACCTCTAATCTGCATACAGTATCCTCCCTTGGAGTTTACACGGCTGGAGAAACCCACCTAGGAAATGCAAACCTCTTAACTCATTTCAAATTTTAGTGTACACAGTGCTCAACAACATGAAGGACCACCAAAAGAAAAGCAGTGAAATGAAGTGTTTTTACAGAGTTTTGCTTTTTATTAGAATGCCCAGTGCCTGTCTGCTGCAGCATCCTCTTGGTTACTGCTGCAGTAACCTGCATCCTCCTCTTGGTTATAAAGGCAGCAGCTTTTATGAAGATAACTCAAAGAAATAAGCTCTCAATTCTGCAGGAGGACCAGTCAGCTCATTCCCTCCTCAGACTGTTTTTGATTGCCCCAGTATTTTTCCCTTCCCCATGCACACAAACACCCATCTGCCCCTCCAGCTTACCAGAACTGGGTTCTTCCTCTGCGAGGAGAACAAAGCCAGGACGCCTGGGACTCCCATCACCTGCAGAGCACAAAAGGCAACGGCAGCTTGGGAGACTAGCAGCACATTCAGAAGATAAACTGCTACAGAGTAATGAAAAGCAATGAACAGTGTTTTCAAGGCTTGGATCAGAGTAACTGCTGCATCAGAAATGGGAAGAGAATTGCTCATTTCTTCTGTTTTCCTCTGCAGCATCTCCTGGATGCAGCCTTGCCCACTTGCTACCCACGCAGCACAGCCTTGCTACTGCTGACCAGTGCTTTGTGGATTGGGCAAAATAATGGACCTGATTGAGTAAGTCTGATTTAAGGTGCTGAAAATGCACGTTGCTTTGCCAAGTCCATATGCATCTTGAAAAGGAAACAAAGATGCTAATGAAAGGAGCCAGGCAGCCTCTGCCCTGGAGACAGCTCTTCAGTGTGATTTCCCTGCAGCAGGGTGAACCAGGATAAATAAATCAGGGCACTGAATGCCAGGGAGCAGGGATTCCTCTTGCCCACACCTCACTGCAGTACCAAAATTAGGGGCACTGTGCTGTGGGACACAGGTTCATCCACCTGAGCAGAGGACAAGGTGTTCCCCTCCTCATCTTTGGCCTCACTATGCTTCTGCAAAAAACTCCAGTCAACTGCCACTGTGTCCCATTTTCTACATTATCCAGCAGAAATGTATTTAATTTAGTTCCTTCAGAGGAAAGTCTGCTTGCACTCTCCTGCCTATACCATTATAAGGAAACTTTTATTAATTGAGTTCAAAGCATAAAACAAGGGAAGACCTGGCAAGAAATCCTGGCTTCCCTCCCACCCCCAATATGAGTACTAGTAGGTGACAGCGAGGGAAAAAAAAACACTGCAAAATAAAGCATAGAAAATATAGTAGAGGTTTACCATGCCAGCCCAAATTGGAGCTCTGGTTTTGCCCAGCTGGGACTCTGTTCTGAAAATGCCATCTATGAACCCACTGGTGACACAGACGGTGCTAAAGGCAAGCTGGAACATCCCCAGCACGACCATGTTCCTCTGGTTAAAGATGAAATACCGATACCGATCCATTCTGCTCCGATTCCCACATAAACCCTTGAACACGGAGACTGGCGAGCTGCACTGGGGCCTTCCAGGCTCGGAGAATGGCTCTTCCTACCAGGGGAGAGAGAAGGGCCGGGATCATCGGCTGGGCTGCTGCTCTGTGCCAGGGGCCTGGGACACCATTCCCGACCATGCTGGAGCGGAATGCGCGACCGTCACCTCAGACCCCAGCGCTGACCTTCTCCCTTCGAGGTTTCTGCTGCCCTCAGAGCGCAGGGGGTGCCCAGGCTCTCTCCCATCCTTCTCCCTCAGAGCGCAGGGGGTGCCCAGGCTCTCTCCCATCCTGGTTTCTGCTGCCCTCAGAGCGCAGGGCTCTCTCCCATGTGGAAGTAAAGCTCCGCACCTCTCCAGGAAGGCGCCGCGGCTCCCTTGGGGCGGCCAGCACCGAGCCCCGTCACGCCCCGTGGCTGCTGCCGCTCATCGCACGCCCTCTCCAGGGGCGGCTCCGGCTCCAGCTCCGTCTCCCGTGTACCCTCGTGTGCCCCCGCGTCCCCTTGCTCCGTTCCGGTCCCGCCGCGCCCTCACCTGCAGCGGCAGCGGCCCGGCCGGCGCTCCCCGGGCAGCGTCGGGAGAGCTCCTGCTCCGCGGCCGGGGAACGGAATTCCCGGCCTGTGTCCAAAGAATTCCCCGAGCAGTGCCGTGACCCAGCAGGGCCGCGGCTCCTCCGCCCGCCCCGTCCCGCCTCGCCGGGAGCGGCCGCCCCGCCCCGGGCACCCTCAGGCTGCCGGGACCGGGCCTTCCACGCACCCCTGCTCCACAGCAACTGGGCCTTGTTTATCTCTCCATTTCCCCCCTGCCGCTGTAAGTGCTGCTTCACACCATACACATTGCAATAATGTGAGTTGGGGAAGGCGGCACAGGTTGCTCAGAGGTCCTGTTGGATGCAACATCCCTCAAAGTGCTGAAGGCCAGGCTGGATGGGGCTTTGGGTAACCTGCTCAAGTAGAAAGTCAGGGAGCGGAACTAGATGATGCCTAAGCGTCGCAGACAACTTTTATAAAAAATCCTTTCCTTTGGATTTTTCCTCCTGAGAAGCTGAGAGGCCTCAGGAACAAAATGTAAGCAATGATTATCTGCTGCTGTGGAATGCAACAGGTCCATCTGTGATTGGCCCATGTTGGATGTTTGTAATTAATGGCCAATCACAGTCAGCTGTCTTGGACACAGAGCCGAACCACAAATCTTTATTATCATTCCTTCCTTTCTATTCTTAGCTTAGCCAGCTTTCTGATGAAACCTTCTCTTCTATTCTTTTAGTATAGTTTTAATGTAATATATATCATAAAGCAATAAATCAAGCCTTCTGAAACATAGAATCAGATCCTCGTGTCTTCCCTCAACATAAGACCCCTGTGAACACTGTCAGGCTGGAGGGAAAAGGGGCCAAGCTCCCTCTCCTTCCCCAGACACCAGCTCCCCTATCCCCTCCCCTGCTCCCAGCCCTGCACTGCCCACCCTCACCTTGGTACTCAGGGACCTGTGTGCCCAGCAGGGTCGGCAGCCACTCGTACAGAACGATGCTCTAGGAACAGGGAAATGGGTCAGGGCCAGAACCAGGCAAGATCCTGGGGATCCCAGCAGAGCTGGGGGTGTCAGCCCTCACCTGGAAGGTGGCAATGACCCTCTTGCGGGTGTGCTGGAAGAGATCCTCATCGGACCAGGCAGGATGCTGCTGGGCCAGGGCTGCGGCCACGTGGTTGTGGTAGCGGAACCAGGCGATGCTCTCGGCCTGCAGGAAGGGGCTCTCATTGCCCCAGGCACTCCCCAGGTCTGCAAGAGCCACCACGACCTTCACTGGGGGTGCCACCGCTGGGTCTAGCTTTGCCCGTGGCTGGAGGAGCACCCCCAGCCCTGTGGGTCCAGCCCTTGTCCCTGCAGGAGCTCACCCAGCCCTGTGGGTCCAGCCCAGTGTCCCTTGTCCCTCTAGGAGCTCACCCAGCCCTGTGGGTCCAGCCCAGTGTCCCTTGTCCCTGGAGGAGCACACCCAGCCCAGTGTCCCTTGTCCCCTCACCCTTCCTTCTCCCCAGCCAGATCAGGAACCTGGGCCAGTGAGAAGCAGCACTAGGCCCCCAGCATGGACTAAATGTTGGGCAGGTGAGGAGGTCAAAGCAAGCTGAGTGGGTTTGTGTCAGCAGCAGCCCCTTTCCCCAGAGTTCAGCTGGGATCAGAGCTGCTCTCTGACATTGCCACCAGGGCATGTGGCCTCTGGAGCTCCTGGTGTGTCCTTGCTGGGGCGCAAATCTCCCACCCCTTGGGAACCTGCCTGCTCTCCCACAGCCCTCCTGATCCACATATCCTGCATCTTCTGCCCTTTCCCCTTTCCTGGGCTCAGCTCCAGGGACCCCCTTCTCCCTGCAGGGATGAGGAACCATTGGGATGCATCCCTTACCGTAGATCCCTTGAGGACCACCCTGTCCCGTGGATGGATCCAGAGCCTTCCACATGGGCACCCTCCCGTCTGTCTGCCTCGGGAGGCTCCCGTTGGGCCCTGCTGCCAGCTGTCCCCCCTGGAAGCTCCTCAGGGCATCGCTCCAGGAGTGAGAGGGGCCGTAGATGGAGCTGCCATCCAGCCAGCCCGTCACCCCGTTGGTCTAGCGCAGGCACAGGGAAGAGGCATTAACAGGGGACAGGGTTTCACTGGAGAGGTGTAAAAAAGAGGTCTGGAAAGCCCCAATCTGCCCTCTTTTGCTCTTGCAAAGCAGTCTGTTTTAACCTCATTTTAACCAGAGTTCTCAGGAAGCAAATACAATCTCTATGCAAACTTCAGGAGTTAGTGCCAGGTAGAAGAAACAACCAGGTACAGGCTCTTCAAAATTACATTTGGGATTGTTTTTTCCCCAATTATTTTGGCTATGCCCAGAAGCAGACATCTGTGAGTCCCATGTAGGCTGGAAGGGGACTAAATCCATCTCTGGGGAAACTGGGAACACCAGAGCTTTCCCCTCTGATCTCACAGCAGGAAGACCCACTGTCCTGTAAGCATGTTGAACATCTCCCCTGCCAAATGTTTGCATGGAAACATACTTTTTATTCTGAAAACATGCTGGTGTTTCCAATTTTTTAAGCTTTTAAATATTGATAAAAACATGACTTGCTAAACTCGTCTCTTCAGGGTTTGTCACATGAAAGGTTTAGGGGGGTGTTTCACTTTGGTGATTTTGGCTGGGGAGATCTCCAGCATGAAAGAAATCTGGGGAACACAAGCAGAATAGCAAAATCCACAGAAACTGGGGGAAAACCTCGATGTATTTTCCAAAATGACTAAAGTTCAGGGAAGCACCACAACTTTGCGGCAGTGCCAGCTCAGCTTTGTGATACCTTATTAAAGACAGGACTTGGTGCCTAAAACAACGTGCAATAATTGACGGACCTAATTACCTTTTCTTCATTCGGGAAATGCTTTGACTCTGGGCAATCACTAGCATTGCTCAATGTGAAACTGGAAGTTGACTTTGGGTTCATTTAGTTGGTTTAAGTGATTGAGAGATGTTTATTTTTAGGGATGTAGTAGTGCTATCAGTTATTTTTGTAAATTATACTGGGTGTTGCTGACCCAAATGGTGGGTGAAGAAGAATTTGGATGAAAGGCAAAGACAGAGGAGAGCACACCCACCTGCTCCCGGGGGCTGTTGGGGCTCTGTCCCGTCTCTGCTGCCCAGCGGACGCGCTGGAAGGGCAGGACCACATCTCCAGTGCCAGCAGGGTCAAACACGGGGTCTCCAGAGGGGATGTGGATGTTGAGGAACTCAGCAGGGCAGCCGGGCTTCTCTGTCTCCAGGATGTCCAAGAGCACGTGGAAACCTGGCAGACACCAAAGCATGGTCAGCAGCTGGAGCAGGACAGCAGGGAGGGCAGCTGTGGGCAGGCTGAGGGCATCACCACGAGCAGCCAGGGTGACCCAGGCCAGGCTGGACAGGGCTGGAAGGAACCTGGCGTTCTGGAACAGGATGACCATCGAGATCCCTTCCAACCCACACATTCTGGGATTCCATGATTCCCCTGAGACAGACATCTCCAGGCCTGGAGACCTAAGACCCCACTGAGCTCCTGGGAGACTGAAAAAGCTGCTCCAGCTTGCAGCAGTGTAGCCCAGCACGGCTCTTATCACATCTGTCAGGTGTTTTCGCCGTGGGGCAACTCCACTGCTAAAAGAAACGAGGAAGTTCCCAGATGACAAATATCAGCAATTGGGTTAACTGGCAAAGGTCACCAAAAACCCACATGATCTCTCCTAGCCAGACAGTGCTGTGGTGAAGTCGTATCCTCTTGGGGGTCTCTGTGGTCAGGATAACTCCCAGATGTGTCAGAGAGTCTCCTTTCCCAGCCTGGCAACTAAAGAAGGAGCTGGGATTCTTCTGTTCTGGTTTTCAATGTTGTTTCTTTTCTGTTGTCTATAACATTCTTTCTCTGGCCTGCCAGAGGTCTGTCTGGCAGGTTGGGTTGAGGCACACTGACCGCCTTCAGTTATCTTTTATACTAAAAACTATGTGTACACTATTTACAGTAATTTCTCAATACCTATCACCTATGTTAGACAGTGAGTTTCTACCCTAAACCAATCCAAAAGTGCCAGCATGACCTGGAAGATGGAGGCTAGGAAAAAGGAGAAAAAAGGCCAAGGCACACCCAAATTCCTCCATCTTGGGACCCTGAGCCCTCATTCTAAAAACCCCAAAATTCTACTTTTCCACCCTGTGACAAACTAACCATCATTCTACTTAAACTTTTGTGGCTTGTAAATGCTCATATAAGGTTGACAATTTTTTTCATGGGCCATAATTAAAGGCACAGGGGTCTTGGGCTCTGTGCCAAGGTCGCTGAGCTCCCTGGCAGGGGCTTGAGCCATCCAGGACAGCCAGAGGGATGTCCTGGGTTCTGACAATATCCAAGGGGTGTGACATCCACAAGTGTCTCTGGATCTGATATCCACATGTGGGTCTGCTGCAGAGCGCTGGATGAGGAGGGCTCCAATGCATGGCCTTGGGTGTGTGACAAACCAACTTTTTTTCACCCAAACCACCATTTTTGCAGTGGATGTGGGGGCTTGCAGGATTGAAGGGGGGTTGCATGGTCGGGACGGATGGAGACGAGAGATCTCTGCATCCAGGTTGTGGAACTTGGGGTTTCTTGCAAAAGGCCTGGGCGCAGGGCCCTGCTGGGAGCTGCCAGCCACAGCTCAGAGCAGGCCCCAAAGAGGGAAAGAGAGATAAAGAGAGTGGTAAAGAGGGAATGAGAGAGTAAAAGAGAGGATCACAGGGTGAGGTTCCTGTTACAATACAATAAATCTTCTGGCCTTGGAATTTGAGATTTATTGTAAAGGGCCTGGGTGCAGGGCCCTGCTGGGAGCTGCCAGCCACAGCTCAGAGCAGGCCCCAGAGAAGAGAGGGGTGGAGAGGATGAGAGGGCAAGAGGGTAAAAGCATAAGAGAGTTAAAGGGGTAAGAGCTAAGAGACAAGAGGTAAGAGTAAGAGCTAAGAGGTAAGAGCATAGAAAAGTGAGCGAAGTTCCTGTTATAATACCATAAATCTTCTTCTGTGTTGAATATTCTAATTCTCACTAACCAATCTAGTACAAGATACAAATCCTATAGCATTTCCATACAGCCTATAAGAATCATTATATTACCATACTGTGTTACATTTTAAACCCTGAAAACTCCTCTTTGGACCCCTTCTGCCAAGCTAGTGGGGTCTGCTCTGACCCTTGGACCTGTCTGCAAGCAGAGGGTATTGTTTCATCAAAAGGGGATTAACTCCATCTGGCCACACAATTTTTTTCAAGTCATTCTGTAACTAAGGTATCTCAAAGCTTGCTTTCATTTCAATCTCACTTATAGTTTCCATATTCTCAAAATCTTTTGCCAGACAACCATATTTATAAGGCTTTCCTGTTTCATCTTCCCCAACAACAGCAGGACACTCGCTGATCCCTGGAGAGCTTTTTTAGCTCCTGGTTGCTTTGTAGTTGACAGGCATGGTAAGGTCAGTAAGGCTTGCTTGCACAAGTTTTGCCTGCTGGATGCTCTTTCTCAGCACGGACCTTACAGAGGAGGATGGGAAAAGAGCAGTATTTTCTCAGCTCTGTTTTCTGAATATCCACTTGACTTTGGCCAATGGGTTCAGTTAGTGCTCTGAAATAAGTGAAACCACACATCCCAGCAGTGCCATATTCTGTCTTATAATACAAGTTACCACTGGAGACAATATCAGGAGTTGTTTCAACTGATGGGAATTTTCCAATTTTTGGTTTCTTCTATAAAATTTTGCATTATATAAAGAGCTAGCAAAAAATTTTTTGAACCTAGAAGAGGAAAACACAGTATCCTTCTTCAGCTGACTCTATTGTTCACATCTTTGATTATTTTCTTCTTTCTGTGGACCAGTAATTTTGTCCAGTTAAAAGGAGTTGGACTGGTGTTGATCTTCTACAAGTAGGACTGTAGTTATTCCTGAATGATGCCAGAATAAGTGAGGTCAGAGTTGGGCTCAAAATCCTGCTTCTCCAGAGCTTTATGATCAAAGTTATGTTGTGCAAAAAACAGAGAAAGGGTGAAGGGAATAGAAGACAATTAGCTTTATTGCAGTCCAAAAAAGGGTCAGTGCATCAGCTGTGCTACACACTTTGCCCTTTGGCCGCCTTGTAGAAGGGAAAACTCATGTGCCTCAGCCCTATCCTGGCTTTTTAAAGGAGATTTTCATCCCAGCTGATTTCAGAGAAGGTGAAGTTGCATCACTTTCATCCCAACTGATTTCCAGGCTCTGTCTGGCTACATTCTTGGACCCAGAGGTGCTGATTATCAGCAGTGCAAGCCCCGTCAGCCACCCGTCCTGACTGGGGACATCTGGCTGAACCTGTGCCTTTGGGGTCGTGTCTGCTCCCACCAGCCTCCAATCTGCTTCTCTTTCTTCAGCAGGTCAGTGATTTAGCTGCATGGCACATGGAGCACAGCCACAGCAATCCCATCATTTCCTGTTTCTGCCTTCTGCTGATTGCAATCCTAGACAGGCAAGTTTGGAGAGAGGAAAATGCTGTCTGCACACCAGCTCTTGCAAGGGGTCTCATTTTGGGTAGTGCAGAGCACTGAGGGATGTGTGCAAGGGGGTAAACCAGAAGCATCTGGTGAAAGGCTTTAACACAGGCTGCCAGGGAGGCAAGAGATGAGTGACCAGTGAGTCACTCAGCAGGCACTGAGTCAGGGACACCTCACTGCACAGGCTCCTACTCGGCTGAGGAAGACTCTGCTGCCCATATGCACCAAACTGGTGAGGCCAAATCCTGTCCTTCT
The DNA here is from genome assembly GCA_035583995.1 of Arremon aurantiirostris. Lineage (NCBI taxonomy): Eukaryota > Metazoa > Chordata > Aves > Passeriformes > Passerellidae > Arremon > Arremon aurantiirostris. Next base: position 10,262,010 of record JAXCLO010000208.1, read on the forward strand.
CCCATTGCAATGTCCCAGGCTGCAACCTGGAGGGGACTGAACAGGGTGAAGATAAAATCTCAGCGCAGGAGCGATTATCATGTTTGGAAAAATTTGAGCAAAAGTGTTAGTATAAATGCTGCTGTTTCTAGTCTTACAGTACTATAAGTTCCTAGACCAGTATTGATGGTCTAGGACCCTAGACCCAAAGCAGGTGTCCCTGCCACAGATGGATGCACCTCCTTGAGGGATGCATCTCCTGCCAGAGGAATTGGGCCATTACCTGCTGCTGCTGCTGCTGTCTCTGGGCTGTTGTGACAGAAACCCAGGTCAGTCAGATCCTGTGGCCTTTGACAGTTTTACTCCTCCTCTGCTAATGTGGGCAGCTTGTGTCTTACAGAGCTGGGATGCTTCACGACCTAGCAACAATATGTATTTACACAGCCTCAAAGATTCCCAAAGAAATCCGTGTTGGGGTTTTACTCGCAGATAGAGTAATGATAAAAAAGTGAAAAAAAAATAGAATCGCCAAAATAACTTGTTTTGTTTTTACTTGAATTTTTGTTTGCTCCTTATTTTAGAAAGACATATTTTGTTGAGTTTAATACGTATAACTTTTCAGTTATGCTGTGTAAAAATAGAAGTCAGTGCTGACTATCAATATTTATCCATTTATCCACAAAGCAATTATTTTAGAAGGCCTGTAGCTACAACACAACCTTTCTTCTGTACAGTTTCCATCATGATTTCAAATTGCAAAAAGGAAGCTTCAGAAGGAGTGTTCTGTACCCAGCTTCAGATAGGGAATATGTCCTGGTTCCCAGATTTAAAAGCAAAGGTTGACAGCGTTCCAAGTGTCTGTGTGGTGAGGACAATGGAAAAAATAGTATTTTAGCCTTGGTTGTGTACAATGTTTAGGCCAAGTTGGATGAGGCTTTGGGTATCCTGATCCAGTGCAAGGTGTCCCTGCCCATGGCAGAGGGGTTGGAACAAGATGATCTTGAAAGTCCCTTCCAACCCAAACCAGTCTAAGGTTCTTTGAATGTTTCCTGCCAAATTGCTGGATGTGAGGTTTTGGGTTAACCCTCCTGTGTTCCCGTGTGGCTGTACAGACATCACAGAGGCTCAGAGCAGTGCTTTGTTCCCGGTGGTCTCAGGTCCTTCTGGCTCTGCCGATGCAATTAAGGGATTCAAGCCTGCCCTGGTGGAAATCCCTGTGGCTGTGCAGCTGTAACCCAAGCTGGAGTTTGCCCAGCTCAGTTTGTGCAGCACAAGACATTAACAGAGGCCTTGATAACTGAGCTCCTGCAGAGTGGCAGCCTCCAACAAAGATGCAACACCACCGACAACAGGAAGAGATTATTCTCACACCAGGAGTTTTGCTTCACTTTTAATCGCCACCAGTTCTTTCTTGGCAAAATTTTTCAGTGTTGTGTTTTTGAACTTAGGAACCTACATTATCTGTCTGGTCCTGCAATTCATGGGCTCTATAATAACATGCACTCACACCTCACCATTCACTTAAAGCCCTAAACAGAAGACCTGAATATTCTGTTTGCAAATTTGGGGAAGGGAAGGGAAGGGAAGGGAAGGGAA
>JAXCLO010000208.1:10263684-10367984 GCA_035583995.1 Arremon aurantiirostris
GCATGAAGAAGAAACCCAGGATGACACCCTGTGCCCTCCATCTTGCTTCCATCCACAACATACTAAAAATCCCAAAAGCTAAATTTCTCACCAAACGATACACCTACATTACTGTCTATAATCTATTTCACACTTCTGTGGATTCCAGTCTATCTTGAAATCTAGGAAACTTTCTCCATGAATGAGGGTCAAAGTCAGGGCTCCCCGGGGAGTCAGGGCACCCCAGAGCAGACAGAGAAATATTCCTGGTGCCCTGGGTTTCCACATTTACTTTTTCCTTAACTACTCAAATCCCAAACCCTGCTTGGAATGGAATAGATTTGTTGATTTGTTGGTTCTCTTCCACAGCCTGTAGCAACCTTTCTTCCAACAACCCTGATTTGCACCTCTGATGCCAAATGGTGGATTGGTTTTGAGGAGTTTTTTGGTGATTTTTTGCTGTTGGCTAGAAACAGAAAGGGAAATAATAGTGTGTCATAATATACCTTCATCAAACAGTAAAATGTGATGTTAAGCCTTCATGTAAACTTTGGGCAGAGCAGGAAGTAGGAGATTACAGGCATGGTCTTCCCTCTTTTATGGATTTCATGGAACATTTATGATTTCTGCAAAGATAATCTGAGATTTCAGGTTCTTATATACCAGGTGAAGTGACTTTGCTGCTGTTCATGGTGCAGAGAGGCCAAACACCAACCCAGCAGTTTGGCTTAGAATAAATTCAACAGGGAAGTTGCTCAGATTTATGAATGTTTCCTTGGGGAGTTCATCCCTGATTCACAGACATTACCACCAACAGGTAATATTATATCTTCTTCTCTGACCTCTTGTATGTCCCACCACATATAATTTCATTTCTTCCTCCTACTGAAACTCCAGTGCCTTGAGTTTGGACACAAATCTCCCCCACAGGTTTTCAGGAGATAAAGTTTATGGTTTTCCCTTTCCAAGGGTCACAGATGAATCTCTCCTGAGAGATGCTGGAAATTCTGCCTGTTAAAGGAGCTCCTATGGCCTCAAACACTAAATTTGTATAAAGAAATAAAGCCTGACCAGGCAGGTAAGAGCCATGACAAGTCTCACAGGCTTCAACTCCCTTCCTCCCCAAAAGAGTACATCCTCACAGCTCCTATTATTCCCTTTAAGGCTGACAAATTGTATAATTTATGCTTGCAAAGCTAGAAGAACTGCTGGAGAGATCTTTACATATATAGATACTCTATTCCATATTGTCCTTCTCATTTTCTCCAGAAGGAAATGGATGACAGGGATGGAAGGGGTGATACCTCAGCCACTCTGGTTCTCTTATTTGCCTCTTGTAGCAGCAAAAAGCTAAAACAAGCCTCTGGGGCACAGGGTTAATGGCTCAAAATGGACCCATGCCTTTGATTTTCTGGCTTTGCTCCCTGAAACATCTGCTGGCAAAAACACTTTCCTGAGAGAGCTCAGCAAAAGGACTGGTTTTCCCCCAAAGTAAGTGCAATTCCAGGTATAATTCAGAACTAGAAAAACACACTGCAGAGAAAAATCATTATCTAGAAATAGTGATTTAACTGTTTCAAAGATAGGAATTTCCCTCTAAATGAGAAGAACTAGCAATCAGGCATGCCAGGAAAACTAATGGAGGCTCTGAAGACCCAATGTGACATGGTAGAAGCAACACAACTGCCTCCACTAAGGTCCCTAAGAGTTGATTTACCTTTTTAAGGACCTATGAGCACCATGTAGAAGGCTACAAATGAAGTTATTTGCTGCAGTTAATATCATTAAAATAGGCAATAAAACACTATATTATATACTATGCTATAATGAATAAAGCACAATCCAAGAGGGTGGGAAACCATTTGATAAACTGAATAACATCCTTGCTTGGTTCACAGAAGTGTGAGGAAGAACCACATTGTGGTCACTTCCACAGGGAAATTTCCTGCATGGCAAAATACCAAAGCAGAATCTAAAACAGGAATGTCTGCTTTGGGGCCCTGTGGGAACAGGAGCAAAAAACCCCAGAATCTTTACCTCTATATTAATTATTTCTTAGTTTTCTTTCCCCTCAGTCCTAATGTTGTTTTTATGCAACTATTTGCATTTATTAAATTATAATTTATTTCAGATCAAAAGGAAAATAAACATCTGAACGCCTTGTACTGGAAGAGAAAACCAATATGACAAAGAAAATTACTAATATGCTAAAAAAAATTATATCTAACCAAGGCAGAATATCAATCCTGCTGCTTCTGGCTCACATTCAATCTCATGAAGAGGCGGAATGAAAATTTTAAAAAATATTTTAATAAGTAACAACACCTCTGTTAAAAGCAGGATGCCATGGCAAAAGGAGCCTAAGCAAAAGCACACTGAAAAACTTGTAGATTCAGAAAGGGTAAGCAGGGTAAATATAAATTTTTTCCCTATCTATTTTTAGCAGTGAAAGTACTAATGGACCAAAAGGAGTCAAGAATAGCAAGTGCTTGGGTATTTATTTATTTATTGCATTCATAGCCAGTGACAATCAGGTGCCTTAACTCAGTCTCATCGTGACTGGCAAACGGTCACAGCCAGCTGACAAGAAAAGCAGAGAGTGAGAGAGAGCCAGGAGAAATCTCTCACCTCCCCAGATTTCACCAGCTCCAGAATCACTCCCATGGCTGGGGATCACTGTTGTGATGTGGATGTTCTCAGCTCTGCTCCATCCCCCCAGCACAGCCACAGGCACGACACGAGCGCTGCTCTCCCTTCTCAGAGCCAGCTCTGCAATGGGCACACAACTTCCAGGGCAGTTATGTTACACCATGCTCTCAAATACATTCAATTATTAAACAACACCATATGTCACTCCCCTCCAGCTGGAAGCACAGCATAGGCCTAGTTTGGTAAAAAATCAAAACCTGCTGGTGGAAATAGTGTTGGGTGTGACTGAGAAGCCTCATTCTGTGCTGTGGGATGGGGTGATAGTGTGATTATAAATTTGGATAAACTTTCACCTCCTCACTGAGCACTTGCTCAATTTCTCTTTCATTTCACTCTCCCACCTGCAAAATGTTTGCCTATGTAAGTTCTCACCTCTGCTGTTAAAATTACCTTCCTTATATTCTGGAAATATCCTTCCCTTCCTCCCAAGGAAGCTATTACTGCACAGTCATCCCCTCCACCTCTAAAAACAGCACGTGCATGTTCTTGATCCTTGCTTTGTATCTTGGATTTTATTTCTTCTTGTGGCCCTTTGCTCCTTCTTGAAGTCACCGAACCCACAGCCTTTCTTTTCTCCTCACGTCTGTTCTTATTGTTTCTCTTTTATCCTCCCTCAGTTTTCCACAAATGGAGCTGAACAATATCTATTGCTGCAAGGTTTTCTATTAAAATACTTTTCATTACAGGAAAAGCTCAACAATTTCCAGACAAATTGTATATAAACAACTATAAAAATTTGAAACACTTAACATGCTATAATCTTGAAACCAGTGCTTTATAACAAGAACAAATTTTGGATTCTTAAAACTATATCTCCCTCCTGTGCAGAAATCATTACCTGCAGAAGTTTTACAATTTCCTTTGGGGTTTATAAAGATACATATTATGGTAATAAGGAACACTGGCAGCATGGATTGGCAATTTAAAAGCAAGTTCAGGTACTTTAAAGTCTGTAAGACACACGCACACTGGTATTAATCTTTTACAACGACCTGTTAGTTGCATTCAAATAGGGTTTTTTTTAAAATTTCTGAATTTGCCTTTATGTTTAAATTTTTAAAAATATGAAAAGGAAGAGGAACACTAAAGGGACCAGGACCCTAGAGTGCCACTGCTTGATGCCAGAGTTTGAAAGTGAAGAAGTCAGAATTTTCCAAAAATACCAGTCCCTGTTCACTCCCTACCTGTGCTCCTCTGGTTATGAAACAGATACTCCATGGAAGGGGGGAATTACCTGTGTTATTCCCAACAGAAATTCCCAGGATGGTTCACAGCTCTGGATACCGTGTGGGATTTGGCAAATAAAATAAGGTGGCTCAAGTGGGAAACAGAAAATGCAGAGGAGACAAAAAAGAGCCTTTAGAAGGGGAGAGGCTCCTGATGAGCTGGGATCAGGAATCCAATCTCCAAAACTGAATCAAAGAGGCACTGCAAGTACAGGCTCTAAGCCAGAGATAAATGCATTTTACAAGCTACTCCTAAGACAAGACAAATAAAATAAAGATTATTGTAAAAAAAAAAAAAAAAAGGAAGAAAAAAGAAAGAAAAAAGTGCCCTACAGAGAACATGGAGAAGAAAAGCTGTGTGTTATAAGGCTTCCAGAAGAGATATCTTATTAAATATTAAAGCAAGCCCATTATTCTCCTCTGCCTGCTAAGAAATACACTGAACACTGTAGATACAAGATCACCCACCAATTTAGGGTGAAGAGGCTAGAAATAAAAAACAAGCAATACCCTTAGAGATTCAGCCTCTTAAAATTATGAAAGATTTCTCAAAACTGGAAGAAAAGGATAAAGAAGAAATACATAAAACCCAGAACTGGTTACCAGCATGGCTATGATGAAAAGCATCCTTAATTGATAAAGCTTCCAATCCTAAAACCCAGGCACTGAATGCTATCTGACAAAAATCTCATTAGCCCAGGAATTTAAACACAAGGAGATCTAAAACTTTACAAAGAAAATAGGGGAAGGAGAACCAGCAAAAGACAAGGTAAAGAAAACAGTAGGATGCTAAGTTTAAGGGAAAAAAAGAACAATGAGGCCATTCAGTTCATTAGGAATAGCAAGAAATATCTGATAACTAGCTCAGAACAAACAGTAAAAGTTTTTGAACATGTTTTATAAAGGATTATGTGGAACAGATACATCTTCACATAAAAGACAACCAACCCTGCTATGGATTGACACCAGCTTCAGTAAAAACAAGAAGGTGAGAGGATAAGGTTGGATAATCCAGTTATACATGAGTTCATGTCTGAATTTTACATGCTTTAAAAGAGCTTAAAACATTTATTAGTAAGTCTCTTTTATAAAATCTAGCAAGTAAAAACATTTCCTTCTCCCACGACTAAGGAGAGCTGTACACAGGAACTGGAACAGCAGCTTGTTATATAAATCTGTTGATAAAAATGTTGATTCAGAAATGCTTGCTAAAATGCCAACAGATAGAATAAAAGCTATACTAACTGGATTTATGCACTTAGAAAAGGATTTATGGTAAACAAAAAAACCCACAATTGCAGGTAATCATAGGAGCTCCTTTAGGCTGCCTTAAAATATGCATTAAAAAAAAATCACTCCCTGTGATACAGGCACTGAAAAGTACAAGTGTGGTTTGAAAGACTAATTAGATAAATCTGTCTGACAAAGTTCAGCATGACCTAATAAACACAAAGCTGGGGATCCAACCTCTGGCTCAAAAAGTGCCCAGGGTGCAGTTTTCCAAAAGCAGAAGGGCACTCATTTGGTAAAGTGTTGCTTCAGTCTTGACATTTTATTCCCTAAAAATCCCTTAATGCTACTGGCCACTGTCAGAAAAGGGATACTGGCTTGGGGACACCTCTGGTTTTATTAAAACAACTTTTGGTGTGACTGCTCTTTCTACATCCCAAAAACCAAAAGAGAAGAATTGAAGAGCTCTAAGAAAATGTTTCTTTTTCAGTGTAACCCTATGGGCACCTGGATTTGGTTTGTAGGAAGGCTGGATGGAAACACAGGAGGGTCAGGGTGAGACTTTCTAATATGTGACATCCCACAAGCCCAGACACAGAGGATGCTACCGAGAAGTTCAGCAGTAAAATGCAGGAAAGGGCTTGTTATTTATAGGTAGGCACCAGACAGAGAGCAAAAGGGGCAAAAGGACATCTCAGGTCTGAAAAATTCAGATCACTCTGTCTGGAAAAGAAATGAAGCCCCAGTTATTTTTCAATATGCCTTCACTTCCCTGCCTAAATATGAGAAATTGTGATCTTCTCCTACTAAATAAGAGTTTTAAAGGCGGCATGATGTGACTCTTTGGGGTCCAAACCTCCTTGGTAAAGTATAAGAAATCTTACTAAGAAAAATATCCAATATCCCAATTTTCCAGTGTTCTCCAAAACAAAATGAGAAATAAATATGAAAGAGACCTCTGCTGACCCCCTTTTGAGGGACTGAAATGCACAGACCAATAGTTATTTTTACTTGCTTCTAGACCATGAACTTTTCAAATGTAGAAGGGATGAGCTTCTTCCCTTTCTGAAATCTTTCTGTGTTCTAAGAAATCCTCAGAGCTAAAAGCAGACCTCAGTTCCACCTCTCAGAGCAGCCAACTTCCCAGGCTCTGTGTTGCAAAGGCTGAAATGCAGCCCTGCTCTGTGTTTCAAGGCACTTCAGAAAACATCCAAACATGTTCAGGGTTTAAATTTGTTTTTCACCTAACAAAAAAGTCTCAACAGTAAAACAATGCAGAAAAGCAATCATTTGTCCTCTCACACAAACATTGGCCTCTGCCCTTGTGACCTTGCAGTCTCCCCTGTTCAGCCTCAAATTGTCCACACTGAAAAACATGGAAGTTTTCTATTTCCTCCCCAAAATGCACTATTACGTTAAATATATCTAAATAATGAATATATCTAAATATATCTAAATAATAAACATATCTAAATAATTGATCTAAATAATATTATATCTAATAATTATGTTAAATATATCTGCAGATGAAGAACTCCGTATTTTTCCTTTTTGTATTTTCTCCTGCTGAACTTCCAGCATCGGGTGACGGCATCCAACAACAGCTGGGCCTCTAAACTTTGGGAATGAATGATTTCTTTGGTGTGAGTTAATTTCTAGAAGAGATAATCCTTTTGGGTTAGACCACAGGTGTCCAGAGCTCTTCCCCACATCCTGAAGTAAAGCAGAGCAGTGATCATGATCCCATGAGTTAAAGATTGGCCTCACATTGAAAGGCATTGAGAAAGCAGATTCTACCAGGGTCCAGAAAGTGATGAATCCTCTGTAAGGACATTTTCACCATTGCATTGGGAAGGTGTCAGTGAAGCCAATGAGGTGATCCTGTACAGAGGGCAGAAGACATCTTCTTAAGCTGGTGACTTGGCATGATGCAAATCTAGGACCTATGTTTCTCAATAAAACAACTGAAAGTGCTTTTTTTTGACCTAAAATAAGAAAGTAAATCCATCAGATTTTCCATGTTGTATCACAGTGAGGAATAACTGAGTGACTTCCAAATCACTGCTGCCAAAATGGGAAACCATTTGAGGTGGCCTGATGAGAAAGAGGCCACTGAGTGACCATTAGCCCCTGACATAAAGGTTGTACATCAGAAAGAAGTGGGGACAATGACACACAAGATCAACTTGCAGCATAGCTTCTCCAACTATGGTATTTCTTTTTGGCTTTTATTTGTGCTGCAGACAATCTTTGTTTTACTCAGATGTGCCACATGCCACCAGACAGTGGCTTACCCAAGAAATGTGCTGTACTCACTGCTTAACACTACACTATTTTCATGTGAGCCACAAACACATTTGGATACAGGACTGATGCACCCCACTCTAAAGATTGTCCTGGGCTCTTCCAATCCTATCCCACAGCCATGGGCTGAAAAGAAACCTAAATCCACCCCAGCTTGGTACCTGTGCTGTGACAGCCAAGAACAGGAGGTCACTGCACTGCCCAGGGCAAAGCAGAGCTCTCTGCTGAGGCACCAAACAAAGAACCCACATCCCCCTGACAGAAACATTTTCACAAACACCATTTACGCAGCACAAATGTGGGATTTTAGGGGTTTCCTCCAGGCATGGGATGAGTCAGCTAACAGAGGTTATTCTTTTTTGGTGGGAACTTAATTCTGTTCTGAGCCCTCTATGCCAGACGCCACAGCCAGGCTTCATGACCACTGGATGCTGGCAAATGTGCTCAGTCTAGACTTACATATAAAAACCTGACTGCAGAGGGATAAAAACATATTGTTGTTAAGCAACACAATGAAAACAGGGTAAATTTTGTGTATAAATTAATTATTGGAAATAAAAAAGGGGTAAGGGATATTCTAATCTTTCTGCATTTGTTAGTTATTACCATTTATTCAGTGACATAAAGAAGCTTTACTTCTACACCTGGATATTCATAAAGCAGTTGAAGGAGTCACCAGCAGGGAGTTCCTAATTGCAATGAGAATTTCTCAACCTGTAGAATAGAAGGGACTATTTCAAATCCACACCTTGCCTTCTCCCAGTCCAGGAGTTCCCCTAATAATTCCCATTGCCAGACATATTTTGCTGTCATGAATGAAGCAAGGTCTAAACGAACCCCTTGAATGTGGGTTTCCTTGGGAATCTGTATCCAAACTGATGGGATACACCAGTGGGAGAAAAGGAATAGCAAGGATGAGACACCATTAAACAAACTGTGTCCTTCAAGGCATGACTGACACCAAAATCGCTCCTAAAAATTGAATTCTGTCACTTATGAGCAAAACAGAGCACTCCATTTGGTGAAAGGGTGCTCAGTAGTATTTAACATTTAAAACAGTTTGTGTGCAGCACACACAAGACTGGACACATCAACCATCCAAGATGACACCCAAGTGAGGGCAGCTCTGGAAAGTTGAACCTGCTTGCCAAGTTTGATAGGGAGGACTTGAATCCTGGGCAACATGTTCTCTTCTCTCATCAGAAAAGTTTCAAGGGTCTCTCTGTATGCTCAGTACAGCTGGGCTTTGTTTTCACATCAAACCCATAAAAGGCCGTGAGAGTTGTGGTGCTCGAAGCTCGTTTTGAGCTAATTCAAAGGACACAAGAGAAAAGGCTGCAGAGATGAAAAAATCTCTGCTGGTCATTTTCAACCAGCTGTGAGATCTGGCAATTGATTAGAAACCTTAGCTGAATATCGATGACTGACAAAGGAAACAAAAGAAGAAGACAACTTTAAAAAAAATTGGAATTTCAGAACATATTAAAAAAAACCTTTTTTCTTCTACTTGTAAGTTTGAGGCCTGGAGTTGACCCTTCAGAACAACACATTGTACTTACAGAAAAATAAATTTTTCTATTTTTATATGAGGCTAAAACAGATCTAAGATTGAAAGTCTACAAAATTGAAAGAAAACATATGGTTATTTTAAACTGTTATTAGCCTCATTCAACTTTATCATTAGCTCAACTCAGAGGTTAACACGTTACATATTTCAACTTAGCCAGTCATATCTGCTACAGGCATGCTGAATAAATATCATATAAATCATAGAGCCTGACAAGACTTAATAAGAAAAGCTGCTAAATTGACCTATAAAATGTAATGTATTATAATGCATCAGCTGGTGTTGCCACTTTCTTGGAAACAGTGAAAGAATTGCAATATATGTCTAATACTCTCTTATGAGTTTTTTACATGACCATGGGATGAATATTCAAACACTTAAACCCAGGGAAGTAATCCAACTATCAATGTTTTACACCTGAGTTATTCTTCAATAATATGTTGAAATTTACAGCAAGACTCCAACACCTTCCCCTATTCTAATCTTCTCTGATCTGTCTGAAGCAACACTTCACCTCTTTGACAAGTGCATTTACAGTTATTTTAAAATCACTTTTTTGAAATCCAGCAGTTCTGCAAACCCAATTTGCTTTGAATCTCATTCCCTCTTTGCTGGGGGAGGCAGAATTTAATATTCATGATCCTGTAAGGGAGTATTTGCAATTCTTCTGATACATGTTACTGGGTTAATCATATTTTCTTTCTTGAAATGTATCTTTTGTTCCTACAAAGGTAATGAAGGAGAGTTACTCATCTCCATAATGAATCTTGAATTTTAATTAAACCTATTAGCTGAATATGTCAAATGTTTGTCACTTTCAAAGCAGCATAAAAATTACTCTTAGTAATAAATGTTACTTATTCCCATATTGCCCTGGATTATATTGCAGACACAGTATGTATAACAAGATCCTTATGCTATTTTATTCTATATTAATATGATTTATTATGTTATAACAATGTATTTTATTCACTCCTCTGCACCACCAGCAGCACAAGGATAAATTGTGTTGTAGAACACGCTGGCATGTTCTGTACAGTACACCCTGAAATAAATGAGCCTGCAATGACACAGACACACTTCCCCTTATCTCCCTTAACTTTGCATAACACACTCAAAATGCACTACTTATGCATCTCCTGCTCTGCAACGAGTCTAGTCAAATGAACAATCCACATGAATAAACATAAGGATGTAGGAAAGCACTTGAAAGATCAGAGAACAAATTAGCAGGGTTGGGATATCCTTTGCCATGGTACCTGAATATCTGATAAAAGTACCCAGTTTGAAGGACACTGGAGATGAGAAGCAGATTCTGCTTGGAAAAGTATTCCTGGACTAACAGCCTTATGGATTTCCATGCTTAGCACAACAATTCTGCTCTCCTCTAAAAGCTGCTGCTCCATGATCAACCCAGGATCTAAAACTGATCTGAAACTGAACATGTGTTACCATCTCCTCACAGAGCATCACCAACAGCAAGATCCCACCAGTGCCATCAACACCAGTTAATTAACACAGTCCTACATTCTTAATGCCTCCAAGGGATCTGCAGACACCTAAACTATCTGCAAATACTCACTTTGGGGATAAGAAATCCATTCCTCAGATACAACAGGATCTGAAGGCTGAGAAATCACTCGCCATGCCTTCACATCCCAAACAGCTTTGCCTTCGCCAAAGAAATATATCATGTTAATGAATTATTCCCTTAACTAGCTCCTGTATTTTCTTGCATCCATTTTTCCTGGGAAACATGGCAAGAGCACCAACAGGGTTTATAAAGTGAGATGTCATGGGGGATGCAGTACAGGTAAATGCATCAAAGGGAACAGAAGAGTGTGTTTCCAACAATCCAGCACAGCCCTTTCAGGAAGGCTATAAAGGCTCATGATGATGATGCACAGGCATTAGTTGGCTGCCTTTGGTGAACTGCTTTCTAGGGTCCCAAGGAATAAAAGCAGAAAAAACACTTTGCCACACAACTCAGCAAAAAACTACATAGATAACAGAGCCATGAGCAAGCTTTGAAGAGTGGCATAAAGCTCCTTTCTAGATAATTCCTTCCTAACTAAAACTGGGAAAAATCAGGTTGTTTTATTATTATTATTGTTGCTTTTGTTATTATTATTATTATCTGATAGCTCCAGTTGACATAAACACAGTCAGCTCTCTGCATATCAATATGCAAGTGTGACAATGTCATTTTAGTTTTCATTACTATTAGTCTGTAGGGCAGGAGAACAAAGCACATTAGCATTGAGATATTTGGCTGTTGGAAATCAGTGCTTTCACTCCTGTTTTGATGTGTTTGGTGTAAATGTAAATATAGAATTGTTTTAATCAAGGAGGGGGATGATATGGAGCATTCCCTGTAGGTACAAGATAAATAAAAACTAACTGCCTTCACAGTGGGATTTAGATTGTAGTATAGAGCACCCTGGTTTACTCTGTTAAAGAATAACACAAACAACAAACAGGACTCTTTACCTGGACTCCCAGGCAAGAAAACATCACATGAACCATCTCTTCTATATAATTTTTTTCAGTCAACATCATCCCAGCCTTCTGAAGGGCTGGAATACAGAAACACTAAACAACACCAGAGACACTACCTAATTCACAATACTAATGGATATATTCTTGTTCCATTACACCAAATATTGATTTACTCTGTATTATTACAAATATTATGGAAGCTGCTTGACACTGATCTGCTTTGCATGCTGGTAATCAAAGAGAAAGAAGTGCATTGACCAAATCTATAAAGAGAAACATTTTTTTTGCAATCAGATAATTACCAGAGCAAGGTATGACGATGCTAAAGTTATAGAGATAAGGACAATCATGGATGTTCATATGGAAAAAAAAATCCATCTAAACCCTTTCCTCTCCTGCTAAAGCCCAGGTGGCCACATGGAAGCTCTTGGAATGATTTGGAATTTCAGTGACACCCATAACATGCAGAATTACAATAATATGCATAAATAGCCCTTAGAAGTCAACTGAAACAGTAGAATTAGGAAAAAATACACAGGCAATGCCTTATATCTAAAGGAGATTACAGTAAATGAAAAGAGAACAAGAGTGTATTTAACACTAAAACCAGATGAACACGGATGGGGACAGAAATAACAAGTTTTGGCCAAAGGGAGAATCAACCTCAGCCTGGCAAAACCGAGATTTCCTCTGTGTTTTCAAATGCACCATGAACTCCCTGGCTCAGGCTCCAAGGAGTGGGAATGACAGAGGACAGACCTGCAGCTGTTATGCCAAAACACCCTGAAGGAACCCAACAGGAGACACTGCTGGAGACCAGGGGAGGTGGGAGGGAGAGGAGGAACCACACAACTTCTGCCAGATGCCTTGGGGAGACTCTCACTTCCTCCAAGTGACAGTCACACATCCTCAGCTGAGTGCAGAGGCACATTGCACACTATTTCCATGGATCTCAAAATGATCAACTCCAACTTCCATCTTTACATAAGTGCTTTGCCTCTTTGCTCTCCAACATTTCCAAAACTTCCTCTAGGAGGTTGTGTGAGTTGGTCAGGAGACTCCTCAAAGAATTTTTTCTCAGTTATTTAATCAAGCTGACTGTGGTCCTCTGTGGCCAACCCAGCATATGCATAATTTCACTGAACCATAAAATGGTTTGAGTTGGAAGGGACCTTCAAGATCATCAAGTTCCAACCCCCTGCCATAGGCAGGGACACCTTCCACTATCCCAGATTTCTCCAAGCCCCACCCAGCCTGGCCTTGGACACTCTCAGGGACGGAGCATCCACAGCTTCCCTGGGCAGCCTGGGGAGCCAGGGCCTCCCCACCCTCACAGGGAATAATTTCTCCCTAACATCCTGCCCTCTGTCAGTTTGAAGCCATTCTCTCTGTCCTATCACTCCATGTCCTTGTCTAAGTCTCTCTCCAGCTCTCTTGCTGCTCCTTTAGGTACTGGAAGGTGTCCCAAGGTGTCCTCAGAGCCCCCTCCAGGCTGAGCTCCAACTCTGAGGGAGCTGCTCCAGCCCTCTGAGCATCCTCGTGGTCTCCTCTGGACCTGCTACCACAGTTCCATGTCCTTTCCATGATGGTTCCCTCTAGAGCTGGATGCTGTGCTCCGGGTGGGGTTTATTGATATACAATAGATACAAAACATCTTTTCAAGATCTTAACAACACACAAAACACTGCTCCACATAATCATTACATGGGTAAGTTTCTATTGACTTTTAATAAATGTCTTATGTACAATTTAACCACTTCTACAGCAGTAACAACCCAGGACAGTCTTTGGAAACTCCATCCAGGCTGTCCATCAATGCTGCTGGGCACTCAATTCAGACTAGACAAAGCAGGATGATCCTCCAATTTAAAAAAAGGCCAAAATTTGGCTGCATTTTTGTTACAGCTATTAGACAGTCAACATGCAATAGTTGTTGCAACTTCTTGCAGCTGATAGGTTTAATTAGCCATTGTCTGATACAGAGCCAAAACTATTTTAATCATCTGTCTTAAATAATTATTGACAAAATTAAAAAAGTACTCAGATCACAGAAAAAAAAGAAGGTACAAGTAGCACTCATTCTCAAAGCAACTAGAGTGGTGAAGGGAAAGCCCTCAACTCCACCAGGAGGAATGATTTTTTTAAGTCAAGACAAGAGTTTAGACATGGAAATAGATCAGAGCAACTTCCCAGGACTTGCTCTGTGTGTCCAAATACAGACTGCCTTGAAATTCGTCATGATATTTTATAGCCACAAAACTGATTTAGGAAATTCAGACCAGTCTGTCTGGAAACACTTGGAGAAAGGAAGATAAAGAGATAAAATCTACAGTTACAGCCAAAAAGGAACAAATTATTTTCTGATCATCATGCACATGAGGTTTTCAACTGAAATACATGCAATTACATTAAATTAATTCATATTAGGAAAAAAAAAAAAAAGGCAACAACAAAACCACCAAACTAAACAAAAAACCCCCCAAAAAACACCTAGAAAGATTAGATGACTGAAGTCTCTCACTAAAGATACAAATTCAGAGCAATGTAAAACTTCTAGGAACAGAGATTTCCCCACATGTCCATGCAAGCCAATGTGTGGAGAAGCACATCTGTGTCTGATAGAAAGGATGTAGAGAAAATGCTACACATCCTCCAGCCTTACACAAATACAAACCTGTATCGCTTCTTTTCTTTTCCCTCTCCTCTTAAATATTCATTTACAGTAGGCAAGCAAACACTCTGTAGGCTAAAAGATGCTTGTTTCATTTTTCTTCTACAGAAGACACTGAGCAAGGATGCTCCAATGATGATTCACTTCAAGAGAGGCAGATGGATGTTTTTGGTCTGATGATCTGATGTTGCACCACACACCAATGTTGATTAACTATTACTGCTTAGCATATGAAAAGACAGAGTCCAGAAGCACAGCTCATTCATTACTTTGCTAGTTCACATGTACTTTAAATAAGTATTTTAAAATGCTGCATCCTATCAGTGATGGATACAAAAAAAGTGATCATCAATTTACAGGCCTAATTATGCTTAATTTTCTAGAAATGACGTGAGGGGTAGAATTAGGGAAACATCAAACATGCATCAAACAATGCAGAAGGAATTTAAACCCAAAGAAAGCTGCCTTTGATCTACCTTGAAAAAAACAGGCAATCCATCCATCCATCCATCCATCCATCCATCCATCCATCCATCCATCCACCCATCCACCCATCCACCCATCCATCCATCCATCCATCCACCCACCCACCCACCCATCCATCCATCCATAGACACCAGAAGGGGTACCAGAAATGATCCATGGGTACCAGAAATGATCCTGAAAACTGCTTCTGCTCCCATTTCTTTGTCTTCCACAATGAAACTTTTCTGTTCTACACAAACATCAAAAGTTTGGGTTGGAAGGGACCTCAAAGGTCAACAAGATCCAAGGTTACTGCCATGGGCATGGGAACACCTGTTCTGATAAAACTTCCCCAACATCCACAGAATTCCCTGTGTGTGGTTCACACCACAGCTCAGGCGGGGTTCACACCAGAACAGATACCCCACAGACATGTGGAGCTTTCCTTGCTGGTTGTGTCACTCTGAATTTCTGCAGTGTGCACGTGCATTCCACTGGCTGACAGGAAAGTGTCAATGTGGGGTGTCTGCCTGCACACTCAGGGGCTTCTCTTTCTGGCAATGAAGGCAGAGATGAGACAGAAGTGGGAATTTTATGTAACACAATAATAAAAGAAAAGCCTTTTGGTCAGATGAGCTATATTCCTCAGGAAACTGTTAAGTCTGAAGGATTAAAAAGTGTAAAATATGGATATATTTCTTTGAGAGGAACTAATACATGCTTTGCTGTAGCTGTAAGTTAATGCACTGACTCACTTTCAATTTAACCCATTCTACCCAGACAGGCTGATGTAACTTTTGAGCTTCAGTAGGTGTAGGAGACAAAAAGAGTCACAGAGTGTTAACATGACCCTTTAAAGGGGACAAAGGGAAAGCCACATTCAAGAAACCACAGAAAGGTTTGGGTTGGAAGGGACCTTCAAGATCATCCAACCTCCTGCCATGGGCAGGGCATCTTCCACTATCCCAGGTTGCCCAAAGCCCCATCCAGACTGGCCCTGAACATTTCCAGGGCTGGGACAGCCACAGCTTGCCTGGGAAATTTGTGTTAGTGCCTCACTATTCTCACAGCAAAGAATTTCTTCCTAATATCCAATCATCCCTTGACTGAATACTGGATATTGATTGGTACTCTCTTTCAATTTAAAGCCTTTCCCCCTTGCCCTGTCACTCCATGCCTTTGTCCAAAGTCCCTCTCCAGCTCTCTTGGAGCCATTTTAGGGACTGGAAGGGGCTCCAAGCTCTCCCTGGAGTCTTCTCTTCCTCAGACTGAACAGACCCAGCTCTCTCAGCCTGTCTCCATAGCAGAGGTGCTCCAATCCTCTCATGATCTTTGTGGTCTCCTCTGGGCCTGCACCAGCATTTTGGGGGCCCCAGAGCTGGATGGTGTCCATGTAAACAGAGCACTGTGATAAGGTATCACAGTCCTGCCTCCAGAGGTGCTTTATTTTATAGATTTTGATGGCTTCTGCCTCCTGAGCTCACTAACATTTTAAATCTGTGCTTTATGGTTCAGGAGCCTTGAAGAACACAACTTCCACAGACCTTGAAAATACAAGATCAGCCCTGAAGGGCCAAGTGCTCCCCACTCATTTTGTGGCCTCTACATAAATGGTAATTTGAGTACTTAATTCCTTGCATACGAAGCAGATGTGGGGAGCAGGAGCACCTCCTGAAAGTGACTCAGCACTGACTTTCCAGGGAAAGGTGTTCTGATATTGTATAGCCATGACAGCAGCACCAAGTGTGGGCACAGAGGTATTCACATCATATACAAGGGGAAAAAAGTGAAGCATCAAGAACATGATTAAATGAATAGATCAGACAGCAGAGTCTATTTTTAAAGTTCCAATAATAACCACCTATGAGAAAACAAAATAAAAGTGCTTAGGAGATCAGCCCTAACATCAGCTGCCCAGTGTGCTCCTCAGCTTTAGGGACACAGACAACATAGAATGAGAATATAAAAGCTATTTTGGTCATAGTTTTATGTACTGTAAGTTCTTGCTTTCTTGACACAATATAAACCATCCATTGACAAGGTAATTCTGCTGCCATACCTTTCCCTACCAGAAAACATTTGCTTGATATTTTTAATTGATTTTCCTGAGAAAATTCCAGTACTGTCTGCCTGATTCGGGATGAGTTTGCAATGCACTGAGATGCAGCAGTTTGATTATAAGGAGATCACACCAAACTAAGAGGTGTAGTGACTGAGCACACAGCAGTTACTCCTCCCATGGAGCAGTGCTATGGATGTTATCCAACTGCAAGTACAATCTAACACATGTACTCTACTAGTTGTAGAGTCTGCAAGCCTAAAGGAGGGTCAAAACAAAAGATTAAAAAAAAAAAAAAGTCTTTCCACCCTAACTGCCAAATTCTGAACTCCTGTTTCTGCTCCTTGGAGACAAGCAGTAGTATTTCTGGGTTTGAAGAAGCAGCTCAGGAATGTGTGAAATATAAGACATGACTGGACAACATCCATGCAGCTCCATGCTGTACTTCACTCTGCTGCCTGTTCCTTGCAGAGCAGAAGGGCTTTTGCAGAGCTCCAGGGCAGGTGACCCGTGCCAGGCCAAGTGCAAAGCTCTCCCAGCCCGCGACACGAGCTGAGCGCGTCCCTGGCAGAGCCGCAGCCCGAGCTCCAGCACTGAGCGCTGCCTAAAGCTCCCTGCTCCTCTTCCAAATGGATTAATTTTTAAAGATAACTTGCTTTTCTCTTCCAGCAGGGAAAGAGTGGGGACAGACTTCCAAAAATAGGCTAACTGTCACAACTGCTAACTGTCACACAGTGCTGAGATTGGAGCTGATCTCTTGGGGAGGCGGCTGAGAACAGAGGGGAGTAAGGAAGCAAAAGAAAGAGTAATTTCTCTTTCCATAGCCCAGCCAGAATGGAAATGAACAGGCAACCTGTAATCAATCACAAATAGTACATAAGCCAAAAATCAATCATTCTGAGTAAAAATACATAAACCTATCAGTTTACCAGCATTTATTAGCACAAGTGCTATATTCTGCAGCATCAAAAATGATGCCCAAATGTACTCTGATCAAGGTCTCACCAGGAAAAATACAAGATTATTGCCCATTTAAACAAATTGATCCAGCAAATCAAACCAAAATGCTCTCTTTAAATTCAATTTTCAAAATGCTTTCCTAAAAAGGCTTCTGTCTACGTGGCCTCTACAGTACATAGACACTGAAGTCACAAGATGACTAGAAAAAAATGTTTAGACTTTTGTGAGATGAAACTCCATTCAGATTACAGAAATTGAAAGCTTATTTAAAAAAAATTATAATAAACCCACTTAAACCCAGGCAAAATTTGCCCAGTACCAAATATTTAAAGTTAAAAGAGAAGGTAGGAAAAAAACTACAACTGAATCATTATTAAATGGATGAGAACATAATCTCATTCAACAGTGATCTTAGCCCTGTGCATTCATTTTATTAAGAGGACTGAAAACGAATATTTAAAAACAAAATCTTATTTAAAAAGTCTTCATCATCCTTGCTGATGTTTTTTCCTTCCCACTGCATGAAGAAAATGTATTTTTTTCCTGTACAATCTTTGCCAATAACAGATTAATTTTTTTTCATTGCCTGCCTTCGTCACACGTTGTTGTGGAACATTAAGTGTGCACTTAGTTGAGCTGCAACACCAGGTGTTTTCTGATGCATCTGTGCAAGATGCTAATCTCAGTATCAGGACAAAAAAAAAGTAAAAGATGACATAAAATTAGATATCATCACTAATTCATGAATTTAATTTCCCTTTTTAGGTCTAAAACACAGCCCACTTGTCTGCAGACAACAACAGGCTTTTGTTGTGTAGAGTCATGAAACACTGATTTAATAAGACAGAGATAGCGACTGAAGAAGATTATTTGATGTTTTGAATGATGACCATACCTAGAGGCCCTGGGAATGACACAGCCATGATTTCAGGGGCTGGGTACAAACTGTGCTGTGTGGGCTCTGCCTGACAGCCCCTTCCTTCTGTGTGCTCACTGCTTTATTTGTACTTCTGAACACCACCCTCCCAAAACATAACAGGCATGGGAGCTAAATTTTATCATTATAATTCTTCTTGAATTCTATATAAAACATTGCTCTGTTCCAGACATGAGTGCGCAGTACAAACACCAAGTACTATCACTTTCCATGGATAAACACTGCAGTGCCCCTCCAGAGCTGCACACCAAGGGGCAGATCCCAGAGTAGAGGAAGGAACAAGAGAGCAACAGCTTCAATTCCTGCTCCTCAACAGAAAATTCTTTACTAAATGTCTATGATAACCCATTAAAACAAGGTTGATTTGATAGGGAACACAGATGAGTAAGGCCTCTGGCAATGCATACCATCATTACAGTCATTGTAGATAACTGAGGGCTCTTACACAGGTGTATCACAGCTTTGTCCTCCCCTCCAAACTTCAATTATCAAAATAGGAGCCTACTTCAAGCAATAATAACCAGTGGCATTTTTTTTCCTTAATGTCAGATATAAAATAAAATTAATTCCAGTAAACAACTCTTGAACTGAGAGTCTGAAGAATAGCACATAAAAAACCACAACACACCTTTTCAACAAGCTCTTGCTGGGAGCCCTTTATTCTC
This sequence comes from Arremon aurantiirostris, assembly GCA_035583995.1. NCBI lineage: Eukaryota > Metazoa > Chordata > Aves > Passeriformes > Passerellidae > Arremon > Arremon aurantiirostris. Next base: position 10,282,956 of record JAXCLO010000208.1, read on the forward strand.
ACCCAGTGTTTATGGGAGTTTTTTATGAGAGTTTTTGTGGGGCTCATCCCTATCAGAGCAGACACAGTGATTACTGTCAGGGACAGTGCTCTAATAACACACATGGCACCTCGCTGGGAGCCAAAACACCAAATATCAGCAGCAAAATATGAGCCAGATCACAAAACAGCCAGATAGGAACAAAGCAGCAGCTCCCTCTGGGTACAGCAGGAGAAATCCTTCTGCAACGAGGGGTGACTGGAGTCCCAAGGCAATTATTTTGTTATCTAAAAGTGGCTTTCAAATTCAGACATTCTGCCCCAAGACCTGAGCACAGCAGTGTTGAGGTGACTGCATGGAGGTTTGTCACAGTTTGCAGATATTAACTCTCTTCTAGAACAAGTAGGTCAGGGAGAAGCAACGGATTTTACATGTATCACTGGTTCTTTAATCATCTCCTAATGGAAAATTAGACCTAACTTGGATCTTCTCTTTTTGTTTTAGGGATGCCCATGCATTATTGGTGGCTTAATAGAAAGAAGGGGTGAAAAAGCCAAATAACTCCAATAAAGGAGGTATAAAAGACCATGGATTTAAAGCAACTGATTCTGCACAGAATAAGGCATCTAGAAACAATTGCTGCAATTTCTTCCCTGATCTGAATCTCCTCAAAGATAGTTCTTTCAGGCAGATGGCAAAGAAAAAAAATTAGTGAATGTACAACATGGCCATTACTTATCTCCTGAAACACCTTGGCAGCCTCAAAAATTGGCACATCCCATGACTCCAGCTCAGGAACTGACCCTCACTGAGAACATCCACCTTATGCAGTCATCCTGATGAAGGAGCCAGGGTCAAGAAGCAAACTTTGCACTGGCGGGGAAAAACCTCTCAATTCCACATTTCTGGATGGAAGGGCAACTGGATTTCTGGATGGGAAAGACAACTCTTGGGGGCACACAAAAACATCCTCTTCCTCTTATTTTCTCAAGTCAAATCTAAAGCCTTGCCAAATTGCTTGGATACTAACATGCATTTACCAAAGCAAAATCCTGATTCAGTGCCCTCACTGGAACAGAATGATGGTTATACTTTTTGCCAATTATCTGCTCCTACCTTTCCATTACTGAGATAGCAATGCATGTATCACAAAGGAGTTTTGAGTGTGTGACAAAGAGTTTTGGCTACTGAAAAATAGTGCTGCACAATTTGCAAACCCAGAAGGTTATTTCAAGACAAAATTGCCATGAAACACTGTCATTTAAATAATGAATGGCTATGCTTGCTCGCTTGATTTCTTTCTTCTAAAATAATTTTTCTTGCTTTCTGTCAGTTGGCAACAAATTCATCTTAACATTTGCATTTCAAGCAAGAAGAGAAACCCAGACAGTTGCTCCAAAAGGACTGGAAAATGTACCCTGAACTCTGGTGTGTACAAACCTATCAGAGCCATCCAAACTCAGCCATTTGTAGTTTGCCAGGGATTCAGAAGGAACCCCAACTTAGAGGATTTGGAAGTTGCTCTTCCCTCCCATTTGAAAATGGTTTTCAGTCTCATCCCAGTCTGCAGCATCCATTCACTCAGATGAAAAAGGGCACCTCATTCTGCTCTCTCCCCATATCCATACACAGAGATACAAAATGTCCTTTGCATAATTTATGAGCAAAATGGCTCCCATGGGGTCAGGTTTGTAGTCGTTGCATTGGGGTTTTTTTGGTGGTGCTGTTTTATCACCAACAGTCACTGTGGAAATCACAGGTTAAATATTCAAGAAAAAAATGCCCATCCAAGAATCATCCAATAGGTCCAACTCTCATTATTATTCAGCAATAAACCAAAAAATGGGCTCCATTGCTACCAGAGCTCCTGTTCCTCCAGCTTTTGATGACAGGACTGTTTTCTGCCTATTTTCTTTAATAACTGTTGTTTGGGGTTGTTATCTTTGCAAAAGACCTTAAGCAAAAGAGAGATGCGGAAAGAAACCCTATTTCAATTGCTGGCACTACTACAGAGAGCAGGACAATTTTGGGCAACAGATTTTAGCCCTGCTAGTAAGAAACAATATAAAACTAGAGCATTTGGTTGGGCAGAAGGGAAAATAAAATTAACACACCCCTCCTACCAGGTTTTGTGCAAATATTTGGCTATGAGATTTCTATGAAGCCAACTGGTCAAGCATTTTGTGTGATAATTTGAGTTTGCAGCCTCATGGACTCAAAGAGTCTCCTTTGGAAGCCATTTCAGCTGATTTTTGTGTGCTGTGGGCATTGGTCAGAGGTGCCAGGCTGAAAGGCTGCAGCCTTGGGACGTTCTTCTCCCCCCTCAAATGGAAAGGAGCACAGAAAACCCTTCCTAACCCTAAATTCCACCCCAAAGGCAGCCTCACCATCCTTTTGCTGCAGTGCCTTACCAAGGTAACAGGAACACACAGTGCACAGACAACACTGATCAGAAATAGCCTTTGATTTTCTTTAATCTAAGGTAATAATGATGTTACATGTGATCACTTCACTGATTCATTACCACATCAGAGTTCACCATATATAATTTGCTGTGCATGTAGGCACTCAACTGATGGTGTGTGACATAAAGAATCTGACTGGGAACTGGACACAGGAGTTCTACAACTTCAGACACAAACACACAAACGCACATGGGTATAAATGCATTTAGAGAGACAATAAAGATCTCCCCACACATTTCACTCTTGACTCTCAGCTTACTGGGTGGGATGCTTTTAAAAACTGTGTCATTTTATCTCTGCTTTTAAGACAGCTTCCTTGTGAAAAGAGAGAAAATATTCAAAGGGTTTAATTATTTTTTTCTGAGCACTCAGCGATCCCTCAGTGAATTATTTTCACTGCATTCAAACTAGCAAAATAAATCCACCACAGGCTAACTCCTAACTCCCTCCCACCCAGAAAAAAATCCTAACTTTTGCCCACTTCCAAACACAAAACCACAGACTTTTAGGTTAAGCTGAAATGAAGAGAGATGTCACATTCAAAACTGTTTTAGAATATGGGCAACATAAAAACCACAGAAGAAAGACACAAGATACAGAGCCACTTGTAGAAAAATATTTCACTGAGAAGTTCTATGGAAGATTAGCACTGAGAAAATGCAGATGTGAGAAAACAAGAGATTTCTTATCCATATTATTTAAAATGGCACAATACTCTTGTTATACACAAATATATATATGTTAAGACTGGTGAACTTGTACAGCGGGTGGGTGAGATGACCTCCAGAAATTGTCATCTTTGGAACTGAAATTATTCCATGGAAAGGAAGCAATGACTTTACAGGATGAACTGAGGGTGGTAAATCCCTGTGGAGAAAACATCCTTCTAGGTACTTGAATAATTTATAGCAGCATGGTGCAATGGTCACTCCTGGTAAAACTCTGCTGTATTCAAAGATTCCACAAATTCAGAAGTTTTAATCATTTTATATATTAAACTCATGTCTCTGCATTAACACAGCCTTTCAGAATTAAAAAGGTTTTCACAGTAGCATATCAAGTGGATGATTTTAATGGTCTTTCAAACACAGTGCCAGGCAGAGACTCAAGTGACACAGCTTTGAGGAGAGAAAGTGAATTTAGAGGCAGCTATTTATGTCTTCCTTATATTCCATTTTATTTCAAAATATAACACTAGTTCTAAGGGATTACAAATGCAACAATTTAACATTAATGCCTATTGTTTGTGTCTCTGATGAAGAAATTAAGCCCCAAATCCATCTGCAGCTTCATACACAGTTGTCCTTTGTATTTTTTATCCATAAAGGTTCCCTAACTCAGAATGACTTTTGGTTACATTTCTTCTCACAAACTAAAATAAATACCAAGAGAAGCCGGAAACATTCAAAACAAGCATCCCTGAGCTCAAAACACAAAGATAACAACCCCAAACTACAGTTATTAAAGAAAATAGGCAGAAAACAGTCCTGTCATCAAAACCTGGAGGCCCAAGGCCATCATCACAGAGAGCTACAGCGCCCAGGAGGTGACAGAGGTGTGCATAAAACCTCTCCCAGCTCTGAGTGCACCCAGCACCTCCAGCTGCCCAGATCCCAGAGGAAATAAACCACAGCTAGGTAATAAACCCTGCCTTAGGGTACAAAATGTGGTGCAACTTTGTCCATGGGCATATTTATACATGGACACCCCATTAGGCAAAAAATCCTTCCAGTTTCCAAGACATGCTCTACAACCTTTGCTCACTGTCACAACTTCTGCTCCCTTCTGACACATTGCATTTATTTAACTCCTGTGAAATAAACTCATGGACAATGACAGTCCAGATCCAAAACCAGTTTTTATCTGGCTAATGAGAAGTCTGGTAGGAGCTCAGCCTGAAGCCAGAACTTTCTTTGAGAAGTTCTGCACACAGGTGAATGCTCAGCAATGCTCAGCACCTTCCATGTCAATGTATCAGGGCCCATTTCAGCTCAAAATAAACAGCTGCAGGCTCCCAAATCAACTATTCCAGCACAGCCTGGCAAACCTGGCAGTCAGATTTCAGTGATCTCAATCCCATCTTAAAATACTCATCTCTGCTGTGTTTTACTATTTGCAAGGATACTCCTAAGACTGAATACTTGGTAAAACAAGTATTTAATATTGTATTGGTTTACAGTATTTACTATAAACCAACAGAAATTTCTTCCTTGGATTTTTCTCTGTGTGTTCAGATTATTCTGCACACTGTGTGTAAGGATTCCTTTAAATCCAGCAGCAGAAGGGCTCATCTCTCATGCACCACACTGCTCTGAGGAGACACAGCTTTTTTGTCTTCAGGTTCATGGGACCTCTGCTCCTACTGGCCTCAAAAGGACAACTTAGGCACAGACATTAAATGTGCCTTTTATTATCTCACCAGAACGTGGCCAGTGATCAGGACCTTGCAGCATGCAAAGCAATTTTCTCTATTTTGTTACCCAGAAAGTCAATCAGTGAATGTAGTGATTTTCCTCTCAGGATCTGCATTCATTTTTTAAAAAACATGATTAATGGGTCTTAATGTAGCAGCAGCTCTTACACTTGACATAAAACCCAACATGCTCAACTTTAAAAAATGCATAAGGGTAACTAGAGCAAAAACAAAGCAGTTATGTTCTACAATGCCATCTCAGGTCTGCTCCCAGAAAGCATTAGCAAACTAAGATATATTTAGTAAAAATTAAGGTGGCACTATATGTCTGATTTATTCAAAAACCTCAGAGGAACTGGGGAAAAAAAAAAAAAGAGTTTTACTTTCATCCCTGCTTTTGTGCTTCCTGAAATGTTAGCAACCATGGCTACCAGACGTCAGTGTGCTCTCATTTTCATCACCATGAACTACCAAAAAGCAATACATTCCCACTAAACTTTCTTCCCCTCTCTCATTTTTTAAAATAGAAGCTTCACAGAGTTCAGCACAATGGCAAGGTGACTCCACATATCCAACCCTTTTTTGCCTAAGAACTTGTGAAATCAGCACTCCTTAACCTGCAGGGTAGATTAAAATCAGGAGCTATACTGGTAAAAATTCACAGAAACATTAAACCAGAGAATATCCTGAGTTGGAAGAGATGCACAAGGATCATCAAGTCCAACTCCTGGTCCTGCACAGGACACCCCAACACTCCCACCATGGACCAAGAGCGTTGTCCAAACACTTTGTGAGCTCTGCCAGGCTTGGGGCTGTGAGCACTGCCCTGGGAGCTGTTCCAGTGCCCAACCCCTCTCTGGGTGAAGAACATTTTTCTAACATTAAACCTAAACCTCCTCTGACACAGCTCCAGCCATTCCCCTGGGTCCTGTCACTGATCACCAGAGATCAGGGCCTGCCCCTCCTCTTCCCCTCGTGAGGAAGATGCAGACCAGAACTGGGCAGCATCACTCTCAAACAACCTTAGGACATGGGTCTTCAGTAACAGCACAATCTACAAAAAGAACAATGAAACCCCTTTTCTTCAGTGTTCACTCACTTTGGAGACAAGAAAATTGATAAACAAAACACATAACCTCCTGGGAGATATGAACAGGGGTTGTACTTGCTGGAGGTGAATTTTGATTACCTTCAAACACATCCTGGCTCTCCCATCCCAAGCCAGAGCAGCATTTGTGGGATAAGAGGCTGCCTGTCTCCTCTCCTCCCAGAATAAGCATCTGCAGCAGCTTAATTATCAAGTTACAAATAAACATATTCAGCTTGGTGCATACATTCAATTACAGATAATGAGCTCCAGACAAAAGCTATTGAACTATAACTGAAATCCTATGAGCCGGTACACAACAAACCAAGATTAAATGATATGGACTAAGGACAAGGAAAAAAAAAATTCTTCCTTTGCAAGGCATGCAATATAAGGAGATTTTCTGGGGAAAATCTGACAAAGAGGTAATTGTCAATACCTATTATTTTCTCTAGTCTCATCCATTTTTCATAATGTTCCAGCAAAAGTTCAAGTGGTACTCAAATTGTTTCACTCTGACTGTTGTTGTTAAAATGAGATGTTTACAAATAAAAGCTTAGTGTTTGCTCAAAGTCCAACTTTATAGTGCCATCAGGATGAACCATAATGTGCCACAAGCCTGCAAATAAAAGCTAAGACAAAGTGAAGCCTGAAGGCACATTTTGGAAATTTCTGTAATTTTAAACTGCAGTGATACACCAAATAAACTCCAAGTATCAGAAAGTTGAGAAATTCAGACATACAGTTTACTTTAAAGGAAATGAAAACATCAAGGGTTCAGACAGGGAGAGATGAAGTCAGTGGAAAACCCTGACGTCTGTCCAATGCGTCAGGCACGGTCAGGAGCGGCACAGATTAATTTTCTCCAGCTCCAAGAAAATTTACAAATGTACACAGAGTTCTTTGAACACATTATGACTATGAATGGTTATGAAAATGTTTTGCTCTCTCAGTTTTCTGACATATGGGAGTGCTCTTTACATTGGCTTTTTTCCTTATAAACTGACTTTTCATTTGCAATGGAATGAAGATTCGAGGATTCTGCACGCAAACCTTATCAGAAATACAGTTTCTTTATCTCTTCAAAAAGGGCCTGTTGTAGTGTTCCATCTGAAAGGTTTGCTGTAATCCTTCATCCTGGATTTAGTTTATTCAGATTCTAAATATAAAATAATCTGGAAATGCTAACAATTGCTTCTGCTCAGTATCTGCCCAGTGGCTGCAAGTTCATCATCATGTTTTATTTCGGACACGTCAGTTCGGACTGCACTCTCCTGATAGCACAAAATTAAAAACTCAAGCGCTGCCCCCTACTTCCAGTATAGCAAAACCCAGACACAGACAAGCAGGATAATTACAGATCACACAGGGCTTTTGCAAGAGGTATTTCACTTTGTTTCCTATTGCTAAAGAAAATTGATTTTTCTGACCACAACCTGTAGCAAGCTTTCACAAGGCTGCAGCTATGACCTTACAAGCATCCCAGTCAGCCCCTGGATAACCAGGGAGGGAGAGCAGGCAACTCTGAACAAGTTCCAAAGTTGACTTCTTCCACATCAACAGGATGCTGAGAACTTGCTACACAGCAAGAAGAGACAGGTTTTCCTCCTTTCCAGGGAAACTGCAAATTAGTGCAATCTGCCAACAGCCAAGGAAAGTTCACCTCATACAGAAGAACACCTTCCAGTAGACCTGGAGCATGTTACCCTGACAAAACCCAGCTGCTTTCTCATAACTCAGCTGTCAGATGGCCACTGTCTTGGAAAATATTGCTCTGTGAAAACACCTGCCTGCAGAACCCACTGTCCTGATATTGCATATTCAATGTCTCTGCATCTCCTCTTGGAGCCACCACACTCTGCTGTTGGGGCTCGAGGTCACTTTCTTCCCTCTTTATGTTACAGCTGAGGACTGGAGCTGCATCGGGAAGTGGCCACAAGCCTGGCAGAGTTCAGGGAGTGTCTGGATGAGGCCTGAAGTCAAGTCATATGGTTTAGTTTTAGGTAGCTCTGAAAGGAGCAGGACTTGGACTCAATAATCCCTGTGGATCCCTTCCAACTTGAGATTTTCTATGATTTTATTATGCTATATAACCCTTTTTCTGTTATGCAAACTCCAAAACTGACTCCTGTCACCCAGGACTTATTGTAGGGATGAAGAAAATTTTCTCAGAAGATTTAGTCTGAATGATTACAAAGAGTGAGAAAAACTGGGCTAGACAGCAAAAACAGAACAAAAGAACACAGAGTTTTGGGTGAAAAGGAGTTGAATTTGCTTCATGTTCCTGTAGTAGCCACTGGCTGCTGCATGGCAGTACCCAGTGAAACAGACTTTCTAAGGAGTTGGGAGTCAATCTTTTGCAAGGATAAGCTTTGGATTTATTTTCTCAGGTGTTTTTACAGCATAGGACACAGCTTGTCACTTCAAATGATCTGGTTCTCTCTCAGCTGTATCAATTCTTCTGCTGGAGTCTTGGCACTGAGGCACTTGATGTTTATTACTTGGTGCCTGGCACAAACTGTGTGTCCTGGGAGGTGAAACAGCCACACTCAGAGGGTGCAGCTGGCCTCACACAGGCTGGGCTTAAACTCAGCAATCAGTGCCAGCAGCTGAAGAACAGATCAGCCAACAGCTCCTCCAGAGGGTCAGGGATGGGTGATTGGAAGGAGGGAGATAAATGTGCAGGAACTCCTGAGGAGACTGAGGAGCCCCCCTGATGGACAAGTGACATCTGAGCTGACCCACTGCTGGCAGCACCTCTCTCTGAATGGGACACCACCATGGGGCCACCAAAGTGTCTGCAGCCCAGTGGAGGCTGAAATTGTATGAACATTTTATAAATACCCAGAGAAAACACTTCCTCCAGCCCCATAGAAAAAGCTGCCCTAAATAATGTAATACTGAAGGTCAGGAAGACAAAGCAATCAGTAAAACCACAGACGGGATTAACCAAACAGATCCTCAGGATCTATTATTGTTTTTCCCAAAAATAGCTTCTTCAGTCCCATGTTGATGTCTAAATCTTATCACCAGGCTGATTTAAACCCATCCTTTTCGGTCAGCCACATTTAAATCTCTTTTACACATCAAGTTAATTGTTGTGTCTCCATGTCTCTATGGTATATTTCATATTTCTGAAAACTATCTTCTACTTATGACTATCCTGTTAGAAGACTCCAAAAGACAAAAAAAAAAAAAAAGAAGAAAAAAACCCCAAAAAGAAACAAACCACAAACTTGCTACTCTAAATAATGTGCAAGCATCAATACCTGGTTGTGTCTTGGTTCCATTACAATTGGCATGTTCTTTTAAATAAACTGTTATTAAGACATAATTCTAGGACCACTTGTGCTTCTAACAATCTCTGCTCCCAAAAAGGCTGCACAGCTTTTTCCTTCCTGAAGTCTTTCACACAACTTAAATAAAACAGAAAAGCAATATATCTGCTCAATGAAACTGCAGGGTAAATTCCATTAATTCACCCAAAAGCAAGACAACAGATGAGCACATGAAAGCTCTGAAGTAGGAAGACATTTCCTGGGACAGGCAGCAATGGGAAGAAATTGCAAAGATTCTTGTTAAAATTATTTTTCTTGAACTTAAATCTAGTTGTCACCAGTGATCCAAGCTGTGAGAATGCTGAAAACTCTTCCTCTGTCCCACCAATTATCTTCATTCTATTTATAAACTGTGCTCATTTGTGCATTGCTTGCACAGAAGAGGAAGGGAACTTGCAGAAGCCAGAGATGGTCAGAACCAGGGCAAATCAATGTGGCATTTATTCTGCTCTGAATAATATGCAGTGATGAACAGAGACAATGAGTGCCAAAGTGCCACATCTTTGTCAAGAACTGAACTTCCAGCTCCTGATCCCTGTCACATTTTCAGGATGCAATTTTAGAAAGAATTTTGAGTTATACTTGTGAAGAGTTTGAGAAAAATCACAATGCAGTTTTAGAATGAATTCCCAATATAGTAACATCTCCATTTAACTAAAAAAAACCTACAAGATTAAGTCTTCTGCCACTGGAATGTGACAATGTCTGATGCGAACACTTTAAGGATGAAGCAAACTTAAAAATGAGCTTCAAAACCTGTGAAGCTCTTGGAAGAAAAAGCAAAACTGAAACACAAAAGCTGAGGACCAAGGCAGACAAACTAAAGTAAGGCACACAAACTAAAGTGAGGTGCAAGCAAATAAGGTTTGGTACAGGATTTTCATGGAGTTGCAGTCTGGTCAACAGAGGTTCAGGAAAGGAAAATCACCCTTTTAATATGGATTTAAACAAACCTATTCTGGTCAGGAATCTACATGATCTTAAAAGTGAGCTAAAAGTGCCACAAAATATTAGAGGCCACAAGAGGAAAAAAGAAGGCAATTTGCTTAAAAGCTGAAAAAATTAAAGCAAAGCAGAGAATGTGGGGCTTGATTTGAGAGGTGGGAGCCATCTTGATTTGAGAGGTAAGTTTTGGAAGTGAAGCCAAGGCTCTTGTTACCTGATCAAATGATGAGCTGGAAGCCTTGTGTGAGGTGTTTGGTACAGTCAAACACAGGACTGAGGATGTTTCTGTAATGATTTCAGTTCCCACAGTATCAGAAGGGTACAAAGAGTACCAAAGGGTCAATGAATAACATTTATGAGCAGCTGAAGGACACTGCCACAAATCTCTCCAACAACATGAATTCCCCAATGTCTTTTGCATCCTGTATCCAATGCCTGGGCACTACAGTAGCTGAAATAACACTGGGTGAAATAACACACAAGGGCACCTTAACATAAAAACAAAGGCCCAAGTCAAAATTTATGTGTGAAAGAAGCTGATGTTACCCACCTTGAACTGGATTTGGGGGATGCTTGCTCTGCTGTGGGGGAAAAGTGAAATTCAGACAGCCCAGCTACTGCACCCAAAGCTTCTGTCATTAGGATACACTACAATTCTTAAATACAGTACAATTCTTAAATAAGGAACCTTAAATGCATTTTCTGCCATTTCTCTAAGTTAGGTAAGTCAAAAAGAGATACAGCAAGTAAACTACAATAAAATCATACTCCCAACATCTTAAAATAATTTGTTTTGATGACTATCTCACTGTCCACATTTAATTTTTTTTTTTAAAAAGTCCAAACAAGTGAAAAATAGAAGAGACAGCACAGTGCTGTTGTTTGATGTAATACTTGAAGGCAACCATAAACAGATCCACATTAGAGAATTTCCTCTCATCATCTAATTTCAGACTGGCTGGAGCCACACACCTGGATGTGTGAAGGACACCTGGGCTGAGGAGCTGCTGCTGCTCCATGGATGCCAGAGATCCAGGGAAGCTCCAGAGGGGGCTCTGAGCTCAGCTGGGGGGACGTGTGGAGGTGACAGGTGCATATTTACATCCTCCCCCTGACTGAGAGCAAAATCCTTTCAAACAGCAGGGAAGCAGTTTTGTTTCACTGAAAGCCACAATCCTAATTTGTCTCTGAGTGAAATGCAAGTGTCAGCCCTCCTGAAGAAACAGTCACAAGGTAAAGAACTGGTTCTGCCTTTCTTGGATGCTCCTAAAATGTGGGAATCTGCCTCTCCCACTGCCCCCAGCATGAAAAAGCTTTATCAGGAACACCACACTTCTCCCACTGTTACATCTTTGGGACAAAAAAGTAACAATTACTCAAGAAAAAAGGGAAAGACAATGAACTGGCTGTGATGCTCTGCATTACCTTCCAGGTAAGATCCCCCAAGCCAGGTATGTTGAAGAATCTCTACACTGTGGCTCACGATGATAATTTTGATTTCAAACACACATGGCCAGTCTTCCAAAAAATCATGTAACTGGTGTGGTTAATACTCCTGGAACAAATAACTTCTGCTCCCATCATTCAACAGCTTTGTCCAGTCTTCTCTTCATCACTTCTACTGATAATAAATCCTCTGCACATTTCACAAGTCGTTTGGCCACAAAAATATTCACTTAAATAATCAGCAGTGTGATCTCTCCACTGGTACAAATGTATTATTCATTACTAGGTAATCTCAACAGCTTGCTCAACATGCCTGGGGCTTCTTTAACTTCCCACAAAAAGGCTGACAGGGAACTTTTTTCCCATTTTTAAGCATCCACAAATTCAGTTTAGTCTATATGCTAAAGCTTTTCTGCTTCTTCTTCCCCCAGCTCCTGAGCATAACAAATCACAGGAAAATCCATCAGGAAGAAGTTTGACTAAATGATTTCTAAATTCATCACCAGACTATAGTTTCAGTCTGTTGTTGGGATATGAGTAAACCTGACTGTGTTTGCACTCTTCTCCTTCTATGTGAATAAAGGACAAGGCAACTAAAATAAAATTTTGACCTGTTTTCTGCACAGGAATTAAAAATCCCCCATGTATGATAGCAAAACCACATTTGCTTCAAGAAGCAGAACTTCAAAATGGGCAAAAGCCTTATACAAATACTAAGAAAGTCAGTATCACCACAGGAGAAGGGGAAGGACAGAAAAACATGAGAAACTTCATCCTGTTTAGGGCAATCAGGTTGGCATAGGCATCTTTTTCCAGGAAACATCACTTGAGTAAAAACAAATCAGCATGACTCACTGGATCTCACTCACCTGGTAGTCACCAGATGCCTTTTCACTGCTGAACTTTGGAGCTCTCAAATGTAGATTCAAGCAGGGTAATGACTGTTGCCAGGCTCAGAACAGCTTATTTCTACATGCCACTCATTCCTGCAATTGTTTCTTCCTGAGGTAAACTCATCATATGAGCTACACTAACAACTCACCAGAATACCTTCCCCAAAGCTCTGCAGTAACTGATTCCGGCTGCTGCAAAGGCAACCAGGCTGCAAAGCAAGGATTTTGAGAATGAAATCCTTTCATTTTTGAGAATGAAAGCCAATTTTTTTCCTCCTTTCTTTACTTCAACTGCATCTTTGTCTTCCCCGGCTAGGACCATGTGAGTTCTGGCCTTCAACTCAGTGACCTTGCCATTTCAATGTGCCACATTATTTCCCCAGGGATAACATGATTTCTTCTAAGCCCTATGGGATAAAGGAGATGAAGGATTCTGGGCTGCCACCTCCAAAAAAATTCTTTTCTTTCCCATCCCTTTTCATCATTGTCCAGTAGCTCACATAGAAGCCAAAACAGTATTTCCAAATAACTTTGCACATGCTGCCAATCTGTCGTGTCCCAGCGTGGCTGAGCAAGTGTGTGAGGATTGACTCTGCACCTCTAAACTGCATTTAGTGTTCTCATACACCAGTCAATAAGCAATTCACTCACAAGCACATACTAAAATGACATTGATAAAAAGCTCATGAATGTGATTCAAAAGCAATTGAACAGGTGAACAGCCAGGTGCCAGCTGTGTGCAGCCCATGAGAAGAAACATGAAGCATCTTCTCAAAAGCCTAAGTCTGGATTCTACTGGCAAATAGATTTTCAGGAGGTTTTTTGCCTTATGAATTTATTTCTAAATTCAAAATAGCTGGTTTTGATTAGCCATCAATAATGCAGGATGCCTCTGAAATAACAGTTATTCTTTCCATTCCACTACGAAAAGTGCCAAGAATAAATCCTTCCATTTTTTATGATAACCGAGTAATGGAAAAATTCTCCTAACCCAAAGCACGTTGCACTGAATCTCACTAACTCACTGACTCCAGCAAAGAAGCCTTTCAATGACAGCTCAAAGTCATATGGCCAATCAGGCAAAAAAAAAAAAAACCAAACTACTTCTAAAAATCAGAGCCTGTGTTTATGATCTGTCAATTAACAGATGACCAGGTTTTTGAACAGGTATTAAGTAAATATTCTGACTTGCTTTTAATGACTAAAAAGACCTCTTGTGGATTATATTAACATCCTCCACTATTTGACATACAGGCTTGAACATTGTTTCAGCACATATGACAGTTCAGGTCAGGTCCCAAAGAAGCAGGTTGTGAAATTCACATCAGTGACAAAAATAACTGGGTCTGTAACACACCTTGAGAACCGCCAGAAATGCCTGATTCTTATGAAGAAGCGTGATCTTTTTAAGCATGACTTTTGATGTCGTACAGCACTGCCCCATATGTCCAACCAAATGCCATTTTTAAACCCTGAGGATATATTTAGCACCACATACATCATCCTACTGTCGTCATTTCACCGAACAAAGCAAAAGACAGGATCATGCTAAATGATGCAGCCTCAGCTTGTGTCAGGAGCACAGCAGTGAAAGGACTGCAATACCAATGATGGCTAAAACGCAGCCAAGGAAGCTGAGGAAATAAGATGGCATGGTAGATATCAATGGATTTGAATTGTGAAGTCAAGAATAAAGAATGGAAGCATAAAACACGCTGACATACGAACTGTATCTGCTCCTGACTAATCTCTGCTCCCCTGCCATTTTCATAAGGCACCATCTGATCTTCCAAGTTCCTGCATGCATGATGAGCTCTTGGCTACAGCCTGGGCTGGTGCAGCCAAATCTTTGTGATTCCACCTGGGCAGGACAGAATGCAAGTTATCACTTCCGACTGGCACCGCTTCCTATGCCCAGAGTGACCCTGCATGACAACTCTATGCCTCATTACACCAGCCAAGAAATTAATGTACACCACCAGCCCTGTAAAGCTTACTGTCATCTCAGCAGAAGCTTGAATTATTTACCACAATTCAGAACAACCGATTATGTTTTTTGATTTTTAACAGTAAAAACTGTTTTATTCTTTACATTTAGTAAAGAATAAAACGTAACTGTTTTGGAAAAAAGCTACAGATACCTTTTGTTATTCTGTACTCCATATCCATCACAACAAATCATTTGTTCATCTCACCTTCCTGCTAATAAACTGCCTTTCTGATGTCTTTGGAGCCTCATCAATCACTTTGTACTTGTTTGTAAAGGATGAGAGCCCCTTTACCCAACAAACTGGAGTGCACAATCCTTCACTGCACAAAGGAGAATCAAAAAGCAAAGCCAACTAATTCAGCCTGCTCTGAAGGACAGAAGCAAGCAAAACAGCTCTTGGCATGTACCCGAGTTTTAAAGTAGGCTTTGGAATGAGAGTTTTGTTCAGTTTTTAGGGAGGTCTAGAAGGTACTCAGACACACTTCAGAGAGACACTTCACCACTGGATACTGCTGATCAATCCTAAGGGAATCATTTTGGTTTTACCATTTACCCACAACAAAAACCAGTCTTTGTGCTGAGCAGTATAAACAAAAATATCATCTAGTAAAGAGGCAGCAGAGTGAAGCAGCTTCAAAACCAGGAGTTTGAGAGGAAAGCAAAGCACAGCCAGGACCTCGTGCAGGAGTCCTTGATGCACTTCAGGTGTCCACACCAGACAGCTGCTATTTCCTATGGCTTCTGTTCAGAGCTTCCCCTAAGACACAAAATAACTTCTCCAAGCTGCTAAAAACCACCAGAGCAAGCAGGAGAAATGCCAAAGGATGTGTGTGCTCTGCCCCCCCATCCTCTCCATCACAAGGTTACCTTCACTAAGCAAAAGCAGTTAAGCTCTGGGGTTAATTTGGACCTACAAATGGTTGCTGCCAAACATAAAATCATTAAGGTTGGAAAAGACCTCTAAGATCACTGAGTCCAAACATGAGCCTAGCAAATCCAGGTCCACCACTAAACCATGTCCCTAAGCATCACATCCACACCAACCAGACAAATTCTTCAGATTCTTCCCAAGTTCAATAGCATTGGGGTCCTTTTCTTCAATTTTTTGTAAAACTGATAGATTTTTAAATGATATTTGAGTCCTCGTCCACTATTTTAAAATTTGGGGTTGGTTACCTGATGGGTTAAAACATAGTGAGAGTGAACAGAGATAAGCAAAAGCCTAATTCCACAGGGATCAGTCAAAACAGACTAATAAATGCAGGGAATAACAAGTGAATTCATAGTACAGGTGTGCAAGAATGGGATTCTGCTCTCAGCTGAGATGATTGCCTAAAGACTTGACATTAAATGAAATTCCTTCTCATATAAATCACTTCAGTCAGAAAACACATGTGCTTTTCAAATATTCGGAAAGGAAGCAGTTAATTTTGGTTTGTTCCTTGAATGTCCCAATTAAGACATTTCTACTAAATTAGGATGGCATTTGCAGTATTGATTTGGGGGATTATTGTCAGCATTAGCTTGATACACACTTCATCCAGTTCTTCAAATCCAACATTATCAAGGTTAGATTAAAAACAAAATCCATAGTTAGACTTTCTTGAATTTTTACTGTATCAAGGAAGGGAAAAATGCTTCTCTCTTTTCTCTCCATGACAGGCACTTTATTTCCCTTGTGCATTTTCAGAGGGGACAAAAGGGGGAAAAAAGGCTATTTTCATAGAATTGTCTAACATAGCAAGCTCATTTTTGGAGCCCAGCTCTGCCCAAAGGACAAGCCAAGCCAAGCCACTCACCTGCTTCTCTGGACAAATCTGTTCTCATCACCAAGAATTTTCTGGTCCATAACAGATCATTATGCTGTGTCAATCTGGGACATCATGGACTCACAGACCTGAAATGGTTTGGGTTGGAAGGGACCTTCAGAATCACCTCATTCCAACCCCCTGCCATGGGCAGGGACACCTTCCACTGTCCCAGGTTGCTCCAAAACCTGTCCAATGTGGTCTTGAACACTTCCAGGGATGGAGCGGCCACAGTTCCTCTGGGCAACCTGGTCCAGTGCTAAATCACAGCACATCAGATAATTCAGGGAACTTCATGATTTCACTTGTGCCTGCTGTGACATATCCCCCCTTCTGGCTTTGGGAGTTTCTCTTCGCAAATGTTAGGCCTGCATTTGATTTTTATGAAGATTTAGTGCTCAACTCTCCCAGAGTTTGCTCAGAGTTCATGAATCTTGAAACTTTTGACATGCATGGGAGATCACCCCTGAGGGACAGGTTACCCACTGCATCCTGGGCTACCTGCTGCTGTAATTAAACAAAACCTGAGTTTCTCCTTCTCAGGACTTGTCTTGCAGGGTTTCCTGGGCAGTGGAATCCCCAGAGCTCCCACAGCTGCTCATTCTCTGCCTACACCTCTTGCACACCTCAGGGGACTTTGAATTCTGCTCTTCCTCTAAGTGAGAGAAAACCCCAACTACAAAATAAACTTCATATTAATACAGAAAAAAAAAAAAAAAAAAAAAAAAAGGCCGGACTGTGAAGATAGATTAATCCACGTTCTCAATCACAGAGAGAAATGACTGAGAACTGCCACCAGTGCCCAGGTCCCAGCACACCTGAGGTTCACATGAATGTCTCCCACCTCAATTCACACTTACCATCATCTTGGCAATCTCTTTGCAATCTCTGCAAGGCTTCAGGGGTGAGACATCCAAATTTCAATTGGAAGAAGAGCTACAGAGCAAACAAGGGATGAAAGCAGGGCAAATCAAGGAAAATCTCTTATAGAAGGGGGAATGAGAGGATAGTCAATTTACAGATAGGCAATACTGAGTACCAGGTACTCAGTTTTTAGAAAAACCACCAGTGCTAGCAGCAATTGCCAAATACTCCAGTTGTTTCTGCCACCAGACAGCACAAATAACAGATGACTGAAAACTGAAGTAAAGAATCTAAGCACAGAAATCATCTTCTGGTCATGACTGCCAGTTCCTTCAGATAACAAGGGCTGGAAATTTCAGGACACGAGAATAATTTCTAGGGAGTCAGATTGACACCTGGGGCTTCAGACAGAGAATATGTTCACAGCAGGAAGGGTGGAAGGGCAGAGCACAGCTGACAGTCTAAGGCACACAATCTTTTTCCTGTAGCACAAATATTTAGATATGCTATCCAGAATGCCCAGAAAAACATTCCTGATTAAGTGTGGCTTGATTTACTCTGAATCTAAATACATTTTCTCTTGTTATGCTATAAAACTAAGAATACAATAGCACTGCAAGACAAAAGCACAAGTACTGCATGTACCATTTACCGTGTGCATATACATTGCCTGTGTATGTCAAGATGACATCTAGATTTTCATCTCATTCTGGCAAGTATGAAATATTTAAAGCATGGCCAACCCTTCCATCCTAACCACAGCAAAGTGAGATGTCCCACGATGGGCTTTGTCCTCCTCCTATCAATTCTTTGGTTACACCTTTGCTGAAGAAGCTTCCAAGTCTGTAACAACATCCTTTCTGAAGCTCCCACTCCTGTTTGGAGAAGTTCCAGGATTCAGGATAGCATTTTACAAACATGGGACATCGCTGCTTTGAGAGTAATGATGAGATTAAACACTTCACCTGTGTTTGGACAATGCTCTTATTTAATCACAGTAACTCAGAGCTGCCTGTGCCACAGCAGCGTGAAAGGAATCACACCACTGATCCTGATTTTTAGCTATGACAACATGTTTAGCAAGAAGATGTGTGAGGGGATGTTTAGGCTGGATATTAGGAAAAGGTTCTTCACCCAGAGGATTCTGAGCTTTGAACAGGCTTCCCAGGGCAGTGGTCACAGCACAGAGACTGACAGAGCTCAAGGAGTATTTGGAGAGCTCTCTTGGGCACGTGGTGTGGCACTTGGGGTGTCCTGTGCAGGGGCAGGAGCTGGACTCAGTGGTCCCTGTGGGTCCCTTCCAACTCAGCATATTCTATGATCCTATACACACCAGTCTTGCTTCATTCTACATTAATCTGCTGGTCAAACTTTGCTGGCTTCCAAGTTTTGTTCCATGCCTTCAGAAGCAGCTTTTTGTTTTCCCAGTAGAACACATTAAATTTTTCCTCTTGCCCCTCCAGATGTACAGGCCATCAGATAAGGACTCTACCATCTTCTCAGGCCATTGACAAGTAAATTAATGCCAAAATTCTAACATTTTATATGAACTTTTACTGGAAACGGGTTCTGAAGCACTTTAAACACTTCAAACTGATTGCATAAACTATAAAACAAATTTTGCCCTTCATACATAAAAAATTCTGTTTCTATAAGAACTGGGGCATAAACCATGGTGATATGGTGAATTTCATTGCTTGGATGCATCATGTACAAGATAGTTAGATGTCTATGCAGAAAAGACACCCTCATTGTCTCTTGGGAGCTCTCCTGTGTCTCCAGGAGAGTTAAAACAAAGCCTGCCTACTTCATTCAGTCATTGCTGAATAGTGGAACACGTGAAGAGATCTCTGGATAAATTTTGAGGAGAAAGTCCAAATCCTCTGGATATTTAAAGACCTTTCAACTGTTTTGTTTTGGGTTCCTGACTTTAATATCTTTTTTTAAAGTCACAATTTTTAAAATAAAATTCAAATTAAAAATGAAAAGGCTTTGGTTTAATTATTAAGGATTAGATAAATTGCCTGATAGTCTGAAGTGCTGAGCATCCAGCAAGTCTCAAAATATTGTTTGGCACTGGACTGACCATAATTTCTACATGAATTGACCACAATTTCTACATGAATTTAGGAACAGAAGTGCATGGGGTCGGGTTTTGGGTGAGTTCTGTTCAAATCCCTGGACAACTTCATGGTAAAAAAGATTTTACTATTCATAGTTCAGCACTATAATATTGGTAAAATTGATTTACATTAATCTATTTGTAAACATAAAAAATCCAATGCTACAAGTGGAGTCCTTATGATTAACACAGTTATGTCATACTTATGGAATTGCTGCCTTCCATACTTGAAAATTATTCAGGCAAAGCCAAACAACAGAGTAAGATCAACATTACAACTGAAAAAAAAAACAACCCAAACTGAAACAAAGACCAAACCAGAAATAAAATGCACATGACTACTAAAAAAACAGTAAATAGCCCGTAGAAATGGAGGCTCCAGGGGATGCTGCCATCTACAAATTGCCTCATTTAGGATTAGCTGATACATATAAATGACAGAAAACTTGCCTGAAGAAAGGATATTTTAAATGGTTTTAACTAGCCATGTGAACACATTTTGAAAAGCACCAGCTTGTGTAGGAGTACACATGAGCAATTTGGCAATTTTATGGTTGGACTCAATGATCTCAAGGGTCTTCTCCAACCTGAATGATTCCATGATTCCATGATTGGTTCTGTGCAGCTAAGGTGCTTCTCCTCAGATGGAAAAGACACAGGACCAAAACAGTCCTTGGCATCACCAATAATGGGAACGACATCAAAGCACAGAGACACAACTCTTAATTAGCTCTGTCTTAATTAACAAAGGTGATAAAACCCAACAGAGAGGAAAAAGGAGCTGATTTATACAGCTAGATACAAAACCTCTGGCTCCTCACATGGCACCTTGGGGCTCTAGGCTTGTCCCACATTTAAAACACAAATTTCAGGATTCTGTAGAGAGCACTGAGGATGGTTTTTAAGAAGTACCAACGAGCTGTACTCAGTCCTTAATTTTTGGCACTGATGTGAAGGCTCCATTTGGTGATGCATCTGCAGTGCTGGGGAGGTGTTTGAAAGGTGGGAGAGAGGGTGATTCCCCTCCTCCAGCATATGCTGTGATTATTTGGTGATTTCAATACACATTCCAAACACCAGCTGTGGTCAACGGGACCTTCTGTTTCCGTGGTATGTTGTGTTTCTGTGTGAATTGCTGCAGCTCAGGAAAAATCAAAGAACAGTTTGGGTTCAGAAAGGCTCTGAAAGATCATTAAATTCCATCCCCCAGCTGTGGGCAGGGACACCTTCCACTATCCCAGGTAGCTCCAAACCCCATCCAGCCTGGCCTTGGACACTTCCAGCAATGGGGCAGCCACAGCTTCTCTGGGCACCCTGTGCCAGGGCCTCACCATCCTTTCAGTAAAGGATTTCTCCTTAAAATCTGATCTCAATCTCTCCTCTTTTAGTCTGAAGCCACTCCCCTTGTCCTGTCACTCCAGGACTCATCCAAAGTCCCTCTCCAGCTCTCCTGGAGCCCCTTTTAGGCACTGGAAAGGGCTGTAAGGTTTTCCTGGAGCCTTCTCTTCTCCAGGCTGGACAGCCCCAGCTCTCTCAGCCTGAACCCATAGTGGAGGTTCTGTATCATCTTTGTAGCCCATGCCATAAAATGCAGCTGATTTCTGTGTTGGGACATTGCCAGTGGGTGGAATTCACACTCAGATACACAAACTTTTGCAAAGCATGTATTTTTCATCATCCACTGCACCTTATGGAACTGTTGGGTGTAAAACATACCTACAAATGCTCCTTTCTAATATTAAGTATTCTTTATGGTCTGACTAGACTAATTACCACTGAAAAGCACAGCAGCTATGTCCTGGAAAAAAACAGGCAAATTTTGTTTAAATTTTAAGCCAAATCTTCTTTACATGCTTTTGCTTCACTTTGTTTCTAAATAGGCAAAAATAAAACTTGTCTTTTCCTTTTTTTTTTTTTCTGGAAATTCTGGCAGAAACTTTATTCTCTTTCCCTTTGTACTAAATACTGTAGATAAATAGCCTGAGTACAAATACAAAGAAAAGAAATAATTCATCCTGTGATCCTGGATTCTGCTGACACCAAACTTTTTCTAAGAATATGCATTATCTACTCACAGTACTGTTAATTCCTGCAGCACTCTCATGTTTTGTTCATTAACTTCCTTTTAGCACTGCTGTAGAGTTGGGGAAAAACATATGCAAATGGTGCAGAAAGCAGAGCAGGGACTACAGAAGTTTGCTAGTTTAACATGAAGCTCCAGGAGCAATAACATTTTCAAACAAATGCAACACAAAATCCTCCCACACTGCTGTGTAACAATCAATTTGTTTGCCCAGAGAACTTCTAAAGCTCTCATAAGGGAAAAAATCTCAGACAGACACCTCAACAATATCAGGAGATGGAAATCCATAGCAAAAGCTCCCTACAGCAAACTGTGGACAAAAAAAGAAAGCTTCCAATGAATAGGCACAAATCCATTTAAAAGCAATAATTAGCAGTCCTGTCCTTATTTCAGTTACACTGACCCCTTTCACATGAGTTTTCTTGCAGGGAATGCTCAAAATAAAGAACCAAAGTTGGGATTTTTTTGCAAAAGGGAAAAAATACTCAAAAGGGAAGATTTCTGGGAAAAACTGGAAAGCTGTATGAACATGGAATGATCCAACAGTACCTTATTTCAGAAGTAATCTTCCCAATCTCATCCCCAATGCATGAACTGCACTGTAAAACTGTGAATAAAGCCCCACTTCTATGCATGTGCCTACAAATTCAGCCATTTTTCAGAGAATAAATGAGAACATGGACACATTTGAGAGGAGGGAGAGGACTTCACAGAGATACAGAAATAAAGTAAAAATAATGCCATGAAGGGTGAAAAATCCACCTCTGATACTAGAACCTGTACCCTGTTTCCCTTAAATAAAATTCCCTGCAAAGATGTATTTCATTATAAATTCTAGGAGTTTAAAATAAATGGCTTCCCTGAAAGAGAAATCTTTAATAAAGACAGATGCTCTGCAGATGCATCAGTGCCTGTTCATTTTTCTTCCTTCTAATTAAAAGACCATTCTAACTCCTGGTTGAATTCTTTCCCATCCCAGTGCAGCGTATTCCAGAGGGCTGCAATAACACAACTTCACACACCCATCCAAACAGGATTTCCCATCTGCCCAACAGGAACTTTGCCTCAGATTCCAATTTACTCCAAAATGGATTACATGGCAGAGATTCATTCAGCTGATTTCCATAATGACAACAGTAGCTGAAAAGAAGTACTTGCCCACTAAATGGAAATGTGACATCAATATTAAGGTAAACATTCGAGTCTGTTGAATACTTTATTGGCAGCCGTGCTATTTTAGCTCCAAAATAAATTTTCCCCAATAGCAGCTTTTATTTCATTTCAAATCCATCAGCTCTTCTGGCTGCTAATTCCCAGATCTGCCCCTTGAAGTTTTTTATCTTATCTTCCCAGTGTGAAAGTGCTGCAGACCAGCACTTTTAAACACAACAGTGCAACAGTTTTTGAAAGCTATATAAATCATGTGAAAGACTATCCTATTAATTCCCTTTCTTATTACCAATTTTTCTCTTTTATTATTCCCCAGGGCTTGGGGACTTGAAAATTCAGTTACTCTGAGGGAAGGAAGAACTTCAATTTCACTGGGACCTCCCCTCTGGCTCCTGACATTTTCAGAAACCTCTGGGACAATACCATTCGGGTCAGCCCAGACATGGAAATTGTGCTAAGCCTAAACCAGATCAATTTTAGTTTGTAGCTCTCAGATAACGACTTTGTGCTCAGGGCATTGTACAGAGACACCAGCAAAACAAGATATCTTCCTTCAGAGTATCAGACTGGTAGTACTAAGAAAACCCTGGCTGGAAAAATCAGTTAACCAACCTGATTAAAGAGCACCAGAGGGTAGAGAGGCAACTGGTTGCTTTATTCTGCTCACAAGGACCAGGTAGGAAAGAAATTATCCTGTGAGCTGTAAATAGACAACTTTCCTGGTTTAGATGAAAACATCTGCAAGTAGTAGACACAGAGGAACTGAAAACAAATATTTATTAGATAATTACCAGAGTGCAAGCCTAATGTTTTATGGGACTTTTGTTTCCTAACATTAACTCTCCAAGGAGAGAGAGGATTAAGATGATGCCAAATGCCACTAATAAGCCACTGTTGAAATGTTTTATTTGTCTCCTCTGAGTTAGAAGGGTTGATCTAAGTATATGGAAGTCATGAATATTAAAGATAAGCTAAAAAAACTTGTCTCTAAGGCAGCAAGTTCTGGCTGATAATGTAACCTTTGGCACCACTCTAATCTGGGCCATAAAACTGCACCAGCCATCTGGATCAGGATCTCCCTAGACCAGCCTCCTTTTCCCTCTAGTGGTGCAGGGACAGCTGGAAGCACTCTAAGAAAAGAAGATTTGCATCTCTCCAAACCCCCTTAAAGGAGATGCCACACATGAAAACTCTGGGCCTGCCCACTCCAGGGAAAAAACTGAGTTTGCTGCAATAGAGGATCTTACAAACATCAACATCTGCATGGCCAACTCCCACCACCAAATGATCTCCACCAGCTCACCCAACCTCTTGAACACCCATTTGAGACAATGTCCCCATCCCATCCATCTCCCTGAGCTCAGACATCGATGGCATTCGGTGCCACTGAGACACTTCTGGAGTTTCACAGGCTCAAAAGTTTCTTGCCTGCATCCCATCCAAAAATAAACCTTCATAGATCTGAGTACCCTTGAGCTGTGCTCAATTCCTCCTTGTCACACATTTGGTTTGCTCAGAGAATTAATTGGCTTTGTGGAGCATGAAGAAACAGAAATGGCAATATGTACCTCAATTAGACTCTATTTTTAAAATAATTTTTAAACTTCATAAATTATGAGACTTTAAGGACTTTAACAAGTTTGCTTGATTCACTTTGATCAAACAAGGTTAGGGACTCATTATACCCATACATGCAGCTGTTTAACAACATTAAAATACACCATCAAGTCAATCTTTCTCTAAGTGACTTCGCATCACACAGCAAGCAGATCTAAAAAGCCCTGTCATTTGCAACTGGCAATCATCATTCTGGCAGCACTGTAAGAGGCTTTCTTAATTCCACTGGTGTTTAAATTCATGAGCCAAACTCATCATAAATTGTCTTTTATGGCTGTCAAGAACAATGATGGATATTCTCTTATTTAGCCTTTTGTGACTTATTGGGAGCCTCTGAGTGCCTGAGAAGTGTTTGCTACACTGAACAGTAGATTGAGACTCTTCTATTTTTATGTTGGAAAGACACAGCACATAAAGCAACAACCTTAGAGCCTGCAGTCAGAACCCACTGGCTCTTTATAAACAGACTTACATCAGCTCTTAATTATAGAAATTTTTAGCATGGTGAAAACAGAGGGTGAATGCTCCAACTCCAAAAGAAAATGCCACCTTCTGCCAGAAAACTGAGGCTGCTTTGCCATGCTCTGCCAGAGCCGAAGGGGAATAGAAATGGACTGAGGAGGAAACACATGATGTGTCACTGATAAAATAATCTGGCATTACAAAAGGACCAGCAGCCACGGCTCCACCAAGAGATCAATAAAAGTGCAAATAGCAGCCTCTTTAGAAATCATTGCTTTCCCTCCAATATGTGGTGACAAACTCTGTGACAGCATTTACTTCATGCTATCAGCCTCATTAAATAAAGCAGCCTGTCCCCATCCACCCACAAGGCCAACTCCAGAAGTCTATGGAAAATATTGATTTTTCTTGACTATGTTCAGGTCAACGATGCAATGCAATAAAACAGCTTAAGACAACTATTCCCTTTCCAGCTTGTAATTAGAGCCTTGAAACCCTGTTTCTAGGTCTTGGTCTGAGATCTGTTGTGAATTCACTTTGACCTTAGGCAAGCAAATTTCAACACTGGGGAACGTGCAGCTTGCTGTAAAATGAGCAGAGTTAACTTCTCTCAGAAGGCTGCTCTACTGGCTTTGAGACTTTTTGATCCTTTAAGGTTTAATGATGTGATAAAATGCATTTCAGTTTGAGTTTGTTAGATAAAACACATCCTCAAGTGGAATCATTGCATGTGAATGATTATGCAGCTGAGGATCTGTGCCAGGAATTGAGCATCCCTGGGTGTCAAGGAAGAGGAACAGAGCAGGATCTCCAGAGACACCCTGCACCATCAGTGGAAGGAGCTTTTCCTGCATTGCCACTCCTGGGAGGACCCACATATTTTCCTGGAAAGGATGAAGTTTAGAACAGCAAAGAAACACCATCAGAAGAGTTAAATCCAGAAAAGAAGAAAAATCAATTTCAATTTCTAGGTTTAGGTGAGACACAGAATTATTTCCCTGCTATTGCAAGGACCAAAATCAGCCTTTTTCTGCTATCTGCTCTATATATATCCCTTATATACTGCGCAAAGGGTGGAGCCCTGAGGAACCAGCAGATACCAAACCTCATCTTGCCAAACCTTCCACATAGACCCATCCCTAAGGGACAGACAGAGAACAGCACAATATTTTTTTCTTGTTGGATTATCTGGTCCTTCTTTGATTATTTTTACCATTAATAGTGAGCATATATAAACATCATTTTCTTCACTCCATACAGCAGCTGATAGCTGGGGTAGGTGCACCCCACAACAGCCACAAGAAGAACCCTTGAGTCACACTCCACACTCACAGAAGGAAAAAAAAATCTTCAGGTTCTGAAATATATTAATATGGAAACAGTTCAATGTTTTAACAAGAGAAGTAGAAAAAAAATTGTTAGCCTCTTCAGCAGTGTTATTTAGCCTTTTATTGCTCTGCAAATTTAGACAGTGACCTACGGAGGACTCTTGTGTGATTCCAAAATTTGGAGGAGAATCCTCTTCATCCTGAAGTGCTCAGACAGGCCTGAACAATAGAGTCAAGGGTTCTGGTCTTTCCAGACTGGGACCAAGCAAACCCTGGTTATCCACATTATAATTTCAACCTGTTTCACTCTCTTTCTTCATGCTGTCTGCTTCAATTTTTGAATGAGAAGCATGAGAAGAACCTGAGTTTTGTGCCATTCCATGAGCTTATAACCCCTTTCTATTTTAGGAGCTGAATAGTAAAAGCTGTTACAAACATCAAGCATCCTTAACTACCTTGCACACAAAAAGATACACAAAATCATACAAAGTCTTTGAGACATTTGGAGTTTGAGGCTCAGCTTTGAAACTAGAGGAGCGATCATCCTGTTTCCCATTTCTGAGAGTACAGCCCGTGACAACAGTGCTGACTGTTCTTGCTCAACTCTGTGATTTCAAGGTGATTTACTTTTCTTGGGCACTGCACCCACCATTTGTTTAACTCTCACCCACCTGCTGAGAGTTAAACAAATATTCCATCTTTCTTTACCATTTGGGTGATCACATTGCTCTCAAAGGAACTATGGTTTATAGGTACCAAAAATATCCATCCAATAACTTGAAAGTAAATCTTGTTCCCTCTCTTCCTTATGGAAAACTGAGTAATAAAGGGACAGATCTGAGTCCAAATGTTGGTGCAAACTCTATGTACTTTTTCAGTTTTGGCTTAATATTTTCCCAGCAGCTGCATCCCAAAAATTGTGCACATGAGCTACACAGAATCTCAAAAAATATTTTGAAGACAAAAATGTTATTTAGTAGTGAAGTATCAAAAATACCAAAATTTAAATCTTTAGATCTCATTTTTGCTAGATGGCATACAAGATGTACATTCAGGTTGTTAAACTGCCTCTTCAGGATATATTTATAGGATTTGTATAAGCAAAGAGCTCCATAGAGGCAGGGAGCTTGATTCCCATGGAAAAACACCTGCTCCTCCAGCCAGCAGAGCAAGGCACTCACTTGGGCTCTTATGAAACCTCCTGGTCAACATTGGGCTGCCACTGACTCATTTCATACTTAGCTCAATGCCACCATCCAAAAAGTGACAGGAATCCAATATACAGACAAAAATAATAGAGTGGTTTGGATTGGAAGTGACCTTAAAGATCACCTCATTCCACCCCTCTGCCATGGGCAGGGACACCTTCCCCTAGACCAGGGTGCCCCAAGCCCCATCTAACCTGGCCTTGAACACCTCCAGGGATGGGGCATCCACAGCTCCTCTGGGCAGCCTGTGCCAGGCCTCCCCACCCTCACAGGGAAGAATTTCATCCCAATATCCCATCTAAACCTTCCCTCTGTCATTAAAGCCATCCCCCCTTGCCCTATCACTTCACACATTTGTCCAAAGTCTTCTCCAGCACTCTTGGAACCTCTTTATGCACTGAAAGGGGCTCTAAGGTCTCCCCAGAGCCTTCTCATGCCCAGGCTGGACATTCTCAGCTCCCCCAGCCTGTCTGAGCCCCCAAGGCAGCTTTACCCTTGTCACCAGCTGGCACAAGGTGATGTGGACCATGGGCTGATTCCCCTTGCTCTCCTGGAATGATTCCAGCACAGCATCAGCAAGAGCACACAGACAAGAACTCCTTTTCCATCTCCAAACCACAAGTGCTGTCTGAGTGTGGTCTTTAGTACCAGTGAAGGAGCTCTGAGTGATCCACCAGAACTGGTTTTTCTCCAGCAGTGAGAAGACACAGTCTGCTAAAACAACATCCCAAAGTAAAGGAAGAGGATTTTGGTTCCTCACCCCACAGGTATTTGACACCCCCACACTGTGCAAAATCTTTATGTCCTGGTGCAAAAAAAAACCATTTCAACTTACAAAGGACATCAGATTTAAAATATAGGAAGAAAGAATAAAAGAAATGTAAGAAATATATATATATTTTAGTGTTACAAGAGGCAGCTCTCAAAACTGTTCAGAACAGCAAATGGCCACCAGCAAAAAGAAAGCAAAGAGAGATAAATGAAACTGCACCACTAAATGAAAGAGCAGCTCCTAAGTCTCTCCTTTTTTGGGTGCTTTCACCATAACTTGTTGCCATGAACACACTAAGCTTAGAACATTGTTTTGATATTGATATGGAAAAAATCTGCATAAAGCACTTCTCATAATGTAATGACAATGTACCCAACTTATTAAAACTGTCCTTTTATTTAGCTTTATGAAATTGCAGGAAAATTAAGAGGTCTTGAATACGAACACAGTTCCAATGTACTACACTGCAAGCAGGAGAAGAGCAGAAGCAAAAACATGAACATGCTAAAACTTGAACAAGCCGAACATTTCTTTTTTTTTTTTTTTTTAAGCCATCAGGATTTGAAACTGATCCAAGAAGAAAGTTAGTATTTGGTGAAATTTGAAATCAAAACTTGAAACTAGAAAAGGCTGGTATATAGAATCTCTTCCTTATTTGCCTGCAAAAAGCAATAGGATTTTGTGAATGGGCCCTGGCTCACAGTGCTGGAGGGATTTTTTGCACCATACTTTTCCTTCTGGTTTGTTGTGTGTTATCAAACCTAGTGATGTTAAATGGCTGTATGAAAGCCATGAAGTCTGGTATATGGAGTGCAAAAGTAGACATGAAAAATCAGGAAAATAAGAATGTGATGGTTCAGCTCAGTTCCTATCAAGGCAGAGTATCAGCTAAATATAATAATTACAGCAACCTTAATTACAAGAGTCATCTTCAAATATTACACAGCTTGACAAAGCCAACTAAGGGACAATCAGGGGGGTCAGCATCAGAGCTGGAAGCAAAAAAACAACTCACTGATTTTAGGAAATAAAAAAAAAGTAAATGTTAACATGCTAACACAACCAAGACTATTAAACACTGCAAGATCTTCTGTATTGTCATTTGTCTTTCAAATGCAAGCTGTGCTTGCTCTCAGCACATCTTAAGCCATTATTTGAAAAAACTTTTAAAATAGCCTTTGAAACATCTCTCAGGTTGTTAAATTCCAACCTGATGAGACTTGTGTTTCCTGTTCTCCCATTTACCTTTAGATACTCTATTGTTCCTCAGCATGTGGTTTCTGAAGAAAGGGTAAAAATGAAAACTTTCTATTGCTCCTTTTTCTATATTCTGCAAAACCTTCAACATAACCTCACTATTTTAAAATGAGATGTTAAATTTGTAAAGCTTACTACACATTCCTGCTTGCACTGCTAATTAACAGCTTAAAATAAAGACATTCATGTTCTTCAACTCTGCTGGAACACAATTATAGAACAAAACACACTAGAAAAGTCCAAGTTACTGAGACAGGCTGTTACTAAAATGCAAAACCAAGCAGGAGAGTAACCAGCAATGTCAACTTTCTATGAAGAAAATATTGGGCAACTGAAACTTAGAAGATATTTTGGGGACCAAAAACAGATATCTATTGGAAGGAGAGTAAAAAATAATTGGAAATTGGTAGCAAAATGAGTCAATGCAAAGGAATAGCTCTTAACAGCATTAAATACTTGTGCTTTACTTTAGTCCTACTGCACATAACAGCTACAAAAAGCATATAAGTGAACTGGCAAAGCAGCAGTTTTGCTGTGTCTTTTTAATTTAAAATCATCACAGTTCAAGAAGTGGCTCAAGGATGGAAGAAGTCTCATGAAAAGACCTAAAATCTTGAAAAAGAGGACAGAATCAACCCAGTCATCCTAATGGAAAATGTCAAACCAAACAACTTTCAGGCTGATA
This sequence comes from Arremon aurantiirostris, assembly GCA_035583995.1. NCBI lineage: Eukaryota > Metazoa > Chordata > Aves > Passeriformes > Passerellidae > Arremon > Arremon aurantiirostris. The sequence goes on from JAXCLO010000208.1 coordinate 10,312,888, forward strand.
GTTCTGCCAAATATTATTTATGTGCATAAAAGTAAAAGCTGTGTCCTATTCTGGAGGCAGCAATCTCAGAAACAAGTTAGCACTACTGACTTTGGGCCAGAGTGTTATACTCAAGGATTTCAGGATGAAGCAGTTCAGATCAAAGACAGCCCAGGATGCAGCTGAAGTGAGGAGGTACCTCAGACAGGGGGAAAAGCTACTGATATTTAGCTGCATCCATCCAGTGAGGGCTCGAATTCCAATTTTTCAGCTAAAAGGACAATAATCACATGTTACCATCAAGGGGAATTTAAAATTTAGCAGCATGCTTTGAATAGTAAGATTATTTAAGAAACAAATCTGTTTCTGAATGGTAACATGCAACACATGGTCAAGTTGTGAAAATAACTCTTAAATCCCCATGTTTTTCCTCTTTTCTAAGTGATCTTTTTCTATTTCCCCTGTTTAAAAAATCCTCCCTGAGGCCCTGTGTCCTGTGTCATTTCCCTGACCTTTTCCCTAATTCCCTGACAAACTTTTCCTGGTGAAATCTGTTATTTCTAGGAAAGAAGGAGGACAGAAGAGAGGGACACAGGGCTGAGGTCTAACACAGGGAAGCACAGCCCCCTCTCCGTGGCTGAGGCAGCCGAGGCAAGGAGTGAAGGAGCAGAACTCAAGGGTTGCTCTCTGTGGTGGAAGGTTTTGCTTTGTGCTTCATTTCCTCCTCTCAAGTAATGCAAGCCAAGGTCTCAGAACATCACTGAAGTGGGGCTTCACTCACCCAGCACTGCTGGGTGTCCTTCTGGTTGTAAAGAAGCTGATGAAAATGAGGGAGCTCAGAGTTAAGAGCTGACAGGGCCTTAAAGGACCAATTTCTTTCTGCAGCTCCCACCTGACAGTGGGAAAGGAGAATTAAACAGATTTCTCCATTTCTTAAAGCTCAAGTCAGAATCAAGTGTAAGTCAGGAATATTTTTGATTTAACACAATATTACATCTCCTATAGAAGTGACCTGGGAGCAGTCTACTCCAACTTCCCATTTACATAGAAGAACTGCTGTACTTTGCAATGTTTGAACCACAAGCCTACAGAACGTTACCATGAAGAGAGAGCTCCAGTATTTTTTCACAGAATGATGAAATGGTTTGGGTTGGAAGGGACCTCTCATGGGCAGGGACATCTTCCACTGCCCCAGGTTGCTCCAAGCCCTGCCCAGCTTGGCCTTGGACATTCCAGGGATGGGGCAGCCACAGCTTCTCTGGGCACTTTCCAGTTTATTCCACAGGTTTGAAAATCAGTCACCTCCTCTGCCACAAAAATAGAACATGAGGAATAGATAATCTCTAAGCACAGAGAAAAGGCAAGAGTTTATTTTGGTAATTGATGCTTCACACAAGAGCTGGGCAAAAGAAATCCTCTAAGACCAAGCTCAGTGTTTCAATATAGACTTCTTTTATTTTATTTTTTTTTTTTTTAGTTTTACCTGATTTGTACCTGTACAGGCAACTCCCTCATTTCTGGAAAGCTGTAAGACAACACTGGGCTACTTTAATACAATTTCAAAGACAGATTTCTGTCATTTTTACTGAAAGTACTGCATCATGTACCCAGATATAAAAATATCTGCTGTTTGGCTTCTTACATAAATTGAATAATAGCAGCTAAATTATTTCTAAATATTCCATGAAAACTTTCCATTGTCATTTAAAATGTCTGAACATTATTAAATGTTTCAGCACCTGCTTTTTTCTTTGGACTTTTTTACTTAAAAGGAAGCTTCTGCTAATGTTATATTTACATGTCACACAGCTCTATGTGTTGTTCTGTAATTAAGCACAATTTAATATTGGGTAATTAAAATATCAGATTGCTAAGAACTGAGCTTCTCCAATATCTTATTTTCAAATAAATTGAAATTCTAAATAAATTCTTAATTGAAGAACAAGCAGCAAAGAAAACCAATTTTCACTTAGCACTTAATTTTCCAAAGTTTTGCTAAAACAATGCAAATCTGATTCTGAGGCTGATACACTTCCAGTATGAACACTGCATCCTTTCTTACAGCTTTCAGATGTTACAAAATACATATAATGATTAAAAAGCAGCCCACTGAAGCTGAGTGCAACACAGGTCCTTGATAGATCAGTGGTTTCTCATATTCTGCCTCCACACTTTTTGCCAATTGCAACCACTCAATCACACATAAAAACACCAAATCCTGCCAAAAGAGAAATTAGTGTTTTCCATTTTACCTATTATTATAAAATTTTGCTTCTGGTAGGAAGATAGAAAGGCAAACATGGGGGGAAAAAAGAAATCAGTCAGTATTCAACATGTTTGTGTACATGAGAGGCCATTGTTTTAGATTTTTTCTTGATGTACTGTTTCTCAACTCTGCTGATGGAATCAATAGCAACATCTCAAAATTGTGGCATATTTTTAAACAAGTCAGTAATTATAAGGTTTTTATGTTTTTTCTTCTACATTCAGAAGATAAGACTAAGGAATCCTAAAATTCAAAACAAATACACTATTATGAAAGCAATCATTAATTTGAGATTGAACTACTAAACATACAGGAAGCCAAGGAAGAAGTTCTGGTTATTAACAAAATAAAATATTAAAAGGAATACTCATATTATCCTCTGTTCCACCTTAGAATAATACTTTATCAGTAGTAAATAAAAAGGAAACTGAGAAATTTTCAGCCTTCTGCTTGCACAGCTTTTGTTAAACACAGAAATCAAGGTGTGGGCTGAATTTCACTGAATCAGTGAATTTATACTGACATAAAACTGCAACGAGACAGAGCTGAATGGGAACTATATTCCTGCAGGCTCAGCTATTTCACCTTCTCTAATAATACCTGTAGACCACTGAGCTGTTGACATATTTTTTTCCCACTAGGAAGAAATGCTGATGGTGAGTATAAATATGTGTATATACATAGAGATGATAAAAAATTTAATTAATTCCACCTATAGCACCTTCTTACATTTTTCTCTTACATTATGACACCTCTCCTGCAATTTTAATTCTTTTTTTAAAAGCTCATTTTTTATTCAGGCTACACCTCTTCTCAAACATGTTTTGTTGGGGATTTTTTGCAAAGGGAAATCTGCCGCATGAATATTGTTAGGGCTTGGGCCCATTGAGTTATCTAACTTTTTATATTCATAGGGTACACACAGGACTAAGAGATGATCCATTCTTGGCAGCAAACTCTCTGTATCACACACTAACATAGCATCAGAATATGGAATAACAACAACCTCAACCACAGTTTTTCATTGTTATTCACTACATGTGCAGGGAATCCATTTATTTCAAATTCTTTATGAATTCAACTCAATATGTTGCAAAACAGTCCTGAAAAAGCCTCGAGTCAAATTGCCTAAAGTAAATAAAGAAAAGCAAATTACTTTAAATTCTTCACCTCTACACCTCCTGCAAAAACACAAGGTTGTGCATATTGCCAAGCATCTTTTCACAATAATCAGTTTCAGAGAAATTGGAGATAAAACAAGATTAGCAGGCTCTTCTATCCACTTCCCTGAAATATTGGCAACTTCTGCATCTTTTCCAGTGTTTTCAAGCAGAGGAGAGAGTCCCACATGTTTGGGCACAGAGAGCATTGCTAAAGGTGACTTTTCTGGTGCCTTCCTGCCAAAGGCTTGACCAAAATCCTGCCTGGGGGTAGGATCAAGAGCAAGACATCTAAATTTGGTCAGCCGCAGGTGGGTTTGTCCATGTTCAGTTGGTGTTTCCAGCCCCATGGAATGGAGATGGAGCTACCAAAGCTGGTGATGTGCAGGAGGAGGAGGAGCACCAGCACAAAAACTGCTGGGAACTGCTCTGCCACTTCCAACCTTTCATTGTTTAATATCCCAATCACACTAAAAAATCCCTCTAAAACATATCATAACACACATATCATTCAAATTTTTGCACACATATTATAACAGCATAATCCACCATATGCATTTGAAATTTCTTTGGTAAGTTTTAAGACATTTTCATGTGCTGCAGAAGTATTTTACTTCTGGCAACTTCTCCCACTATTAAGTCTGTAGATTGATCAACATCAGGCAATAAACTTGGACAGTGCCCATCAAACATAAGAAAAAGTCCAACCAGTTTGGATTCTCTTGTTGTTAAATGTAATGCTCATGAACATACCCCCTGCATCTCTCATTCCAGGTTTGATAAAACCACCTCTCTTCCCACTCTTCCACTTGCATCAGAAGCCACAATTTATTACCTTCAAAGAACAGCTGGCAGCTTGAGGAAAACTTAAATAAAACATCCCATTTTGAAGGAGTTTTCATCATGTTTGGTATGGGGTTTTTTTGTTGGCTTGTTCATGATGTAAAACATCAAACTACTTGTTCAGGCAACACCTCTTTTTAAGGTCCTGTTCTCAAAGAGAACAGTGGTTTCTACAGCAACCAGATGTGAAATCTTAAGTCCAAGATTAGCACATAAATAAAGCAAAGTGTGAAGGAAAAGGTTCCTTTCTACTATAAAGAACCAGAAAAAACCCAGCCTCAACGAGGTCTAGGGAAAGAGCTATACATAAATATAAAGTTTCAGGAACTTTATCAGCCACATCAATTTACCAAAAATTTCTTCAGCAGTTATATTGAATCATAAACATCCTCATCCTGTGTGCAACAAAAATTCTCAAAGTCAGCTCTTGTATCACATTTATTTCATGGATCTTCATAACTCAATATTTTAATGTCTTTTTTCCTGATTCTCTCCTTTTTTGGCACAACCAAGCAGAGACAAATCTTTCTGGAGGCTCCAGTGTATGAGCAGTGTGCAACATGGAAAAAAAAAATCACATTTGGAGGAAGACCCAAGCTAAGGAGCATCAGTGGGGTTAGAGAGATGGCTTTATCAGAGGGACACACAGAAACTAAAAAGGTCCACGTGTCTGGACAATAACTGGAGCATCAAGATGTGGATGAGATGACAGCACTGAATGAGAAGGGAGCAGGGAAGGGTGCTAGAACATTTGCAAGGCAGTCGTGGGGTTATACTTTTAAGCAGAGATTAAGCAGCTAATTAATTGATTAATCAAAACAATTAGTGAGATGTCAAATCACCACAGCGGCAAATTTAAAGTCAATTAATTCAAATATTCAAAAGAACAGCAAATAATTAATAAGGAATTAAAGAGTTTGTTAATTATGTGGCAGTAGATTAGTTATGCAGAAAACTAAGTGAGAAGCAATTAATTAATTATGCAGAGAATCAAATGAACCACAAAATATTTATGCAAAGAATCCCCACAAATGGGCAGTTTAAAAGCAGATGGAGGGAGAATGCTGGGGTATGTTTAAAAAAAAAGTTTAATAAGTTTCAATTGCTGGCAACTGTAGTTAGCTGAGCTATTAAGAAAACCATTTGAAACAAGAATGGAAGTGAGGTCAGGAAGCAATTGATGAGGAGAATCAGGTTGTCAAACAGATCTATGGCAAAGGCTCACGGAGACTCTGGTTGTTATTGACATCTCCAAGGGGCAGGTCTGGGTTAGAAACACAGGACAGTGAAACTCAAATGGATGCTGGAGCAGACCTTTGTCACATGATTTTATTATCATCATGTCACCATATGCTTTGCCTCTCCCCTTTGCTCACTGCCCCAGTGCTGTACCCTGCACTGTGCTCAGTCTGGACTAGAAGTTAATTAGGATTCATGTCTTACATTCATGTGCAAATTGTCGTGCATACAGCTGTAGTTTCAGACAAAAATAACACTCTGCACCAACATTATCTCCAAAATTTAACTCCCTCAACATGCCTTGGTTAAAATGTAAATGAGCTGCATAAGGGAGCTGAGAGAAAGGCTCTGTTTACATCAGTGAAAGGGAGTGAGATTCACATTGTGGTGTCAGTGGAGCTGGAATGGAGCTTACACAGATGTGATGCTACAAACTCTCTGAGTGGTGCCTCCACGTTCAACCACAGATAATCCCAGGCCTCAGCAAGATGAAATGTGGTGTCTGCTGAGAAGAGAGATTTCATTTCAAATGCCTGATTCATTACTCAGAAGACTGAGATGAATTTTAACACTTCAGCTAATGCTGACTTATAGGGAAAACAACCCCACTCAGATGGAAATGATCACAGGGCTGGAGCAGCTTCCCTATGGAGCCAGGCTGGGAGAGCTGGGGATGCTCACCTGGGGAAGAGAGGCTCCAGGGAGACCTGAGACCCCTTTCAGTGCCTAAAGGGGCTCCAGGAGAGCTGGAGAGGAACTTGGAACAAGGGATGGGGTGATAGGACGAGGGGAAATGGCCTCAAACTGAAAGAGGGCAGGGTTAGATTTGGTATTAAGTAAAGATAGTAAAGAATTTCTTTACTGTGAGGATGGTGCTGGCCCAGAGAAGCTGTGGCTGCCCCATCCCTCCCAGACAGCAAGATACAAGATTTCCAAATGGAAAAAGAACTGCTAGTATTTTTCCCTACTTGGAAAATCTAGCCTGAAAATTTTGGTTCAGAATTTTAAATTAAAGAAATCTTTTTAGGAAAAACATTCACCCTGTTCCCCTCACACCTGCAGAGGTTTAGAGAAGACACCATAAAACCTGACCTGAGGTCTGGAGCTCCAACATGAAATGCTTCAACAGTTGTGTGAAATTTGGGATAGAAGAAGTATTGATTAAAGAAACATTTCAAATCTTCAGGAACATGGCCAGAAACAATGCAGAGTTTTGCAAATCTGTACAGAGCAAAAGTGGAATAAATAAATGGTGACAATAAAGCACCATATTAACCTCTTCTTGATTTAAAAGTGACCCCCCACTATCATTTCAAGACAAGTCTCAACAGAAAGAGACAATCACCACAGCTGAAAGGGCCTTTGTGCTCCCTTAATAGCTGCAATGAAAATCACTTTTAGGAACCACAGCTTTATCACCTGGACGTTTTCTGGAAGTGCATTTGTCATTGAGGGTGACTACATGGCAGGTTATATGCACTGCAGTGCAAAGCAAAGTAATTTTTATTTTTCTCACACACACCAACTACTAAATGATGTCATAGGAATATAATATGTAAACTCATCTTGGCATATAAAGGCATTTAGCAGAACTGGAAGGTATATTCTTGTAGAGTGCCCTCTCCCAGACTTCTCTCCAGGCACTGTGGTAGCCCCTTGCTCTGTGAGATGCTCAGTCATAAATAAGAAAGAAAATAAAACCAGTAAATGATACTTAAAATAGTATTAGAGATAGAGTGGAATGAGATTCTTGCCAAGTGGGGGGAAAAAAAAATCAATATTATTTAACACATTTCTAGATTGCAACCACCACAGCACACAGGAGCTTACAACAATAAAAATACATTTCAATACAGGACCAACAGTGAGCAGCAATAGAATCGATCAGGAGCTAAGTGAAATGCATGAGGCTTTGGTTCCAGCTGAGAAAGCTCTCCTGCCCTCCCAGAGCAGCCTGCAGAAAGAAGAGGGGGCTCTGGACAGAAATTCTCATGGTTACAGCAAAAGTAAGGAAAGTCAGCCTACAGCCAAGGTTTAGTATTGAGAAAAATGTTATTAAGTGGAAGGTAAAATAACTGAATGTACAGTATTTCCAAGTGACTCAAAGGTAACAAGAGATGGAAATGCACCCCAGAATTATTTTTCCAAAAATAATTCTGAGTTCATTGCAAGACTCCACATTTAGAGACAGAAATACATGTACTAGACAGGGACAGTCACAAGAGATTTTTTTCCAGGTAGAAAAACCCAAAGCATTTGATGAAAAACCTATTGACATCAAAGATCTCAGTATACCACTTTACTGTGCCTAAGGACTCACTTAGAGCAATTAGCATTTTCTAGATTTACAACTGAATTTTAAGTGAAAAATTACTTTCTTCCAAGTGTTCATTCATTAGTAAATGAGAAATAAGAAAAAATATCATTGAATGCTCTCTCATACAGGGCTTTATCTGACTGGGAAATTACTTCTGTTTTCAGGGCAAATATAGCATTTTACACAAACCCTTAGTATCCCCCCCACAAAATACATGTCCACATTGCTGTGGCTCTTAGCAGGCCTGAGCATATGAGGAAAAGGAGAAGGCAGCCTCAACCTTCTGATTTAAATAAGAGCTGATGAAGTTTTCCCAGATATCTCTGCCAGGAAATGATGTTCAGACAAATTCTGAGGTATTTTTCCAGACAGCTGAGAGGCAAATCTGAGTCAATTTGGGTGTCCAGAAATTCAACCTCCAGTACACATCAACTCCATGGGCAGCAATTCCACATAACTCAGCAAACAACACCCAAAAGTGCGTGCTGACATTGCCATGAGCCCAGACACCTGTGAGGGAACATGCAAATGCCACCTAATGCACAGTGAAATTTCTCTCCCAAAAAATCCTGTAGAGGAACATGCAGACATGTGCTAAGCACCTGATACATGCATTGCAGCTGGTCCCCACCTCTTGTGCAGCCTGTGCTGCTCTTCCCTCTCCCTTGAGGGATGCAGGACAAGGAGATCTCCTAATGAGCAAAGCCACATGGTGCAGAGCAATGCAGGAGTGCCCCAGCATCAGCCCAGAACAGCCAAGGCAAAGCACAATTCTGGTGCCACCAGGAGGAGGAAGGACAGAGGCAGGGGAGGAAGGCTTAAAGCCTGGGGAATCTGCAGCTGGAGGTTCACAAAGCAGAAAACTGAAACCCAGGCAAAAATGGCCTCTATCCCATTTTACCTGGTCACAGAAGTGTTTTAATCAAAGTCAGCTCCTCAGCCCAGCGTCTGATTCACTGGATGACATGAGGTGATTTCAGCCCTCAACTTAAACAAAAAATGATGAGTTTTAGTATTAGGCCTAGCAGTGTGACACCACCCAGGGCAGTGACATCTTCTCACACCCCAAAACCTGGCCTTGCAATACACAGAAGCAGAACATCTCACATTCCAGACCTCCAACTGGCCTCATGCCTTTTCCAGTTAGGCAGTCTTTATTAATATTATTAATACAAAGAAACATATCAGCCAAATGCTTTTATTGCTTTCCTAATCACCTTTATTGATATTTGCATGGAACCTGACTATTTTCTCAGTCCATCTGTTCCTGCTGCTCATTTATAATGTGAACTCTTAATTCTGCCTTGTTAGAACTGGCTCATATGGAGGTAATTATGTCAGTAAAAACAAAGGATTGTGATTTCTAGAGGAGAATGGGAAGCAGCAGCTACTACAGGCTTGCTATTAATGGCATTTCTAATAATCCTTAAATAGAACTGCTTGTACATACAGACCTTTTCAGCATGTATTGACTGTATTAAAAAGTCAAATAAATGTTAAACTAAAAAGCCAATCTTTTTTAAAAAGAGTAAAAATATTATCTTTTAACCTTTCTTGAATGTACCCAGAGCAATAAGATCTGTGATGTTTAGAAGACACCAAGCTAATTTCACTACCTATGAAATGCTTAATTACACTAGCCAAGAAAGAATAATTTTTGACAGGATAAATTATATCTCCTCCATACCACCATGGGAGCAGCCCACTAAAACATTTGTAATGTAGACTATTGATCATGTGCTTCGTTGTGCCACAGTAAATCTGAGATTCAAGCCTGCTTCACACATCCTAATCCATATGTCCAATTTTATTTTTGAAATAAATATATATGAGAAGGACCTGAAAATTCCCTGAGCTCACATCAGACCTATTCAAGAATCTATTTAATTAATTGTAGTTCATTTTTCACTGGGAAAATAAAATGGTATGTGTAAGACATTCACTACTTCATTAGCAACTTTCACATATTTCTAGTTTGAAACTCATTTCAATTTGCCAAGATAAATGCCTTGATTTTTCCTCTCTGCTTAGTAACAGCATGCAGGGTAATAGGAGCTGGGAAAGGCAGCATTTTTCTTTGAGCAAATTCTCCTCAGCAGGATCCAAAACCTTAACAGGAGAAAATCACCATAATTTGTTGAACATTAAATGCTCAAGAAACACTGAGCCCCACCTTTCTGAGAAGTTCTGAAAAAAAAACCACCCAAAAACCCAAACAAAGAAAACCTGTACTTTTTTTATTAGTGTGTTAGCCTGCAGAAGTTAAACTTGATTAGGGTAGTCAATAATGCTTGGAAATGGTGATACATAACCCCAAAGAGCTCTTTCCTAGAAAACGGAGCTGTAATGAACGAACCAGGCACAGCCGCAATGCAGAGCCCTCCCAACAGCCAGAGCTGAGAACTTCCCCACCAATCCTCCAAACAGCAGCTGTGATTTCTTTTTCTAATTACAATTCACTCCCATCTCCCCCCGCCCCCCCCGCCCCACCAGCCTAAACTAATTTTAACCTAGCTTCTTGTTAATTAACTATGTTAATTGCTAATGCTTCTTGGCAAATTTAGCAGGTTTCTGCAAGCACTGGCTTTAATATCTGTGTCTAAATGCACAGTCATCCTGATAAAATTCATAAAAATCCCTCCCTCTAGCCTTTACATACTTCTAATTCAAAAATCTATCTTCTCTTTACCTGAAATCTGGCCGTGAAGTCCCATAAAATTCGGAGAAAATCACTGCTGAATACACTATAAGCCAGAAATTAATTGAGCACACCTCATGCTATAAACCTCTGTTCTTCGGGATATTTTCTCCTCAGGGTCTCTGGATAAACCATAGTTACTAATTTCTGAATTTATTAGGGGAAGAAAAATAACATGCAAGTGCAAACTAATTTTATCCAGCCCTGAAAATACATTATTAAGTACTGAGTCTTCTCTGAGATTTGGAATTTAATGAATTAAGGAGCCCAAGTCACCTGTAATGGCATGGAGCTGAATTTAGCCACAACCATTATTGACTCAATGGAAGCCACTGGGATTTAGCTTCATTGAAAGCTGTTTGTTTATTTAGTTAGGCTTTCAATTATTTATTTACCCAGGCACTGAGCAAACTATAGATCTCAAAATGCTGCCTTTTATGATTTTAAATTAGTTTTTAAACACTTAGCTGTGCATTACAGCAATGCAACTAAAGGATGTAATCATCCTAAAACAATGATGTTTTAGCAGGATTTTAGGGAAGGGAATCTTGCATCATCTCCCCTTTGATTAGCCAGGATCTCCCACCCCAAAAACCCAACACCTTGCACTGACAAAGGGCTGTGGAAACCCTTTATAAACAAATGCTTATTGAAAATAGTTGCAGGATGCTACTGCACAACTCAATATTCAGGTTTTGTGCTTTGAACAGAGGTAAAGAAAATAAAATCAGTAGACAGTAGCATCCTCTCTACTCTTGTCTTGCCCTCCTTCCCCATTCACTTTGCACAAATCTGGAGCAGGACAAAGGGCTTTTAGGATATGACTTTCTGCCATTCTGTTCACTGCAGGGATGATCCTGCAGTACCTAGAAACAAGTGACCTCCCCCAGAAGTGTGGAAATCACTCCAAGTTGTGACTCCAATTTGTGCTAATAGGAATTTCCAGGGGAAGCCATTCCCCCTTGCCTCCTTGCTGCTGTTCTCAGTGCAGGACCACCTCCAGCATGTTCTGCAATGAGGTTTCTTAAACACAGCCCTGCAACAAGACTGGTGAGAAGGGGAAAAAAAATACTTGAAGGCATTTGAAAGCAATTTTGGAATGAATTCTGCAGCCACATAATAACAGCACTGGGCCCTGGGAAACAGGAGCTGCCAACTCAACTAACAGGTAACTGAGTAAACAGGAGTGGAACTGCTGGAAAATAAATAATAATAAAACTGCTAATAGGACTGGGAAGAAAAGTGACAACTTCATCTGCACCAGGACTCACATCCACAGCAACTTGTTCTTGCAGTAGAACAAGCAGTTCACAAGTCTTAATCCATAGGGTAATGAAAAGCTCTAAAAGCTGTAAAATTTTCACTCACTCATTACAAAGTGACAGCCATTACAGTGTCAGAAAGGTGTCATCACTAATTTGTCTCTGCACCTCTTTGATAAGATAGGTTGTGATTTTAATGTATGTCTAAAAAAATACACAGTGTATGCCTTCTCTATTCAGTCTTTAAAAGCAGTTTTCATGATTTTGTGTACTGTTTCAGTTTTTCCTGGTGGAGTTCAGAAATACTATTGAAACTTTTCCCCCTCAAATCCAGCATTAACTCTTCTTTCAGAAGCCCTTCAGAGCTGAGAGACCACAACTTCCAGCAGACAAAGGACTGAACTAGCATTAATACAAGGAGTAATTGGGGAATAAAACCCACCCTAATTCAAAACTGTCTAATGAAAAATCTTCTTCACAGCTCATCAGTCCAGAACCCTGCCAAGCTTCTTCATTCTCTCAGATCCTCATCTCCAGCATTGGGAAGAATAGCCAAATATATCAGCTAACCAAAATTAAGTGTGAGTTAAAGTAGCAAGTAGGCAGAAGCAGCTCATAGAATGCATCCTCACCACAAACACGAACAGCAGCAGTTGGGATTTGCCAGAATTGTCACAGTATGTGACTCCTGCCAGATTTCCTGAACAATTTTAATGTAAAATCATAGAAAATTCCATGCCATTTCACAGTATAGAAGAGCTCTCAAGTTTTAGGTACAATAATAAATTAATAAACTTCAATATATGTATTTCCACAGTGGAATTTCTTCTGTACCAAACTTTAATAAAGGTACCAGTCTTCAAAACCCAGGTGGATTTTGGTCTAATTGCCATTTATACTGATTTTTTTTAATAAAATATTTCACGCACCCATTTTTATTATTTTTCCTTTTAGCTATTTTCAAGAAGACATAAATTCAACCCTAACACCAATAAGCAGAGTCTCCAAGGGTTCCACTTACACCTGCACAAAAAAGTACCAAATTGAAGAAAAGTCATTGCATCCAGCTAAACTTCACATCTCGTGTGAGATTCTTTGAATTTAACTACACATGGTTAAGTATCTGTTAAGTATAATAAAATATATTAGCTTACAAATAATGTGTTGATTTACTGCTAGCCTGCCCCATAGCTAGTTGCAGGAATACCTTAACTTATTACAGAACCTCAGAAATATTTGGGGTGGAAGGGACCTTCAAGATCATCTCATTCCAACCCCTGCCATCACCTCTGCAGGAGCTTTCCTCAGATTGACAGAATTTGGCTTTCCCTTAAAAAAAAAAGGCAGAACAACAAAAAAATAACAAAAAAACCCCTGCAATCTAAATATATCAATGCCTCTGGTAAACAGCTCACATGATGACCATTAAAATCTATCACTGGAATACTACTGAAAGCTACTGCAATATAAACTTTTGATCCATATGCTGTCTAGAGTTTTATTCCACCATGGCAGCATACACTATCATACAATTTAAGAAAATACAGCAAAGGATATTAAATACAGCAGCATTGATCAGACAGCTCTGCTTTAGAAAAAAAGGACCATAAAACTGAAATATGTAAACATTACTTCATTGTGATGGCCAGCCTAGGGCTGTAGAGCAAACCAACAAAGGGAAACTGTACTTATGTGCATCTAAATATGGGGACTATCAGATGATCAATAGTTACTTGCTTGCTATTTTTCTGTCTAAAGAATCATAACCCAGCAATGGCTGCAGCAAAAAAAAATCATTGCAAAGCTTCATAAATTTTCCTAAAAAAAAAAAAAAAAACACTTTTCATTTATGAGCAATGCCTCAAGGCTGATGGTGATTCATCCTTAAATGCCCATCTAATCCCAAAAGAGGGGATGAATCTCTCCCAGCCAAGGCAGTCATGAGTCTCCCTCCAAACCCAACAAGGTGAAGGGAGTTCCTTTCAACACCTGCTCAGTTTTAACTTGGTGGTGCTGAGAGCCATGTGCAGAAGCCCAAAGACCACCAAATTCTTTACATGCAGCTCACTGGAAAGCTTCAAGAAGAGACATGTCTGCATAATGCAGGAAAAAATCCATAGCTTTCTAAAATTATAGCTTGCTTATCAGTTCTCCACAGCAGGGAAACACACAGGGGACCTGTGGATTTGAAAAGATTAACACATGATCTGGAAAATGATTGACTAGCACAGTTATGAAGTTTGCTGACAACAGAAAATCATTTGGAATAATCAAAACCAAAAGTTTGCTGCAGCCTTGCACAAGGCACCCAAGTGATGTGGACATAAAATGGGAGCCCCAACTACACTGCTGAGGGGGGAGATAAAGGATATGAGCGTGAACTTAAACCCAAGAAGAAGGAAGGGATGGGGTAAGGTGTTTCAGGATTTATTGTTTATTTCTCATTATCCCACTCTGATTTCATTGGTAATAAATTACATTTTTCCCCCAGTCAAGCCTGGTTTGCCCATGACAGTACCCAGTGAGTGATTCCTCCCTGCCCTTTTCTCACCTCATGAGCCTTTCATTACATTTTCTCTCCCTGTCCAGCTCAGGAGTGTCGCAGACATCTTTTATGAAAAACCTTTTTTTTAGGCTTTTTCCTCTTGAGAAGCTGAGAGGCCTCAAGAACAAAATGTAAACAATGATTATCTGCTGCTGTGAAATGCAACAAGTAGATCTTTGATTGGCCCATGTTAAATATTTGTAATTAATGGCCAATCACAGCCCAACTGGCTCAGACAAAGAGCCTGAGCCACATTCTTGTTATCATTCTTACCTATTCTATTCTTAGCTAGCCTTCTGATGAAATCCTTTCTTCTATTCTTTTAGTATAGTTTTAATGTAATATATAAAATAAAATAATAAATCAAGCATTCTGAATAATGGAGTCAGATCCTCGTCTCTTCCCTCAACCTGAGACCCCTGTGAACACCGTCACATCTAAGATCTCTCCCAGTCTAAGCCACGTTGTGGTTGTAAGATTCCATGAAACTCCACACATATTGTTAATGACTTGTAGGATCGGTTCTTTAGGGTGACAGGCAAAGGTTCCCCTGGCAAAGAGGAGTAAGAAAAGCAGCAGAGGTGACAGAAAAGAACAACAAGCGGTGTCAGGTGTTCATTCACTACTTACATAATGTGGCCTAGATGTGTGTAACTGTGTGAAATCCTGCTCCTGTGCATCAGCAAAAACTGTGGTCACATAGGACACAAGGAAGGGGGAGAGGTCAGAGGATGCCCAAAACCGTGACACACAAATAAGAAGGAGAGACAATGGTTTCTGTTGAATAGTTTATTTTTGCATTGCCTTCATAGCGCAATTAAAGCAATCTTTAAAATTCACTTATTACAAATGTTTGTCAAGTCTGTTTTTCCCCAGAAACACCTCTCTTGCTTCCTTGCACATACGCCCAAACACACTATAAAAACCCCATTCATAACATGAAAGGAAGGGCAAACATCATTCATGTAAACATCTTTCTTGTAGTTATCCATTTTTAAAAGTCATGAATAAACTTACAGATGTTCAGTAAGGCTCATAGTTCGAGTACAAATGTCATAAAACACCTATCAAGTACTGTACACAAGTTGAATACTCCGGGGTTAACTGTTAACACATGTACAAGCTTACCCCAAAGATTATTCTTTAGCACTTAGTTCTTCAGAACAGAGACACCCAGTAATTATGGGCTAGAGAGTATTAAAATAGCAGAAGGCCCAGCAGAAACTGTTAAGTAATACACAATTTTAGTCTCGTTCTTAGCTCAGAGTTAAACGTGTTACAGCTGCAGTAGGAAAAGTTTTCTAGAAGGGAATCTAGAGGAAGGAGGGATGGGTTGTTTGTAGGGTATCATGAAGAGACAAGCTGAGAGGTACGTCCTGGAAACGTGACTAGCCTTGCTACTGCAATTATTTATGGCGGCTGCATGTAATGCTGCATAAATACCTCCCCAAAGAGCAGAAACGACCATTTGTAATTTTAAGGATCATTTGTTGCATCTCCCCTAAAAAAAAAATTAAATTATCTACTTACTGGTATTCAATTACACTTGCATCTTACAAAAAGACATCCCTTTAAATCTGGTTTAGATCTTACTGGAACTTTTTTGTTTAAATAGTCTTTCTACCATGAAAATATTTCATAAAAACATCATTTTACATACAAATGTTAAAACCTGTGAAGCGGGTCTTCCCACACTCATGATTTTATGGCTTGAACTTTTGATTGCTTATCATTTTTGTACAGATATTTCTCCTAGGGGAAAAAAAGAATTACAGTGAAATGGTAAAGAGAAAAAAGGGTGAGAAGGTCTACTGCCCGAAGACAAAGGAGGGTCCACTCAAGACAGAGTGACCTTAGTGTTCAAAACCTTTGATCTGGGACAAGTAAACATGCACTTAATCTTGCACCTCTTTTTTTTCCTTAAAAAAAAAAAAAATCCCTTATAAGACTGCTTGGAAATACTTTGTCCAAAAATACAGTTCTCGTGATTCCATTACATGAAGCATAAGGAACAAGTTCACTGCAGGTGAAGCTCATTTGCACTTGCAGATGAAGCTGCTCCCACCTGCTTTCCTTGCTTGGATGCCCTTGGCACACAGCAGTGCAGTGGAAGTGAGGAACAGGCAGCACCCCAGCATAAAAGAAGATACTTCAGTACCACTGTGTCCAAAGCAATTTGGTTTTTTAAATGCTTGGAGGCGAAGCCCTCAGGCACCCTCAGGCACCTCAGCTCCAGCAATTCTGCCGGGCCACAGGAGAACAAAGCAGCAGATACTTGGCTCTGTGTAATGTTACCTCATCACAGCAGCAGCATTTCCTAAAGACCATCAAACTGAGTGAAAGGACACAGATCTCAGAGGTCTCTGGCACAGAAGCAACCCCGCTGCACCCCTGGCACAACCCAGGTGGTGAGCGCTGGTTTGACTGGAGGACAAGGGCAGACAGCTGGGAAGGAAACAAAACAGTGCCAATTTCCGTAATTTAGGAGTTTCTCTTAGCAGATGGGATATGTTGGCTACTCTGCTCCTCCAGTGCCTGACAGAGGCTGAGAAATCCCTGACAGAGCTCTTGCTTTGTGTAGCATGTTGCTTCCAGCTCCTACCAACATGCTACAAGACCCCTGGGAAAAAACTCGCTGCCATCTGTGTGCCAAGGAGAAGCCTGCCTAGTCACTCCCAAAACATGCAGCCTCACCCCACGGCCTCCCAAAGCTGCCAAGACCTCCCCAGGAGCTTCACCTGACTAAAAGCATGGGCCATCCTAGGAGATACTAGGAGGTATCATGGCAACTGTAGAAAAAGTCAAAAAACTCTCACAACTGGAGAGCCATTTCCATGTATCTCCTTTGACTTTTTCAGCAGTCAAAATTTACAGGTATTTATGGAGGGTAGGTTTTTTATAATTACTATTTTTTAAAAAAGGGAATAAAAAGCCTTTTCAGGTTTGTTAAAAGAAAATCAGGATCCCCAAAAGTAAAATTATAGCACAAGACTCAACTTCAGACATCCCCTCCACGGCCTAAGCCCTTTTCCTTCCTTCTTATCCAGCGGAGTGACCCCAGGAGCAGGCAGCTCTGAGCTGCAACTTTTCTGGCTCTCATCTCCAACAGCAGCCACTTCCAGAAAACAAAGCCTCTGAATTCTTGGTGACAAAACCCTGCGCTGCCATCACAGGAAGATCCACTTCAGATTTTATTTTTTATGAGACAATCAGCAGCCTCTAATGCAGCGTGACACAGGCTTCTCACAAAGGAGCTCAAGTAACCCTCCCATCACGGAGAAGCCCTGTTCAGCACTGCAGACCACAGGCAGATTTTGGGAACTGATCTGCACCTGAAAAATGCAGCAATTCCAGGTCTTCCTATGCTGTTCTTTGTTCCCAGTGGGTATCCCGAGAGCCAGATGCTCACTCAGGCTCAGCTGACAGCCACCAGCTCTCCTCCCAGTTCAGTACCAACAGGAAAGGTCTTTGGCCAGACTTTAAAATAAAGTGGAGCTTCTTTACTTATTGCATATTCACCAGTAGTCAGCTGCATCCTGCAGACCCAAGAAGACTGCCGAGCAAGGTGACACTTCCTCTGCCCCAAACGAAAACCATGGCTGGGTGTGGGTCTTTGTCTATGGATGTCACCACACTACCAATGAGGAGCTTGGTGAAGCTGGTCTTGCTCTCTAGTGAGCCCCAGAGAATGAGCTGCAACACACTGACCAAGTTAAGGCATTGTTTGGAGTTCTGTAACTAACCTGTGTTTGAACCAGGGGGTGCCAGCTCGCCCCTCGGAAGGACACACTGAGCTCTTTCACCACCCAGTGGCAAAAGCCATCTCCACGCTAACAGACCAGGAAGAGAGAGAAAACAAACAAGAGTTAAAAGGCTTGGTCCTGAATCAAGCCAAAGCAGCTCTGCAATCACACCTGTTACAGAAGGTTGGTCACTGAAGAAGGGAGCTATAGAAGGACCAACAGATTTTACAGAGCTGAGAAGGACAGCACAGATAACAGAGAAAACAGCCACAGCTGTGGCGTGCTACCTACCAGGCTACACACATGTACAAAAGAATCTGCTTGACTCTCACCAATTTTTTTGAGAAGACACAGGACACCTCAGTGCCTTTTTTCCCCTAGAATTCCCTATTTTAGGATACAATCTTCAAGCCTGATGCACAAAGAGCACCTATATTCTATTTATCTCAAAATCAGGCAATATGAAGACTGACTAAATTATTAAAACATAAGCAACTCCACACAGGAGATCAGCAGAGGAATCAGAGACTGATCAGAAAGGAAGGCAAAGGAGCTCTAGAGATCAGAACATTTTAGACACAATTCCCCAGTGAGCACAGAGAGGCCAGGAGTCCAAAGCAGGTTATCGAGATTGTGGAAGAGTTACCATCCTGTCCCAGCAGGGTTCAGTCACATCTTCCCTCTGCTCTTTCCTGCACCTAAACTCAAGCCTCAGCTTTGCAAACTTCATGATCCTGGTGCAGTAACTCCCAAGATACACCTAAGAGCTCCCTACCAGAGGCTGATGACCTAAAGTGATGACCCATGGGCAGGCAGGGACAGATGAAGTGATGCGTATTTCTCTTTGAGAATCACTTAGTGCAGCTGAGCAGCTGACTGACCTCGGCCAACTCTCCATCACCTGTGAGGTTGGCTGTGTCCCTGACCTGTCACCCCTGCCGTGGAGCTGTGACCTGAGTGTCCAGCACGAGGAGATGGGAGGTGTCACAGCTCGTGTGCAGATCACTGCTGAAAGAGTGCCAAGTGCCCTGAGCCTGCCTGTGCCCCGCCTCAGCACGCGCACAGAGCGACTTCTGTGCAAGCCGAAATGATGAGGGGATGGAACATGTTTGAGAGAAGCCACAGGGACTGAACAGAGCCCAGGCTGTCATGAGTACTCCCGAACTTTCCTCGGGTACCAAAGCACGGATTCTCAGACTGCACTCGACAGCAGCCTCATCCTTCTACCTGCAGGTACCCAACAACTCTCCCTGCCCAGCTCCCCAGATGCCTCCAACAGTTCAAGCAAGAACCAAAATGTGCTGCAATAGAAAGGTAGGTCCGATTCTCAAATCATTTATGTTACATATATACAAACTTTTTAAAACTACAAACATTTAAAGAAAGTGTTGCAAATGCATTTGAGTTTGTCCTAAGCTGCTAAACCCAAAAGAGAACATCAGAGTCCCAGAAAGACTCCAGTATCCAGATCAAGACAATGCATGATTTCTCTCTAATACAGCATTAGGCAAGACCAGTACAGTATCTGAAAAAACAGACAATTTCCCTAGCCCTGAAAAACCCCAGAACATAGCCCTGCAGATGAATATTCACAAGCCCCCACTGCTGGCTGCAACAAAGCTATGGATTGACTGCTGTTTATAAATATGAGCATTGAGTGATGTTTTTACATTCATTGTTTGTCTTTCAAAAACAATCTTTTAATATCTTTTCTTAAAAAAAATAATCTTCTTTTGATACCTCATATTATGTTAATTCACTGTGTCATAAACCAGAACTACTAAAAGATGGCTATAAGGCTCTGTTGTTCCATCAAGTGAACATCAAGTGAAAAGATACAGCTCTCCTTCACCAAGGACTACAGCCTGCCCCCAGACACATGCACCCCCTTTCAGAGAATCCATGGAGACCCAAGCATCTTTTGCCTTGAGAACTGGCCACTCGAACAGGTGAAAATACACAAACCTACTCATGAACACGGATGCAAGTCACGTGCCTGCCGTCCAGAACATGTACTTCTGGAAGTCTTTCAGCAGCAAGTCTGTTTTCTTCTTTTCACAAAATCTTCATGCAAAAACAGCTTCGTTTGCATGTCATAATAATAAATTAAATAAAATAAGCCAGCCGTACAGGCTAGATAAATATTAGCTTTAGACATGTTGCTATACTATTTAGAGAGCCACAGAGACCAACACACAGCACTCTCACATACACACACAAGCCTTTCCACTAGTTAGAAAGGATTTGCTCCTGCAAAAGAGGATTTGTAGAAAGAACAATGTTCAGACAAGAGGAAAGGGGAGTTAAAACCCAGCCTCCTATATGCTAATAAATAAACTGCTCTATTGCAAGATTCAGATCAAAGATTTAAAAAGGCAAAATTATGCTACTATTAGAGAATATCAAAATATTACTGTTATCATCACAAGTGGCATATATGCAAAATGCAGTTGCACGATAATGCCTAGGCAGGTAGAGAGCAACACTAAGTCTGCCGACTAAAAGTGAACAATACACCCATCTTAGTTTCTTCCTAGTCTTTTGGCATCTTTGCATATGGTGCAAAAGCAGAAGCTACCAAAGAATACCACATCTTGTATAGAATATTAAATAATTTCTTCAGATAAGACTGGTGCAATGCTAGCTAATTTTTAAATCTGCTATGAGTAACACAGTCAAACCTAGTTAGTATCCAAGGAACTTATCTCTTAACACAGAATGCAAGGTTATGATGCAACAGCATGAACAATCCCTGGTTGTCCAGTTTTCAGTACAAAGGTAGTGCATAGATCCAAGTTTCTGTTTCAGTTTGCTGAACGGAGAAGGTGCTCCCGTGTCACTTTTGCTGGGCAGCCTGGAAAGCTTTCAGTTCCAGCTGGTACCACTCTGGTGCTTCAGGCCCATTCTGCCCCACAGGGTTGTGATCATACCCATAAGCCACTGTCAGCTCCTCATCCTTCTCCACAGCCCTGATGGTACGGATACACTTGATGGGCCCAAAACGAGGGTGGACAAACCTAGGAACAAAACATCTTTGCTGAGCTCAGCTGTCAATGCCCATACTCTGCCAGCCCCTTGAACAGCTCCAGAATTCACTCACTTCAGTGCATAATCTGATACTGAATTAGCAGACTTGAGTCTACCTCATAAATATTTAAGAACATGAGCAAAAATATTGATTTATCAAAGCATAGGCAGTTCAGCAAACACAGCATGGTTCTAGCCAAGCTGGGATTTAGAGAGCTGTGATGATGCATTTTACAATCCAGAAACAACTCAGAGTTTGTGACAAAACGAACAAGTTGCAAACTTCAAGATCCTCCATGGCAAGTCCCAACAGACATCAAGCACTATAAGGCAGCCCATTTCCAGCTCAGGTGAGCAGGAGCTCCTTCAGGGCCTCAGCTCTTACTGCCAGCCCAGCTGCCCAGGCACCCCTGTGAGCCCAGGCAGCCAGGGGCAGCTCCCACCCTGACACTCAGGGCTCTACTTACGGCTCATAGGTGCAGTTGGGAGTGAAGGAATGGTTGGCCTTGTGCCCCAGCGAGGCACAGTACTTGGCAGCGTGGTTGTAGGGCTCTGGCACGTCTATCACTGTCTCATCATCCAGGGATATTGTGTTTCCATTGAGGGCCCAGTCTCTGCTGTCTACCTAGTTTGCAAGGCAAAAATCCAATGTCTGTGTGTAGGAGGGGTCAACTTTGTCAGCAGTTTGAAAGCCAACATTCAAAATACATGCAAATAAAGCTTTTCATGGGTGTATGTCATTGGAAAGAACAACACACACTTTTTAAATCTATACATAGGTGAGCATGCACTTTCTTTCAATTAAACTCCACCATGTTAAATCTAGGGTGGGAAGGCAGTAGGTGTTAGATCCTACTATGAAAAGAAAATTTCAGGAGGAGCAATGAAAATTCAGACTGACTTTTTTCTTTTCTTTACCTCCTGGTGTGTAATTCGCACTCCGTTGTAGAAGGACATCACTGTGCTGGCTTCTGCTGCTACTTTTGAAAACAATCCTTCCCCAGCGCTGGAAATGAGGGAGACATCCACATACACCCTACAAGAGGAACAGGGCATGGAATCAGTGACTGGCTGCAGTTTTAATTTTCAAGAAGCACAACACCACTAGGATAAAGCCCAATACTTCAGTATAACAATAAAGCTATTAATAATAACAACAACAACAACAAAACAAAATTATTATTATTATCATGATCAACATCATAATAAACCTCTTTATGGAACTCCTTTCTTTCCTCTCTTCCCTATGCTCTTTCTTCCATATGTTCTCTCTAATTTGTCAAAACTGAGATTTGGTGGAAAGGTTGGGCTGACTTGGAAAACTGTTTTTTTATTTTTTAAGTGCCAATCCACTATTACCCCACAACGAAGGTTTCAATTCAGGAACACCCTCAATAACATACCAGAACCCCAGAAGTCCCCACCAAGCTGGGGTTGCTGGTATGTACATGCACTGGGAAGCAGGAGTTCTCAAGGTGATGCACCACATCTTCAAGTACTCAATGCAAATCAAAGCAAGAATTTTACTAATCCCTTATTTAGATACTTCAGAGTATGAGAAAGCACATACAGGTGAGGTACACACAGGGCTTCCACTTTACAAACCTTTACACATCCTTTAGGTTTTAGATGAGAAAAGGTTTGCAAAATTAGACTCTAAATAGGTAACAGTAAAGAAATATGAGGAGAAGAAAAAGCATTTACCTCTCTGATTCATAAGGATCAGGAAGAAGGGCATTTGTAGAAATGCAGGATGAAGTGGATTTGTCAAAACTGTACACTGGGCCTAAAAAAAAAATCAGACATCAATGAAGGAAATCAACTAATTGGCAGTACTGAGAGTATACAATCCTTAACTTAATCAAGACATTGAAAAATTAAATTTTAAAGGCTGCAAAAAATGCTACACTTCCAAAAAAAAGGTATTGAACAGAACTGCACCTGCAAAAAGCCTTAAATGAGATACTGCTTCTTGATTATGTTTCTCCCCTCAACATTCTAGAGTAATACAAAAAGATGATATATATGTTCTTCAAATTACCAGCTTGCAGAGGAGGACTGGATACTCCTCCAAAACTGACCCTCCTAGTGTCTATAAATATAATTTTAAAGTAAAACAAAACTTAAAAGGATATATTCAACAGCTCATTTAAAAATCCCCCAAAAACCCACAAAAACTTGATTACTTCAAATATGAAATATTTTTTAGCCCAGATCCTGAAGAGACTCCAGCCAGAAGATAACATTTAGTAATCAGAAAGCACCCTTGCTACAGTCCTCTATTTTTGTCATTAATAAGCAACTTAGTGGTACAGCTGTAATTACACCCTTATATCCCTATCCTCAATGCCAGAGGACTATCTTGGACATAGATTAAGAAGAATGTGAAAATAAGATGGGGGGAAAGCCCCACAGAACAGAACAGTACAAAGTCTGATATAAGGCCTTTGCCCCTGGTGTCCAGGATCTGTTCTGGCTGAAGGCAGCTTCCTCCTGAGTGCAACTTCATCCTCTCTACAAAGCACAACCATACCCTCCTACAAGGTAAGTTTTAAGCTAAATTCTGACTTGCTATCATAACTGAGAGAAAATAAACTCCCATGCATTTGCCTGTCAATACCTTTTCACTGAGCTTTATGTGCCTATTTCATGTCAAGTGAGACACCTTTTGCTAGAAGAGCAGTAAACGCATTAGCAGTCCCCGCTTGTTACTGCAGCTTAACCCACGCTCCTCCAAACATCACAAACACCTCAGAACAACAAACCCACCCCACAACTACAGGTTCAAGCAGGTGGAGAAGGCCCCACCCTACCCTGTGCACTTCACAGCCACTTTCTGCCAGCAGGACCAGACACACAGAAGGGTGCTGGTGAATCACACCATTACACAACGACTGAATCTGGTTCACCAATTCCAGTCTCAGCCCAGCAGCGCAGGTGCCAGAACATTCACAGTGCAAACACTGACTTGCACAAACCCAGCTGACAGCTACAGCCAAACCAGGGCCTCATTTTCCTCCTGCAGTTATTTCATTGCAAGAAATGCTGCAGCACCATTACCAGGGTGAATGGAGCAGGTTTTCCATCCGGTACAGATGGAAATGTGGGATGTGTGACAAGCAGGGCTGTGCCCATGAGCACAGCAGTGAGAGAAGGGCCATGAAATGCACTTGGGCAGGACCACACAGGGGGCATTTCCCATCTGTTTCCAGGACAAACACCATCCTCCCCTGTGACTTGGAGAAAGGGCCCCTCACTAACAGCCTGTGTCAGCACAGCCAGTGTCCAGTGAGGAACATCACAGGAACCAAGCTGTCTGCAGCAAAGGGCTGGCAGCAGGAGCACAGGTTTGTGTTAGCTGAACTTACTGCCTGGAACTACTTCAAATTGAGGTTTCCCATCCTCAACAGCTGTCAGAGTTGCCAGTTTTGCTTCTATCATTTCTCCATCTATGAACCTTCCAGAATATGCAGTCTTTCCATCAGGATACACATAGGCTATTTTCTCTCCAGTCATCTCCCCTTCTTCATTCACTTCTCCCACAAGGCTGCCTCCATCCTGAGAGCACAGGCAAGGAAGAAAAGGCAAAGCATTTAATTATACTATACTATCCTTGATGCCTAAGATTTTTAGGTTTTTATATTTTTCATGCATTTGCAGCTTTGTAGATTGCAGATGCATGGCTGTAGCTTCTATTAGTTTTCCTATCCTGTTCCCCTACATTTAGGAACAATATGCTAACAATCTAAACACATTCCTGAAATGTTCTTTAGTCTTACTCCAAGAAGAGTACCAACTACGAGGACGTTCTGTTTTCCAACAAGATTCTGGACCTGACATAACAAAAGCGGGGCAAAAGAAGCCTGGGGACTGCTTCCAGTGGGGCAGAACTCAAGCACTTATTACCTAATCAACTAACCTTTTAATTGGACAATACATGATAGTTACACTAACCAACAAACCTTAGAAAATTGTGAATTTACTGTACCATGTACAGTTTTTTCCATATTGAGTACCTGACAGCTTTCACGTAAAGGCCTGCTTTTCTATTCACTAATGCTGCTGGGAATTCTGTTCTCTAGGCAGCATTCAGAAAATGACAGGGTGCTGAGGCTCACCGGGTAGTAAATCCAGCAGACGCCGTGCCGGACGTTGTCCCTGTACTGCCCTTTGAAGATGAGCCGCCCGTCGCTGTCGTACTCCTGCGCTGGCCCGTTCAGCTCTCCGTCCACGTAGGTGCCGTGAAGGACCACCCCATCCTCGTAGGTGTAGATTCCCTGTCCCTGCAGGGCATCATCCACATAGTATCCCTCCAGGGTGCTGGTGAAGGGAGAAAGAGAACAGCACTGCAAAACTGTTCACCTCTCAGGGGCGAACCCAAAGCCCCGGCGCACTGGAACACCAAGGTGAAAACCAGACACTTGTTTCTGTGGAGCTCCAAAGGCAGAAACAACTTACAGCACCCTTTCATCAGGGTGTGCTGCACAGACACTGAATCACTCATCTCCATCACACGCCTGGCGTTTTCTGTAGGCTGGAACAGTCAGCAAATGGACACTCCTGGTCAAAGAAGGAACTCTTGCTCAAGCAGGTCGCTCTCACATTAGGATTTTCTACCTGCTACATGTGGACCTTCACTGCCATGTCTCTGGAGAGGTGAAACTGAGCTGCCGGACACAGGGAACGAACTGCAACCTGCCACAGCTCAGCATCAGCTCCCCAGCAATACGTACAGGCCCTGCTAAAGGCAGCCCTTCTTCATGTACTTCTCTTAAAATCAAACACAGCCTGTCAAACAGAACTAGTGCTGCACGTGGATTTAAACAAAGAAACATCTCATTTTGGTTTTGTCCTGCAAACCCTTTACTTTCACCACAAAAGAGGATCTATTCAGACATTCCTTTCTCATGTTAGGATTAACATAAGGGAACACAACCTGCTTAGCTTTTACTTTAGCACACTCAGCTAACAGCCAGCTGCCAGCATACACATATTTTCA
This sequence comes from Arremon aurantiirostris, assembly GCA_035583995.1. Classification (NCBI taxonomy): domain Eukaryota; kingdom Metazoa; phylum Chordata; class Aves; order Passeriformes; family Passerellidae; genus Arremon; species Arremon aurantiirostris. Next base: position 10,338,966 of record JAXCLO010000208.1, read on the forward strand.
CTGCAGAATTCCTTTTCAGAGGCAGACGTCTAAGGTATAAGCTGACACAGTGTCTGTGAGCACATGACTCTACATGTTTTACCACACAGATTTGCAAGAGTTGTGGAAGAAATGTTTTTTCAGAATGCACTTTCTTGCTTCTAAAGCTTTGTGCTCTGTTTTTACGTAACTTTGGCAAACAGGATGAGGTTTCCATGGGAAAATATATTACAGTAAAGGCCTCAGTGCACACCAGATGCAAAACAACAAGGGGCAGGAAAATAACTTTACTTTTCAGTCAAATGGATTTCTTGATCCGTGTTGCTACAGAGCTGCACAGATAGCTATGGCACTACAGCACAGGAAACAACGAGGGAACCACCAACATCAGTGCCCTTACTTAACTATAAATGATGCCACTTTCTCCTCTAACTTACCACAGATCACTAGATTTTAATTCCATTGTAGTGACAACACACACAGCGTGCACATGTAGGATCACTCTTTAAAAGAAGCAGCCACCCTCAGTTTTTGCACTCAAAAATCCTGTCTCGTTACCTTTAATTGCACTAGTTGAAGTTAAAACATTGCTAAATTGCAACAGTGCTTCAGCCCTGGAAAGAATATATTTAATTTTAGTGTAACTCAAACTTTTATGTTTTCTCTCTTTGTATTAAGCTCCAAGCAGTGACCAAAAGATCCATCTCACCTAAGGAAATCAAAAGGATGATACCTTAAGAAAGAAGTTTATGTCCATCAAGCTCACCTAAAAAGTCAGGTTCAGAAACTTTTATGATGTTCAGAGTTTCTGAGCTATTTCCACCCTGCTCCTCACTTCACTATAAGTTCCCAAAATGTGGTGTCTGCAGCCAGACACAATAACTGCAACTACGACCTGACCAGCACAAAGATTAATAAACGGCTTCTGTGTCTTCCATAAGCAAAACATTTTTAATACAAACCCTGAACTCCCCTGTATTTCTCTGGTTTGCTTCTCAGATGACCATACTTCTGACAACATAAATTCTACCTCAGTCAAGACCGATCAGATGTACCATCTTCCCATTATCCACTATGCCCTGAAGGGATGGAAGATACTTCTTATCTAACAATTAAACCAATTATATGGACTGGGGGAGGAAATACTTACTCCAATTTCCTCCCAGGGATTAAGTTAATATCTACAGAGACTGCTCCATTTATCTCTCGCTCCCTCTGTATGGGAACAGGGAAAACTTTTTCCCTAATAAGATAGTTTTCTACTGTGTTCTGGGAGATGTCAGTTTACAGGAGTTTCCAATCAGGGAGGAAGGGCAGCTGCAGCTCTGTGCCAAGCACGGCTCTCATGCCTGCCTGTATAGTGCAAAGAGTTCTGCAAAATACACTCCAGAACCACTGGCACCAAGGAAAGTTCAAGTCCACAACCCAAAACAGGGAGTATGCCAGAGGGCAAACTTCTCTCTCTTAAAGAATATGCTGTGATTTGTTGCATTGTCCTGAAGGGGAAGGAAAAAACCAACTGATATTTCATAACAGACTTCCCTTAAATAATCAACAGGAAGGGGGCAGTAATTCCAGCAAAGGGAAGTTTCCCTTACCAAACAAGGCAGCCAGTGCTATTCCCAATACTCAGAAATGAGAATGCTGACAGTGCAGCCAGTCCTGCACTTGACAGGACCCAGCTGCTCCCCAAGAGCAGAGGAACAGCAGGACAGCTGTCAGCCCTTACCGAGCAGCCTGCCAGGGAAACACACCCACGAGGGCTGAGCAGCCAGCCTACTGCACAGCACTCTGCAAAGGGAGGGCTGTTCAGAGACACTCCTGATATTTACTGCTCATCCTCATGAGCACTCAGCCCTGCCCATGGCACACTTAATGGAAACAGCAGGTCCTCTTTTATGCCAGGTCATTCTTACGACATGTCATGATTCCTGAACCAGCCATTTCAGAAAGCAACTTAGTCCTGCAAGCTGGACATAGATAGATAAATGACATCTTCAATAATTAGCTCAGTTAAGGCTGCTTTAGCTAACTTAAAATATATAAAAGTTAATGAAAACGTCCCATTTTCCAAAACCACATTGCAGACTACTTTTGCATATTTTCATTCTGCTAGTTTCTGAAGACATCAGTGGTCAGCTATTCTAGTTATTTAAGGAAAACTGAAAGAGAAAAAAAAGAAAGAAAAAAGCGTTGGCAACACTCAAACAGCACACCTGACTCTTCCCAGGAAATGCTGCCTGTGCCCTGGATGACATGGAGGAGGAGCAGCCCTACAAACACAACAGTGGGTCAGTTCCTCTGACTGTGCAATCAGCAGCCACTCTGCTGAGATCACCGTCCAGCACAGAAACATGATGCACGTGTGTCCACAGAGATGCTGCAGAACAACTTACACCAAAACTGCTTTAGAGAACTCAGCTGCTGGCCAGTGCTGATTTTCAGTTACTCAGACAAGATTTAATAAGGCCACAACCAACAACAGTGAGGACTTTTCTTCATCCGAGCTTGGAGGCCTAATTCCTTTCTACATAACTGAATAAATACATTATCTTTCCCATGAAAAAACCCCACAACGCCCAGTACGAAGCAAGTGCAAAGGCAAGTACAGACAAGGAACTGACTCACTGAGACAGCACAATACCTCTGCTCCTGCTCAGGATTTTGCTGAGCAGGAAGAGAGCAGACCCAGCACGACTGTCAGCTGAACAGCCGCTATTCAGAGCCTCACCAACAGCTGCAAAACCATGAAGAATCGTGTCATTTTACACATTTGCTGCTCCCTTGGAGGCAGTTCTGAGCAACTGCACACAGGAGTGCTGCAGTGGTGGTGGGGGGAAGGCTTACAAGGTGGTCATAGTGAGGACCAGCGAAGAAAACACATGCATGGGCATGGACTAGCCCAATTTCACTGTCACAACTCCCAGTGACAAGAAGGGAAATGATAGAGAAATGACAGGGGGCCTTCTTACTTTCAGAAAATCATGCCACAAGCAACTTGCAGAGGATTAACCAGAGTTGCTAACAAACCTGTATTGCACTCAGTCCTTTAACTGATAAACAATCTGACAAAGCAGAAGGCAAACCTCACTGTCAAGGTCCTGTATCTGTGTGTGAGGGCTGGCACAGGGAGCTCCTGGTCCAGCTGCACTTTCTATAAGGCAAACAAGTCCACCTGAAGTAACAACCTTTGATGTCCAAGTCATGGTCAGCACGGTTTCAGCAGTCCTGACCATCTCCCATTCCTTATGATTGCTAATCAGCTCCTAACTTGTCAGTGCTCAAAGAGCTGACACCACTGCATTCTCCCTCCAAGGAACAACTCCAGGCACCTCATCACACACAAAGCACCACAGGAATGGCTGCAGCAGCAGCAAACTTTCCAGCTACAATTTTTAACGAGAACTCTTGTCCAGAAACTCAGCAGTATAAAATCAATGTAGATTAGTTTTGCATCACTACAAGCAGAAGGAAGAATACAGAAGAAAAATCAGAGTGTACCTTCCATCAAAAAAGAAGAATTTGCCGCGGCCGTTCTTTTCTCCATGCACAAAATTCCCTTCAAATCTGTCTGTCGATGAGTAGGTTACTGTACAGAATCCATGCGGCAGCCCATCGTCATCTAGATGCCCTGAAATCAAACCCAAACAAAGAGCAACAGAACACATGAATCATTAGGCAAGATTTTATATCTGCTCTCATTATGTAGCTACTAGAAATGCAGTAGCTCCCTAGTACAAAACAGTAATTCAGATCAGTGCTGTTAGGAGCAGTGATCAGGCACTCTGTACAACTGAAGTTTGCACTTGTGTAACACATAGCTTTAAATAAAAATAAGAAACAAGGTTTATAGTATTCTAACTTGTGTGAATATACATCTTCAAAAGTATAAAAATTCTTTATCTAAAACATGTATTGGTGAGAAAAGGGTAAGAAAATGTTTGATTTTTTTCTTTTGACAAACACATGCCTTATGATAATGTGGGTGTGCCACTATACAACTGTATTCACAGGAATTTAAAGAAATAAAAGTATGTAATATCCATAACGCTCCACCCTTGCCATATGTCAGTCAACGTGGTATTTAATATTTTAAATGCTGCTCCCCAGTGCCCTTCCTATGTGTTCACTTTATATCCTGTTCCTACCCACAGCCATATCAGTTTTCCCTATTATCACTGCTGCACAGAGGGAGAGCAGGGACAACACACCTGGATGCTCACCTGCATGGTTTGTGTTTTATTGAATATGAATGGCCAACTCTGCTGAGTTAAAGCACGATCAGGCTCCTATGGCATCTCTAACCAAAGCCAAGGGAAAACAACAAGTGTTTCAAAGGACGGTTATTGCCCGGTTTAGCTCTGGTTGGGCTCTGGCTGCAGAGTTCAGCAGGGCTGCCCTCAGCACAGGGACATTTTATCAGGCATAAATTTTGTATGGAAACTGTAAAATAAATAACAGCGAGCCTACACTTATGTTCTCCTATGCTTCTAACCCAACTGATTGCCAGTAAATCCAACCAGGCACTGATTATCAGTTCACAGTGAGAGAAATAGCAGAGTAAAAAGAGGGAGCAAAAGGCGGAAGGGAAAAAGCTTTATCACTAAAGGCTTTTAATTACTTTGAAGAGGAACTCTTTAAACAGAAACTGCTCTTTCCAAAGAGAAAAAAGGCTTTTTCCCCCTCCCATTCTGTCAGGACACCCCTTTTTGTGGAAACGACAAAATTATTAATCGTGAAACATTTAATATTTATATAAATAATAATATTTATATAAATAATATTTATATTATTAATGGTGAAACATTTAATAACCAATAAATTAATGACCAATTTAACTAAAAGGTCAGTAACATTTCTGATACGGACACCTCTTTTAGACCAAAAACTATGTCAACATGTCTAGTTTTAATTAAAAGCCTTTTAAATTAAGTTTTATCAACACAGAAGGGTACACTGGTGTAAATTAACAAACCCTAAACAAAACAATTCCAATTTCCCCATCACTACAGGGGCAAAACTTTTACAAAACACTTGGATTAAAAAAAATACACTGATAATTCTGGTACATCATAAGTTTAAAAATAAAAAACACCCAAGGCAACAACAAAAACAAACTCTTGCAACTTTGCTCTCTGTGACTATTCAGCCCTGTCAGGATTTCGCTGGAATGCAAAGCCCAACACAAAAGCTGCCGGGCCTGTACAGAGAACACACGGCAGGCCTTTTGCACAGCAGGATACAGACTACCTCGGGGATTTAAAATGGTCAGCTTTGATCCAGTGCCCTCTATACAGGGTCTTAATCTCAGCCACAATACAAAGAATCCAATTATTCTAATGTGCTAGAAGCTTCCCCTACTAAAAAAAATAAAACCATGCCCCCACCACTGCAACAAAACAAGAAACACGGTCTCTCTTAGTCAACAACATGGGGAAAATGCAATTTCAAGTTTCGTAACATAAATACAACTTTTTTTTTTGTATGGCTGAGGCCTTGATCTCTGTTTCAAATTAAGTCAAATGAAAAAAAACCTCATTATTTCATGGGGAGCAGTGCGTTCCACTTTATTCCTTCCTCACCACTCTCCTCCATTTGCAAAAAATAAACCCAAAACGTCTAAACATGTTTTTAAATTATTGTAAAACCTCACTTTTGTTGCTTCATTAAGGGTCTCCCAAGACTTCCCCTTAAACTCAGACAATGAAATTTCCAAGAAAAGGAATCACCCTAATAGGGGCTAGCTCACAATGAAGTCACTTACTGAAACCACTGATGTACACAAACCAAAGATAAAAGCCCTTTACTGTCAGTATCACTATTACTTAACAGATGACATATACTGTGCATCATCACTAAAATATTCTGGCCACAGAGATGCCAGGTGGACGTTTGGGGGATCACATAAACCATAACTGCCCCCAACAAAAGCAGAAATGCTGATTTCTGTATTTCTAACCTCCTTTGGGTAAGCGCAAAACCCTGTTCACCCCCAAAGAGCACCTTGCTTCTGTCTCACTCAGAGAAACACACAAATTCATCCCCGCCTGCTGAGGTTTCCATCAGTAATCCACCTCCAGAGGACAGGTGCCTCTGGGTTTAGAGCTCCTCAGGGGTTAGCTATCCACACGTGAGAGGTGAGCTGCACACAGAGGCTGTATATTAGCTATAAGGCGGCCCACCCCGCTCCCACACGGACTGCTTCAGCCCTGCCCGGTAGTCCATGGATATGGCAACAGTGTCTTCTCGGAGCCGCTCTTTCTTTTCCTTTCTCCATTTGCACGTACGTGACTGCATGCCTGGGCTCTCTCCGAGGATGGGCATCGCCGTGTCCCTCAGCCGCCGGGGGCAGGACCGGGCACCGGCCGCACGGCCCAGGGCTGCAGGCCACCGCCCGCACGGGGGCACAGCAGCGGCACAAGCCACGGCCGTGACCGATCCGTGACAACGGGAGCGGAGCAGCCGCCATCCCCGCTCTGGCCGGGGCGCGGAGCCTCCCGCTGTGGCGGGGCGCTCGGCGGCGGGAGGCGCCCGGAGCGCCCGCCCGGTACCGGCGCCAGCGCGGCCCCGGCTGCCCCCGGCCGGGCTCCGCCACGTGCGGGGCCCCGGCCCGTCCGTTGCATAAGCCCACGGATGTCATGCGCCGCGCCCGACCCCGGCCGCCCAGCTCCGGCCGCCGCCGCCTCCGCTGCCCCCGCCCCGCGGCCCCGCAGCCCCTGCGGCAGCGCCCGACGGCGGCGGGCCCGCTGCCCGAGCCGCGGCACACGCACCTTCCACGATCTCCTCCAGCGTCTCCTCGTCGCTGTCCATGGCGGCGGCGGGCGCGGGCAAGGCGCAGCCGCGGTACCGGGGGCGGGCGCGCGCCCCACGCCCCGCCTCCGGCACCGTCCCGGGGCGGGCCCGAGCACTGCCCCGCCTGAGGGCGGGCCCGAGCGCCGCCCGGGGCTGAGGGGGATGGCAGGAGCTGCCTGTCCCGTTCCTCGGGATAACGGCGACCTCTCTCTGGGTGAAACACCCATTCCTGACATCCAGCCTAAACCTCCCCTGACACAGCTTCAGGCTGTGTCCTCAAGTCCTGCCACTGCTCACTTCGGAGAAGAGATCAGTGCCTGCCCTGCTGCTTCCCCTCCTGATGAAGTTATAACCGCACTGAGGTCTCCCCTCAGTCTCCTGCTCTCCGGGCTGAACAGAACAAGTGACCTCAGCCCCTCCTCACACAGCTTCCCCTCATGGCCCTTCACCATCCCCGTGGCCTCCTTTGGACCCTCTCTAATGGCTCCATGTCTGTTTTATATTGTGGCAGCCCAAAGTGCCCCCAGCCCTCAGGGTGAGGCCGCCCCAGCGCAGAGCAGGGCAGGACAATCCCTCGCTTGCCCAGCTGGCCATGCTGTGCCCGATGCCCCCAGGACACAGTGCCCTCCTGGCTGCCAGGGCACTGCTGACTCACCTTCAGCTTTCCATGGGCCAGGAGCCCCAGGGCCCTTTGCACAGCGCTGCCCTCCAGCCTCTCATTGCCCGGTCTGTCCCTACAGCCAGGGCTGGCCCATCCCATGCTGAACTGTCTACAGCTGATGATTGCCCAGCTCTCTAATTTGTTGAGGTCTCTGGAGGGCTTCTCTGACCTCAAGGGAGCTGACAACTCCTCCCACTTTACTATCATCAGCAAACTTAGCCTTCCTTTGAGTCCCGCATCCAGGTCTTTAACAAAGATGTTGAAGAGCACAGGGCCAAGGATGGAGCCGGCAGAACCCCACTAGTGACTGGACACCATTCCTGTGTCACCCCATTCCCGTGTCACCACATTCCCTGTAATCCTTTGTTCCTGACCCATAAGCCAGCTGCTCGCCCATCCCATAACACGGTTATCCAGCTGTGTGCTGGACATTTTGTCCAGAAGTATGCTGTGCTGAAGTCCAAAAGAGTTACATCTACTGACTCTCCTAGGTCAGCTAGGTGGGTTAGCCCATTGTGAAAGGAAATCCTGTTGGACACGCAGGACTTCTCCCTCATGGTGCTGAAGGATTTAATTCACAAAACACACAGAATCACACTCTTGGATCTCAGGGCTGCAGGAAGGGCCACAGCCCCAAGCAGAGGCTGCAGTTTTGGAGCTCTTCACCGCCATGTCTCAGTCTACTGCAGGGACCTTCCTCTGCACCGCAGCCTGACAATATGCAGGCATCACCTTAAAGGAAAGGCAGAGTGTTTCTAGGTCTTCCAGACAGCTGTCTTGGGAGCGCAGGAAGGGTCTCCATCCTACTGGAGGTGACCTAGACAGTCAGGGCTCTGTGAGGAGGGACTGATGGAATGAGGCTTCTTCAGCCTGGAGAAGAAACAGCTGCAGGGGGACCCAGCAGCAGCCCACCAGCGCCTACAGCAGGGCTGCCATGCAAACTGGCTTGTCACAGCGCTCCACAAGAAGGACAAAAGACAATGGGTGTGACTGAAAACATGACCTCAGACATGGCATACAGGGAAATCTGCTCGCTGTGAGAGCAGCCAAGCAGTGCAGCAGGTTGTCCAGAGAGGTTCTGCAGTCTCCATCCTTCGGGGCACTTAAAGACCGACCCATTAAAGCCCCAGGCAGCCTGAGCTGCCCTCAGAGCTGTCCCTCTGTAAGCAGCAGGCTGCAGCAGGGAGCTCCAGGGGTCCCTTCCCACCTGAGGGTCTCACTGAGTCTGGGCTGAGTCAGCCACACGCTGCCAGGCAGTGCTGCTGAAGGCAGGGACTGCATCCCACCGGGAAAACGGGACAGCTACGACTTAACAAAGCGAAATAATTAGATATGTCTGCAGAAAGAGAGTCTGGAAATCTCTGAACTAGAATAATGAGGTTAGTATTTGACCTAATTGATATGAGAACTTATAAATCTTGAGAGCTTCAGGGAGGATTTGATTTTTACAGAAAGCTTGAGCAGAACAGAAGGTCTTGCCTCTGTATCATAGGTGGTTATTGCACTGAGGAACAGTCAGTTTTGCTGTTTAGGAGAGAAGATTTGTGGTTTAAACCTTGAAACACATACTTGAAACAATTCTAATCTGAACGCTCCACAGAGGAAAGAGTAAATATTGAGCACAATAGGAACCCCTATGCAAAGTACCTGTTTTGTTTCAGAAACTGTGAGTCTCTGCAGAGACTATTTCATAATCAGCACATACACAGTGTTTGAATTACCAAAGGTGTTGTGCTTCAGCTGTGAACATTCCTAGTGTTCAGAAAAGAGATGAGGCTGTGGGGCTGGAGCTGAAGCAGGTATCCCTTTTACTGGAAGATAACAAGAGTTCAGGGAATACAGCAGAAAGTGAGGAAGAGGGTATGCTGTGACTTACGCACACAAAGAGCAGAACAACAGGAGACCTTTAAACACAGTAATGTGGTGAGTGCTCATGGGGATATGAGCCAGCAGCACTCAGACTAAAAGCAGACCTTTTGGCCAAAATTGGAGAGTAAAAATGCTGAAGTTACAAGTTCTCCAAATACAGGAAATCCCCTCCAGGTGCAATGTGCCCAGCTCTGTGCACAAGTTCTTCGCCTGCCTTTACCTGCATGACCACATACCCTTCTTTCAGAGGCTCCATGCCTTGCTCTGTGGCTACAGTGCTGCCTTCTGCTCTGACCATTCCACATACAGCCTCAGGCCTTGCTTGTTTTATTTCCTGCTCTCCACTGCATCCAGAGGTGACAGTGGTGAGAGCTTCTGAGCTTCCCTCTCCATGGCACCCAGCTTCCTCCCACATTAAATAGCATGTTTTTGCAGCAGTGATGGCACTAGGCATGTTATCCTGCCGCAGCAGGAGAACTAACAGGCTTGGGCTGAAGCTATTAAAGTGTCCAACAAATGTCCAGTGCTGGTTGTCAAGAGTTCTTAGCATTACACAGCATCTCACATGTCCAAAGTGTAATTTGCATTAGCTTCAAATGCAGCAGAGCAACCCCAAATGAAATTGATGGTAAACACAGTGTTTTAGCATTTCTTGTTGGATATTAAGAAAAAGGGGGAAAGTTTAACGTCAAACTGAGAAAAGCCCACCCACCCATTGCCCAGAGCCAGGCTGCTGCAGGAGAGTGCACTATTCCCCAGTGCCCCTTGTGGAGTGGAAAACACTCATGTTGGCCATCATCTGCCACCAGTTTGGTTCAGCCAATGTGCCCACCTTGGGAGCCATCCCTAGCAAACTCTCAGCAGGCTGCAGTGTTTGGGGGTCACAGCACTTCAGACTTGGCAGACTGCAGAGGCACCTCTAGGCTGCTGTTCAGATTTACAGCAAATTGTATCATGTCTATACTTCTGAGAGAGGTAAAGCAAAAGCCTGTGGGGTAGCACAGGCACCTGAAATTCAAGTGACAGCTAGTTTGAATCCAGTTTTCTCATCTGCCAAATAATTAGTGGCTGGCTCCACATAGTGGTTTCTCATGTAATTTCTCTGAGCAGGGGTTTGATATTTGGAATTTTCTCTCTCAAAATAGCATGGCATTAGTTTTCCAGTGATGTGCCATTTGCAAGCCTGAACAGTCGTGCAGCCTTTGCAAGCCTCTGGACAGTGGTGCAGTGAAAGCTGGCAGGAGTCCTTCAGGTCACTGCCAGTCCCACTGCTGGCTGGAGAGACGAAGGCCTGAGTTGCTTACAGGGCTGCAGCACAGCTCCAGACCCAGTGTGCTAGAGTTTAATCACAGCATTTCAGGGAATAATCCCTGAGGAATTCAGAAGAATTTCCTGGTAAAGGAAAAAGGCCAAAGAGACTCTTGGACCTTGCTGTTTGTTTGTTCCTACAACGCCCTTGCCAATACTTATTTGCCCATCTGAAAATGAAGATTAATTTTCAGCACTGACTGAAGACTTGAAGCTAAAAGTCTGCTAGATCTGTGTGCTAGAAGGATCTCATTTCAGAAGCTGTGATAAATGAGTTTTCCTGTAAAGCCTTTGTTAGCATGTGTGTGCTGCACAGAGCTGTGTGGTTTTTTTATCACCTCATTCATCTATGATCCCCCTGTGCTACAGAGGTTTTGATTTCAATTGTGTAAGCATCTCTGTCAGCCTGAGAGGAAGCCAAGCTGATCCACGCAAATAATGCTGGACTTACCTACTGTAAAAAGCATGACTAAATTTCAATTAGAAACTTTAACACTTGTTAACAGCAAGACGAGTTCCTGTCTGCCTGCAGTTTTGCAATCTGGTCTCTCTGAGGGATGTGCAGAGTTAATTGTAGCTTTCCATTAAAACATGATTCAGTAACTGGTACCAGTTATCATTTCTGGGAATGATTTGTACTTCTGGGACCAGGCAATGGGAATGGAAAGACAGACTGATGCTCCTTTGAAGGTGCCAGCACGTGTGCTTGGCCTGCAGCCCCAACAAACTCTCCTTGCACTGAATGTCCTGCTGTTTCTCACAAGATGTGTCACAATGCACATGAGGCCATGAGGCTACAGGTGCAGGGAGCTTTTCTCATCCTTGGCCTGCCACTGCATGGACCAGCTGTAAAAATAAACAAGGCAATGCACTGGTGTTTGAGAGGGCCGTGGAGAAAAAGAGAGAGGAGAGAGAAATAAGATTCCTCCTTCCTGAGGAAGTGTGTGTAATGCATAAAGGCAAACTCAGTCAAGATCTGATGGGGGCGACAGAATCTTGTCTGACTAGGTTGTGTTAATCTGTACATGTGCACAAGCATCTGAATACTACTTTTAAGCTCTTATCTCTACCACAGAGATTTTTAATAGTCTGTTTCAGCTGAGAAGCAGATGGGGACACTTAGTAGTTGCATCTTTTATTGATATAAGTAATGTGACATAAGTGTGTGCATGAAACATCCCAAACATCTATTCCTACAGAAAATCAAATTTTCATAGCCCTATCCTTTTAAGGACAGCTAATGATAGATAAAAGTTGTATACTCAGTTGTGCCACTACCTAATTTTAAGTTTTGCAGCATCCAAGTGTGCAGTCTTAGGCTATTTATCTCTACATATTTCCCTCCCTTTTCACTGATCTTCAAAAGGACTAGTCGCCTCACCCAATCCGTCTTGGCTAGAATTTTCTGTGCCAGTTTTCTCCTTCAATATTCCCACCTTGTAGGGGCTGTCCTGACCCTGTGCAAACCCACAGTTAGTGTTAGGTCAGCTGTGCCCTGCCACAGCAGAGAATTGAAGGTGCTGCTGTGGAGCAGCTGTGCATGCTGCCTGCTGAGAGCCCTCCTGCTTTGTTCCTAGCAGGGATGCTCCCAGGTGCTGCTGCCAGCGTGGCACTAAGTGTTTTATATGTACACATCTAGTGCTGACACAAGGGCTGCATCCTGAGCAGTCTGCACACAGAGGCTTGCAAAGAAAAGACATTAAAATAAGCCCTCTGCTTGAGTACCCCTATCTGGTTAGCAAGGACATCCACACATCCACCTGCACAGAGACAGTGCTCAAAATAACTCAAAATTTGGGTTAACTCTAATTAAAAATGTAGATGGCAAATCCTGTCTTCCTCTGAAATGCCAGGTTGATGCCCTGGGCCTGAGGGCAGATAAATTAATATCTGTAAAGCATTGAGCTCCTCAGCCATGTAATTTGAAGTATTGCTAGAATATTAGGAGCTCGCAGCTTTTTCTGCAGGCCTACCAAAAGAGCACAGAAGGATGGCATAGGCAGATGCCCGCTGAGGGAGATCCAAACCTCTGTGAGCTTTCCCATGCTGCCAGTTTCACCTTGGTCTGCCCCAACACATTAATTGCCTGCCACCATGAGCTCACCCAAATGCTGCCCTAATGCCCTCCTGTTCTTAGAGCTTTGTAATTCTGCAGGGCCAGTGCATCAGGGAAAACCAGCAGTGCAGCTCATCAAATGATCTGAGTCATTCTCCATGTATACCCTAAAAGGAGTATGACCATTGCTTGTAATTGCTTCTAATAAACAGGCACCCATCTTTTCCAAAGGATTGGCTTCCATTGCTCAGGGGCGAGGTAATCTGCACAGGTTTATATCATGCTCCTTGTTTATGCCCAGCTCAATTTTAAGGTGGATCTCCTTCCTCCGAAAAGCTCCAAAATGCCTAACTCTTGTCTTTATTTCTGAAGTTCCAGTGCCAGACAGATGCATGGCTACAGGAAAAGGCTATTTAATGCACAAAATGCAAGGCAATGGCTTGATAACCCCTGGAGCAGGAGGAGAGCTCTCTTGGCATGGAAGGAGCTGTTCTGGGCCGTGGAGGTAAGAGTTGTGTTAGAAAGGGCACTGCACAAATATGGGGTATTGCAAACCCTGGCTGAGAGGAGTGGCAGATTTGTCTTTACAAACCAGCTGTGGGTCTGCTGGTAGATAAAACCAGCGCTGGGAGATAAAGGAAACAATGGGAAGCATTCCACTGATTGAGGAATGGAAAAAGATATTTACTTTTACAAATAAACTTTAGGTTTGCTGGCTGCTGGAGACAGTAACTAAGGGTTGCAGGTCTGCATGCCCAAGGACCTTATTAAATTATACCAGAACCCACGTCCCCCTCAGTAATCAAGGCTCTGATGGTAGTTTCAATTACAAATTCTCTTTATCATAGGTTAGTAACTAAGCTGTAGGCTTTCAGTCCATGGCAGCAGTCTTGGAGCATTTTGTTTTTAAAGCATGTGCTATTCCTATGGGGTTTGTTTTTGAAGAACAGAGACTGCAAATAATAGAAGAAACAATTTAAAAAAATACACTCAGAAGGTCACCAGGCTCATAAAATGAAAATCTGACCTGCTTATTTTCAATATTTTTTCACCAACCAGTTACTGTGCATTTCAGTGTTGTTACCTGCTTCTCTAATATCACAATGGTGCAACAGTAAAGTCAGGCTACAGGAAGAAACAGGACTAAAGTATTTAAGGGCTCAACCTAATAAGCTTTGGAGATTCCCCAAGTTATGGTGTGCCTGGAGGGTGGTGGTTTTTCAACTCCTAGGAAGTGCCATAGCAATTACAAGAGGAGGGTTTTATTCAAACTAGTGGTTTTGGTTTGTGCTGAATCTCAGTATATGCCTGAAATATTTAATAGGAATAAAATTACCCAAGTGTTTTGCAACTGGAGTCAGTAAAAACAGCGGCATCTAATTAGTTCCTGTCACCAGAGGGCATTGGAGGACAAGCTGATTTCTGGAAAGCAGGAGCCCTGTCCCTTCAGTCGCTTCAGTGAATATCAGTGATGCCAGTGAACCTGAGACCTCCCCCTGGATGGAATAGAAAGGAGCAACTCTGGCAGAAGCACTCAGGCTTTGCTTGGACTGCCTCACTTGACTCAAGAGTAGTTCTTCAGATTAGCAAGGAAATAAAGCCTGAGCCTGGAAAGAGCAACGGGAAGTACTTACTCCAGTGCCAAAACGGATATTTCATTTAGCAGAAAGAGGTGCTGTCCATTAGTGCCAAACAAGGAGCCTCTCTGTGCATTATAAACACATTTAAATGGGAGGCAGCAGGCCCAGTGGCCCTCTTCTCTTATCGCTGTATAATAATGATGCTAATTTATAAACTACAACTGTGGCAATGTCTGCCCCATGTCAGAGCCCTGAGGGGATGGGATTGTTGGTTTCAGGAAGAGAGTGGTGCTGCTGTGTGGGCATCAAAGGCCTTCCAGCCAAAGGCAGGGATTCTGGTGCTCTCCAAGCAGGGTCAGCTCCACACCCTAATGATAACATTCCAGGTTGTATCAGGTAATGGTTTCATTTGGATTATAGCTGACTACCTTGTTTTTCCTTTAGACGTGTATTTTTTTAACTCCAATTTTTGCCTCGCTTCATTGTTGAAATGTGCAACCACAGGCAAGAGAAAGAGGGAAAGCAATGGGGTGTATTCATTTGTTTGCTGTCTTAGATTCAATGCCTTGCCAACTATGCAAAATACAATAATCAATGTATGGATTTTTCCAGTACATCACATATTCAACAGCACATCTGCTGTCCAAAAATGCTAACTTGTCCATTTCTGTTTAAAAGGCAGGTGCTCTCAAAAGAATGAGTATTGAACATTGTCACATTGACATTGTTTTGGACCATGGGGAAAAAAAAAGGAACTGAATTAAACCATTACAGAGAAGTTGTCCGTGAAGTTTAAAAGAAAATGAATCTGACATGAATTCATGACTTGTGTTGACCACGACATTTTGGTTGATAAACCAAAATTTATCCAATTACCTTATTCAAAGTTTATAATCTGGAAAGACACAATTTTTCATAAATACCACATCCTTAATATTTTATATAATTAATAGAACAAAGTAAAAAATACAAAAAGCATGGATTTAACAAAGAAATATGAATAATACCTGTTTTTAGCACTGTTGTTAATACTTCCACTAGTGTGCTTTTGGCAGAAAAACTATTTCAAGAAAGCCCAATTTTTAATTTATTTTCAAACTAAATTTTTGCATTTTAAAGTCCATTAAAATATTTTTGTTCATGTAGAATTATTGGTTTAATTTCAAAATAGACAAGTGTTTGTAATATTAACCTTTTGGTTTATATTAATTGCCCGTTAAAGAATTGGGCCCTCCCTGCTCTCCTTCAGGGAAATTACATATGTGTATATATGAAGAGTGAGAAGTTATAGCTATAGTGAGTGGTCACTGATGTTTCCAGGGCTGAGGGCTTGGGGATTGACCAGGGATGCTAACAAACACCTCAACCATCGGCTCTCCAAGCCAGGCAAAGACCGGAGCACCTCCAGCTGAGAATCTGCTAAAACCTCACTGCTTTCCCCAAGACAATCTGAAGGGTGTGCCAAGGTATTGTCTTTAATCGACATCCATTTGCGTTTCCATGACAACAAATGGGAAGAAAATTCCTTGAAGAAACCTCACCGCCAGCACTAGCAAATGCCAAAAAATTTAAATTTTTATTAAGAAGTGACGTCACAGCAATGACCATAAGAAATTTAAAATGGACACATTTCCAAAATGATCCGAAATGCTTTTGTTTCCTTTTGAACATTCCTAAATCATGAATAATGCTGAAACTGTACAACCTGAAGTACATTCTGATATTCATGGTCACACAGTGCTTATTTCAGGTTACAGGTGTTTTATAACACTGCTTATTCAGTCATGCCCATGGATTGCAATGCACCCATGCTCCATCCACCAGGGCAACTAAGCACAATTTATGTGTTGATGCACTTGAAAGTTAAGATAGTTAATAGGAAATGCTACTTCTCTATCTGCATCTCCAGATTCTGTCAGATAGGCATTCCCCTACCAATTTATTTATTTATTGCTCTATTTATTTTCTCCAGTCATTTTTCTTTTAGATTACCTCAGCAAGGCTCCCTAAAGGAACAGTACCTACCAGAGAAAATCGACCAAAAGGTGAGCCTTGGTCCTTCCTAGGGGAAAAGTGGGTTACAAATCTTTATGGGGTCTGTCACGTATTTGGAGAGCAGCATGTAAATTTGCCATTGACACACTTTTGGTTCTTTTTTGCTTGGTCCTTCCTGTAAGAGACATTGACAAGTAAAGTGTTATGTCTGAAGTGCCATGGGCAAGGACTCCTCCATGTGGAAGCAGCAATAAGCAGAGGGGAGCAAGGACAGGAGTTTACACGTGTCACTGATTGCACAGACAAGAACCAGGCCACTGAGATCCAGGACTGTGAAATTTGTGATACTGGCTAGGCACAGGCAGAAATGGGACACTCTATTTCATATTGACACAACACATAATAATAATAATAATGATAATGATAATAATAATAATAATAATAATAATAATAATAATAATAATAATAATAATAATAATGCAGTTTTCCACACGCATCCTCTTACTCCTCAGGAAAATACCTAATGGATTTTGCAGGATGAGGGGCTTTTTTCTGTCAGAGGAAAGAGTGGAATGGAAGGAAATATGATTGCTGTGTTCAGCAGGGAAAAGTGCTGCACCCTCATCTCAGAGACCCCAGAGCTCACTGGAAGACACTTATAACTCTTGCCTCTGAAGAAGATGAAAGTAGTTCTTATGCTGAGAAAGGGGACAAAAAGCATTACCTAAAAATAAATATCTCAACTCAATGCCACCTATTTCTACATTCCCTGTTTCAGAGCTGGCTAAATTAACTATATCAAGAAACATTTGGCTTGTTCAAAGAGTAGTAAGGCCTTTCTGCAACTGAAATGGCTTTTACCCTAAAATCTGACAATTTATCAGCAGTTTTCTGTACTCTGCAATATCGTCTCTCTCTGAGTTGAGAAACGCGAGTCAGTCAGCACAGTTTGTTGGCTGATTCAGACAGGGACCCAGGTGAGGACAGGGAAATTGCACCCCCTTGTTACCTGGTTAGTTTCTTGGGAGCACCCACATGAGACTTACCAGGTTATGAGTTGAGCTGCTCCAATTCTGTTTCCACCAGAAAACACAGAGGGATTTCCAAGATGAATAGGACTGAAAACTACCCCTGGCTAGGCTGTGCTCATTCAAGGATTTCAAAGCACTCTTCAAATCTCTTTTCAGAGTTTCACAAAATTCCTGATTTGCAAAACTCCTGAAATGCAAGATGCCCCTTCCTTATAAGTATGTAGTGCCTCAGAACTGAGCCTTAATTTCTGTAAAGGACCTAATTTCAGGGCATTTCAAAGGTCTTAATTCCATAGAGCCATTTAAAAAAGGCTATCCTCAATAAGGCTGGTTGTGGGAAGCCTGGATCTTTAAATGGATTCAGGATCACCCCCTAACTGCTTTAGGCTGAGATTTGCAGCTGTCTCTAGTCAGTATGAAGATAAGTGGGTGGATGTCGTGCAGGCAACATGCTGCAGAGCTGTGGTCAGAAAGCATCTCTGCATTCCAATTGTTTATAAATGTACAAGCAATAACTAAATACACTGTCTAAGTGGTGTAGCAGAGGGCAATGGCAGATGTGCATCTGAGGCTGGCCCTGCAGAGCACCCCTACAACAGAAAACTGAGTTTTCCCTTGCCTTCCAGGCCTTGTCACAAGCTCGGCAGTCACAAAGGGAATAAATCCTACCTAGGGCTGAAAACCTGGCAGTGTGTAACTGGCCAGAGCAGGCGTGAAGCTCTGCAGGTCTGTCCTAATGACTACAGCTTGTTGAGCACAGAAAGGCCTCAGCAGCATTTTCACTGCAAGCTCAGAAAACACTTGGGGTCTGGCTTCCTTACTGTGCTCGTTTGGAGGAAAGGGACAAGGGAAGCTGTGTGTCCTCTTTGGGGCACCCACAAAGGCAAACCAGAGACACCGAGCTGGAAGTGGTGAGTGTGGAGGGGGAAATGGCAAACAGAAACACCCTGGCAGCTTTATCTCTGCTCATGGAAGCGTTTTTGTTCTGCAATCTCAGTGTTAGACTCCTGAAGGGGACAGAAAGTCATTCAGAGCAGCCTTTTTTAGGCATATGTGCACCTAGACACGAGAACCACAAATTGAGGTGGTTAAGGCAGACTTGCTTACACTGGGTTTTTTCACTTCTGAATGTAAAACCTTGTATGTCTCAATTTGGGGCTGAAAAATAGAAGCACTCAGAGGCAGGAACCACTTTAAAAAGCCACCCATAAAACTGTATGTCGAATACACTGGAATGCAGTGACCATCCATTAATTATGCAGGCATGCTACAGAAGCACAAAATGATACCTGCTTTGACCGAGGAAGGAAGTGCAGAAATGTTTACAAATCCTTTCACGACAATAACCATAAATAACCATAAATAACAAGCAAACAGCGACAGGAACAACTGCTTCAGTGACATTGCTGCCGTTTGTTGTGCCCGCACCAGCAGACAGTGTGAGGGAAAACCGTGTTGGAGGAGAGGGAAGGAGGCTGCCAAGCAGCACGAGACCCCATCCAGGGCACCCCTCCCCTGATCAGGACAGACAAAGGTTCCTGTGCAAGTGCTCTGAGAGCTGAGCTGGCGTCCATCGGGGAGAGTGCACGTGAGTGGGGCTTTCCTGGCTGGACAGAGAGGTGGAGGAGCGTGGTGGAAGGGCTCTGGAGAGGTTTTATTCTTTTTAAAACGTGTCCATGTAAATATGGCACTCACAACACCAGCTGCTTGGGTTATTTTTCTCAAGGAGATGACATCCATGCCTGCACACCTGCCTGAGAGCAGCATGAGAGTGCTGGACAGAACATCATGAACCAGTTCTTTCCTGTCTCATACACAATATTGATGGAGGTGACACAAGGCTGCAGTTCAGGGAAAAATCCAAACCTCTGTCTACTACTGTATTTAATGCTTCTGAATTTGCTCTGCTGCTGCCATCATGCAGGAGTTCATCCCGAGAGAATGGGGATGACAAATGAGATCAGTTTGGTAACACTGCCACAAAGCAGGGACTCCGGACAGCTAGACCTTAAACTGAACACAGGCCCATTCCTCTCCTTCTTAAACAACTTCTCCATTTTCTCTCTGCTCCAAACCAGTAATTTTTTGTTTGGGGCTTTCTTACAGTCCCATCCCCACTGCAAATCCAAAGAAGCATCACTTAAGTCAACAAAATGATGTGAAATAACACACGCGCTCGTGGACAGAAGCTTGAATCAGGGAAGGTCACAGCTGCTAGCCAGCAACACAGGCGCTGTCAGGTGTAAGAAATGAAAGACCATGATAACCTTCCCTTGAAGTAATGTTTGAGCTGTGTCCCACAGGTATATTTACAAGAGTTAATCCAGCACACAGTGAAAGCTGTGCTCTGTAACACACACACAGAGTTTAAAACCACAAAATTAACAAGCACTGCTTAGTCTGGATAATACAACTGACCTCCTTACCCTGCTATCAATCAAGTGGAGGTGACTTTATACTCTTCCCTCAGGGAGGTCAGAGAGCTAACTTCACTACAGCTTCCTTCCCTGTCCTTGGATAAAAGCTGCTATATAAATGCAAAGCAGGTTATTAACAACATAAACAGGATTCTCTTCCCAAAACAAACACCCTCCTTAGCACAAACTGCCATAATAATACAAAATGACAGAGCCAGGTCAAGCCACAGTGCTTCCACCCACTGTCCTGTTCCTGGGATAATCACCAAACTGGGGGGGTTAGGATTCCTGTCAGCTCCTGAGATGTCCCTTTGAAGGAATGCTTTTGGATATTTTTGGGCAGCTCTACATCCACCCCTATCTGTAAACCCATAGGAAGAGCCTCTTGCAGTGACTGTGTAAGAATACTTACGTCTCTTTTTAATGATTCTTTCCCAAGGTAACTTCCCAAGTTATGGGTATCTGTAAAAATTCCCAAAGCAATATAACTAGAAAACATAACTAGAGTGGTTAACTGTCTACAATCCTCATTTCTTTGTTTTCTGACTGTTTCCCCCACCATATTAATCTTTTCTTTCTTAGAATTAGCTTCCTTTTGGGGAATGCTGTACAAGTACTTCCATGGTTCTGCCCAGTCTGTGAAAGGAAGGTAAGAGGTTCCCAACTGGATGCAGGTTAACAGCTCCAGGCTGTGGTCTGCTGCTGGGCTGAGAGCCAAGGGGTGGCAGTGAAAAGTGATTATAATTGAATGCAACTTGTGTGAAGTGTCAGCAATGGGTCTGGCAGCCCTCAGGGCAGAGGGCTGGGCGTTAGAGCAGAACCCCAAGTTGGGGTGTGCATGTGCTGCAGGCCAGCAGAGAGAAGAGTTTTGATGCTCACTCACCTTGTGGGCACGTGCTTTGCTCCAAACTGTGTAACGGAGTCAAAATACAGACTGGAGGAGGTCCAAAGCCCATCTACTGATTCAAATAGGTCCTTCTTTGCCTCTGAAATTATTCCAAGTTTACCTGTTACAGTGCTTTGGTCTTTTCTCCTTCTCCTTCTCCTTCTCCTTCTCCTTCTCCTTCTCCTTCTCCTTCTCCTTCTCCTTCTCCTTCTCCTTCTCCTCCTCTCCCCATGTATGGACAGGCAATACATGTCCAACATGTCCAACAGATCTACGTGCATGTTCCTAAAGGCTTCTGACAACATAATTCCCACACTGTTGTAGTGGTAGGTGATAGGGAATTACCCTAAGCCTGTGTCTTTATCCTTCTCCAACTTTTCTGTCCAGCTACGCGTTTCCCTTCTCCCTCCCCACCTCATCTCCACCTTGTTTCCCCCTGGAATCACCTCCCCACTCCCTATTTTTGCTGATTCAGAACCACCTGCTGGCAGCTTCCCTCCCCTCCATGCAAGATTGCTCACTGAGGCGCAAGACATGATCCATATACACCACGTATATGACTCATATAACCATCTTTTATTTGTTTGGTGGGTTTTTTGTGTTGTTTCTTTTGTTTTTTGTTTTGTTTCTTTTTCTTTAAAAGCAACATCAGGTGTTTTTTCTACGTTTTCAGACTCTGTACAGGTCTTAAAAGGAAATAAGCAATGCTTAATGTACAAAGTAAAACCAGAAAACTAGAAAAATCTGAATAAAATGGAGGAAGTTGCTGTCAGGGATACAGTACAAATTAGTAATTAGATGTCATCTGAAGTGCAATACCACTGCAGTAAGGATGAGTCAAGGAATGAAATAAAAATACTCTATTTTAAACAAACAGTATATATATATATTTATATATATATATTTATATGTATATATTTTACAGATAGTAGACCCAGTGATATCTGTAGAATTGTAAAAACATATTTACAAGTGACTTCTTTTAAAACATTACATGTACATCAGCACCATAGTAAGAAAGAAAAAAAAAAAACACCCCAATCAACCCGAATCTAATAAAATCTGTTCTCTAGTACTTGATCCCAGCGTGGAGTATTTGGAGGAAGCTTTACCAAGACAACAGAGACTCGCCTTGACCAGCATTCATCACCAGGGCCTGCATCTCCCCAGGGCACACAGGCCTGCATTGGCTGCTGTGTGTTTCTGTTCCCATTTCCCCCTCTGTCCTGGGAGGTGAGCCCTGCTGGGCTCCTCCCAGGGTCTGCCTGTCCCTTCCAGTCTGCCCAGGAGATGCTGACCCACAGGATGAGCCAAAAACTCTCCTGGTGCTCCCTTCCACTGAATCAGGGCTCAGCCTGGCTCCTACCGAAGCAGCAGGCATGCTAATCATGCTCATCATCCTCAGCAGGAGCTGGGATTGGCCCTTGTGCTGTATTTATAAAGGGGTCAGCTAAAAGAGATGAGATTAAAGCCATTTTAAAAAATGTAGCAGTTAGGGCAGGTTGGATTGGTGGCTCACTTTTAGCACATTAAAAACGCAGTTTGTCCTGCTGCATCGCAGCATTCAGAACAGGTGATTGCCCCCACCAGGCAAGCCCAGCAAGGGAAATGGCTCAAAGGGAGCCTCAAGGGGGCACAGAGATGGTTCCACACTCATCTGCTCTCCCTCTTTAATGCGATGCCTGTCTGTGCTCCACGGGAAAGGCAGGAGATGAAAGTGCCCGGCGCCAAGGCCCTCAGCCTCCCTGGAGCTCAGGGGCTCAGCACTTGGCACCGCTGTGCCCGGGGAGAACAGCACAAAGGGAGCTGGGGAACTGGGACTGGCACTGGCACACTGCTGCAGAGCACAGCTCATGGCTCTCAGAGACCAGCCCTAGGCCACAGGGTGCTGCAGCTCCGGACTGTGGGACATGTTAGCATTTTTTATATGCACAACTATATAACTGATAAGCAGCCCTCAGCTGAAAACACTACAGAGGTAATAGGTTCCAGAAAACAGCCTCCAGCTGCAGCTTGGGAACCTGCTGTACACACTCAGAATGGCTGGTGACTTCAGTGTTGTGCGACATCTATCACAACCTCATCACAGGTCCAAACAGTGGAGACAGTGATACATCCCTGTTATCTAAAACCTTATTGGGGCAGATCCCATGTTTGTAATATCAAATATTTTACTCACTCATGAATGTTCTTTACAGTATTCCTTCACTGACTCCTGTTCTTCAAATACTGCAGTGAATTTTATTCCAGCAAACCAGAGAGATTAGACCAAACATCTGTTTAAAACTGAATGTATCACATCGAGAGCCCAGCCACCCTGGGGTAGTGCTACCTGCCAAACCTGGGCTTTTCAAGAGGGGAGGAGAAGGTCTTCCTGTGTGCCAAACCCTCCCTGTGTGTTTTCTCATGCCTGCTTTATCCTCCCCAGCCTGGCCCTCTGTGGCTTGCCTGCAAACAAAGTGCAGCCAGCTCAGCTGGCTTCACAGTGCAGGAGCAGGAGGGGAAGGGAGGGAACTGAGAGCACCCTGGGGAGGAAGGAGAGGGAGGCACCAGCTGAGGAGCTCTGCTAATGCCCCTTGGTACCTCTCAGCCCTTCAGCAGCCCGGACAGCTGGGCCATGCCAAGTGCTCTGGCTTGGGAAGCACTATTTCAAGTCCCAAGGGGACTAAGCAGTTCATTAAGTTAACCCAGCACTGGGCTGTCCCCAGCAGCAGTCACATAATCAATTTGCCCTCACAACACTGCCAGATTTATGATGTTCTGTACTTGTAGTGGGGTTTATGACTGTGCAGTGAAAATGGTGACCTCCCTGTGATTGTTTAGGTTTGCCATGTGAGTGTTGTGCGTTCCCTCAGGACAGCCCAGCCAGCCCCATCGGCCTGGCCGTGGCTGCCCCAGCCCTGCTTGCCCCATTTCTGACCAGGGCTGTGCAATCACCCCGAGTGTCTGCAGGCTTTGCTCCAGCTCTTCCCTCTGCCTCCCTGGAAGCTGCAATGTGCACAGTCAGAAGAGGTGGGACATACCAGGAGCACCCCTCACCACAGTGCAATGAAGCCTTGTTTTGAGTGGGGGGAGAAGGAATCTTCCCAGCCACACACATCAGCTGGCTTTTCCACTTTCTCCGTTCTGACACACACACACACACACACACACACACACACACACACACACACACACCAGTGGGCACTGCCACAACAGAGATTGCTTGGTGACAGTTTTGGGATGTTGATGTTTTCATCGTCCCCTGAATCTTCCAAAGTTGGCTACAGATCAGCTCGGTTTGCACAGTTAAAAACAAAAACACCCCAAAATAACCCCAACCAACACAAACAAAAACCAACAATGCAGGGATGGGGAGAACATCTGACTTCCTCTTTGCTTGTTCAAATGTAACAAAACATAACCAAAGCTCCAGACTATACATTCCCATTCACTGGGGGTTTCCAAACAACTCATCAAGTTCTTGAATCCACTCATCCCCTGGTCCGCTTTTAATGATGGAGTCCACAAGGTCTGTGCCCTCTGCTAAACTGGAGAACGACGCCCCTGCCCCTCCATTACTGTAGTTGTAAGATATGTCCTGAGTGGAATTCCTCTCATAGGCCGGGCCTTGGCTGCTCTGAGCAAAGGCTCCAGCTGGCATTTGCTGCGCTGGGGGCTGGCTGAAGCCCGGCATGGCAGGCACCCCTTGGCTCACGGCTGGCATCCCCACGGGCCTGGCCTGGCTGCCGGCCTGCTGCCCGGGCAGGGGCTGCAGCAGCGGCCTCCCCAGGGCCGGGTTCGCGGCCCTCACGGCGCCGCTCGTGTCCATGGCGGCCTGGCTGAGGCCCTGAGGGAAGTGCTGCTTGGGCACCCGCGGCTGCCCCGTGGGCACGGCGTACGCGGTGCCGTTGCTGAAGGGGCCCATGTCGCCGCTAGTCCTGCCAGGCACGCCGTGCAGGCCCCGCTGCTGCCAGCTCGGCGCTCCCTGAGGGACGGGCCCCATCAGGTTCTGAAGCCGTGGCGCTTGCGGCCTCGGCAAGCCCTGGCCCACAGGTCCTTTCATCTGCTGCTGATGCTGGGGAAGAGCAGAGTTCACCAGCACGTTCTGGCCAAAACTGCCAACCATTCCCACTGCTTGTCCAGAGGCAGGCTGCCGTGCTCCCTGGCCCGTGCCCTGCGCCAGGGTCATGCCGCTTTGGTTTGGGTGCTGCAACACTTGGCTCATGCCCGTGCTGATGCTGTACATTCCTGGCTGGCTGGCAGAGGCGTTGCTGTAAGGAGTCATGCCCATATCCGACTGGCCCGCAGCGGTGAGCAGCGTGCTGGGGCTCTGGGAGGCACCCATGGCCATCATGCCCGCGTTCTGGGCCATCATCCGGGACGTTCTCATGCTCTGCAGGGCTACCTGGTTCCTCACAGCCACCATATCCTGGGGTGAACCTGCACCAAAAAGGGAGGAAGGTAAGGAAAAGCCCACAAACCTGCAAATCTTAATTAACACGCTTTTGCATAAGAGACAATCTGTAGGAGCATCCTCAGCAGCACTTATCTTCAGCTACACCTAACTCAGCTTCTAGCAAGCAAACAGAAAAACTTCCACTGGTCTTCTTTGAAGCAGCTGAACTTCACTTTACCATCTGAAGCCCTCTTTTAAATATCTCAATTGTCTTTCAAAAGTAAGCCTTGAAAATGGAAATGTCAGTCTCAGAAGGCCAATCAATTCTTTTAATCGCTCAGGAGGCATTAATGAATGGATTTTCTATAGCATAGCTACTGATTAATTCTATGGAAAGAAGAAAAATTGGGTTTTTGTGGACATTTAAAGCAGGGAGAGTGTATTAGTGAATCAATACTGTAAGCACATTTTACTTCACCTTAGGCCAGTGATGGGAAACCAGAAGATCCTAGCCTTGTTAAATTCCATACTGTGACAGATAACTTAAACATGCTTGTGTCTTACTTCAGGGGTAGGGGAGAGCTATTGATTTCTGGGAAGCCAATATGCTTCTATATTTACTATCTTTAAATAAAGACAGTTACCTGGAGCTCAGATTATGCCATGGGCTCATTGTGGATTTGAGTCACTACCAAATACACCAGTCAGAGTCACTAACTAAAGTCAGATTCTGCAGATTTGAGTCACTGACTAAACACAACCCTCGGCAGGTGAAGCTCAGAGTGTGTGAGGCACACAACTTCTGCAGGCCCAAATGTTATTAAATGCCAGGTGTAAATATGAAATCATTGCTTAAGGGTTCAGAACCATACAACAGAATCTGAATGCTCTTAAATCAGCTCCTGTTTGTTGTCCCCCAGTGGCAGACAGCAGAACACTGGTCCCTGTTATTGATGTTGGCTTGGTTTCCATGAGAAACAGGTGGCTAAAGGAAGCAACACTTCTATACATGTAATTCTATTATATAACAGAGGATGGCTACAACTCCATTTTCTGCAGCACCACAAGCTTCTGGTGGATGCTTTTAGCTCCAGCACACAGCTGGAAAGGAAACATTTTGTAGCATGAAGTGAGACCATCTGGATCTCACTGGAACAGGCCACGTGTAGTGGCAGCTTTTACTTTATTCATGCTATCAAACTGCTTGCTTAATGATTGGCACTGGGGTTCCCTTGATTTTTCTTAACTTAGATCAGCTCCTTTCATGACTAGAAACAATCTTTTTATGATGACTCCAGCAAGTGCTTAAGATACAGATAATGTAAAAATCTTAATGCATCTTTAGCTATTTTTAAATTGAGAATGGCAATTGAAAAGCTCCAAAAGAGTCAGTAACAGCAAGTGGCTCACATACTACTTTTGTTAACTACTGTACGTGGCAAAAGTGACAGGAGATCAGACAAGGAGTAGTTAAATGAGAGTTGCAACAGATGCCAAGGTTTTAGGCCACCTTCTGGTCTCATTTACACATAACCTACTGCACTGGATTACATTCATGTGACTAAAAAGGAAAAAATGGTGAACTATTTAAATTAGTTCATTTATGAAAATGAATTCATTGCTCTGTCGGATTAGCCAAAACTCTTCTCTGTTTATTTTAAATAATACATTCAAAGAAGCATGAATGCAGAGAGATTGTATGCGTGCATTTCAGTGGATGGCTGTGCACTCACACTTCTTGATTTTGGAAATGAATTACTGGGGGAAAAAGTAATTCCATACAGAACTTGTGGTGCCAAAGATAAAAATGAGGAGGTGATTAGAAGAAGCCACCCTGATATATGCCAGCAGAAGATGTGGCTGCCTGTCCACGTTCTGGGAACCAGAATGGCAATGTGGAATGTCCAGAACTGCCTCCCTTGTTTTCTGTTGCATCTACATGGTATTATCATGCACAAGTGTGTGTTCATTTCATGTCTATATAGAAATCATGGTTAGTGAAGACTTCAGCTGATGCTTTTCACCTAAAAAGCTCAGAATTAACTTATTTTCCTAGGCCAAAATGAGTGCACTTATATTCTTCAGTTACCTAGGAGCACATCAAAATAATACTTGTGCTTTTTTTGAGATCATTACAAAAACCTCTATTTACATCTCATATATTTTACTGTGCTTCCCACACCTGACATTTATCAGTCCCTTCTCTGGATAAGGATGACCTCTCTTAAATTCTCTGCTCATCGAATTAGATAAAGTGGGGGATGAAGGAGGGGCAAAACCAAGATACACTCAGAAATGCTAGCAGGAAAAAAAACTCATAAGAGTAGAGGTCAACAAGATAAATCTATGAATGAATCCATGACATCTGGATGTTAAAGAGGCAAAACAAATGTCATTAAAAAAAGGGGGAAAAAAAAGGGAAAAAAAAAAGAAAAAGCAAACAGTTTTCACTGAAGAGAGCAGAGAGGAAAACACAAAGTTAACTGAATATGCAAACTTGGGCATTTGTCTTTGGTAAAATATGTGGTGTGTGCAACAGCCTGTATTCCTCTTCTGGCACACTGCTTTAAGCCTAGTAGTCACAAATTGCACAAGCTTTCACACATTTGCTACCTTTAGGGCATTGACTCCAAACAGGAAAAACAACCGGATTTTACCTTGGAATTGGTTGACCTGTTGCACTGGATACGGGCTTCGCTGCTGATGCAGATGCTGCCGAGGCAAATGTGACTGCTGCTGCATCTGCTGAAAATGAGGGACAGAAAGAGCAGAAGAGGAAGAGATGATTAATTAATTAACAGGCTGGTGGCAAAACGGCAGCACCCGCAGTGGTTCTTATCTGGTGAGGTGCTCTGGAGAGACAGGCAGAGTCATCTGGAGTCCTCCTCAGAGCACCTTGGCTACTCAGCACTCAGACTCTTTTTGGCTCAAAAAGGAGCATGCACTGAGGCCAACACCATCATCATCACCACTCCTTGCTTACAGCCATTTCACCCTGACCTCTACAGCACGAGCTGAACTGTCTTCAGGGAGCGAGGAGAGGGAGGGATGTGAGCTAACTTTGCCCATCTGGGTCTAAGGGCAGCTGTAGCCACACACACACCTTCTTTCCCTCAGCCCTGCCAAGGCCCAGGGGCTTGTGCTCCTGGTGCAAGGCTTTGCTCCATGTCTGCGCTTATAACACTCAGCTGCAAGCATTACTGCATCCTGACCCAAGCACTGCAGCCTTGGAGCATTCCTGAGCCAAAACAGAAAGGGATTACTAAGGCACATTCCCTCTTGTGCTTCAGTGAATGATATTTGGGGAGTGGTGACTGCCAAATGCAGGGGAGAGGAGCTGTGACTGTGACTGCAGCTGAGTCTGCCTCTGCTGGACTAAATGCACCACTAGATGCCAGGTTAAGAGCTAACTTTTCCAGTGCCTAAAATCCAACGTGACTATTGGAAACACGGGTAATATTTGCCAAGCTAATAGTAGGGCTGATTGATGCCTCTTCGTTGACAAGCATTGCTGAAATGCCCTGACAGGACCCACAGAGGTAATTCCCAAATCTAGAGGGAAGGGCTGGTGCCAGATGCACTGGAGACAGATGGATACCGTACCTGCTCCGCCAGGATCTGCTGCTGCTGCTGCTGCCTCTGCTCCCGGAGAAACTGCTGCTTCTGCTGCTCCATCGCGTGGAGCTGCGCCCTCTGCTCCATCAGCATCTGCTTCATGAGGGCAGCCTGGGGCTGGCTGCCCAGGAAGTGTCCCCCGGGGCTGGAGCCTGTGCCCATGCTGCTGGAGCCCGCCGGCTGCAGGGGCCGCGGCACTGCCGCCTGGTGCTCCTGTGCACAGAGAGACAGGGAATGCATCGTTACTGTACTGCCTGGTGCTCCTGTGCACAGAGAGAGGGAATGCATCGTTACTGTACTGCCTGGTGCTCCTGTGCACACAGAGACAGGGAATGCATCGTTACTGTACTGCCTGGTGCTCCTGTGCACAGAGACAGGGAATGCATCGTTACTGTACTGCCTGGTGCTCCTGTGCACACAGAGACAGGGAATGCATCGTTACTGTACTGCCT
>JAXCLO010000208.1:10368341-10383137 GCA_035583995.1 Arremon aurantiirostris
GAAGGAAGGAAGGAAGGAAGGAAGGAAGGAAGGAAGGAAGGAAGGAAGGAAGGAAGGAAGGAAGGAAGGAAGGACGGGATGAGGCCCCGTTGCCGGAGCGGTGTCCCGGCGCTGCCGGCAGGTGGCGCTGCTGACCCGCGGCCCGGCCCGGGTGGAGCCGAGCGGTGCCGCCGCTTCCCGGGGCCTCGGGAGCGTTCCCGGCACTCGGTGCGGGCCTCGGGAACAGTCCCGGGACTCGGTGCGGGCCTCGGGAGCAGTCCCGGGACTCTCCGAGCCGCCCCCGCCCCGGGCTGGCTGTCCCGCGGCCCGGACAAAGCGGCCCCATCGCCGGCGCTCGCTGGGGGCCCGGCTCGCACCACGCCGCTCTCGATGCCGTGTTTGCAAACGGCGGGCCCGGTCCCTGTCTCGGGTGATAAGAGCCCGTAGAACCTCTTTAACTGATGAATAGAGATGGCAGGTACTTATTCAAAAGCACCGGGTCGATGGAAAGGACCTGTGTCGCTTTGGCATCCTTTGTGCAAGGCCTGCCAGGGTGAGGTTCGGATCCACCTGCCTCACTGGGTGTTTGAGTTCTGCCATCACTGTGTGATCTGGGTGTGCAGAAAGGGCATCTTGCAGCACCCACGCCCACCCACTCAGGGAAAGGGTTAAGTTCAATGCTGGAGTGTACCTTGGGAAATGAGGGTCAGCCTTTCTGCATGAGGGTCGAGTTTTCAAGGACCCTCCCGTGGAAATAACAAATACAATTTGTCCACATCTCTACTTTTCACAGATACTCCCTGAAGGGCTCTGCTGAAAGGCAGCTCTCCAACGCTTAGGTTATTTCCCCTTTTAACATCTATATTGGCCTGAAAGTTCTCTCCCTGTTCCTCTTTCCGCTTCTCCCCCAGTCCCATCACGCACTTTGCACTTTACAGCCTGGTCCAGCGCGGTCCCTGCAGCACCCTGAGGCCAGGGCTGCAGCAGTGCCTGGGTCTGCCCCAAGCTGGGCTCAAGGAATCACTGAGCATCCCTCAGCTGCTCCTGCACCAAACCCTTCACCCACCCCTGTCACTGAGCTCCTGCTTGCTTTGCTTTGGGGGAACACACATTTATCTCCAGCAGAGCTGATGGCAAAAGCCTTTTCCTACCACCCCTGGCCCTCCCCCAGCTTCTGATGAAGTAATCGAGCTCTCAGTTGCATAACTGATGCACAGGACTATCCTGTGTTATACTGGGATCATGGCCAACTGCTTCCATTTATAGACAAGAGCAAGGCCGTGCTGCCAAATAATGGAGCCTTTGCTGCAGCCACCACAAGGTGAAGAAAAAGGAGGGAGACAACCCCAGGAGCCGAGGGGCATGCTGTGACATCCCTTGGAGCTTCCTCTGCGAGCTTCAGTGCTCAGCTGCCTTTGGGGCTGCAGCCCAAGTCCTCTCTGAACTGCCTTTAAAATATCTCCCTGCAGAACTCCTGTCCTGGCTCCTAATGCACACACAGGTACAGCTGAGGGACAGCTCACCCACACAGAAAGCACTCCATTCTCTGATGAATTATGTTATAAATTAATGCTGGAGGTTAAAAGGAAGACAGTTTTGAAAGGAAGCCCACCAGCTGACATGAGCCCGGTGAACTGTGCAGCAGCTGAAGGAAACAGAAGATTAGCACACAGGTGTCACTTCCAGGGTTGTGTGTTCAGTCATTTCTGGAAGGGGAAACACAGATTGTGTTCTCAGCTGGTGCTATCTGGGAGAATGGTACAGTGTGATTCCTCACTTGTCGCTCTGGCTGTGTTTAGCAGCACTCAAAGCCGCTGTGTGCTGCTCTCAGGCTGCAGACAGCTCTGAGCCATGGGCATTCCAGCGGGGAGCAGCGGTGCTGCGGCTCACTGCCGGCCCTCACCCAGGCACAGGTGAGGCCGAGGGCTGCTCACAGAAAGGGACAATGGTGCCAAGCCCTCAGCTGTGACACGGAGCAAGCTCAAACACAGGCTGGCCCTGCATCAGCCTCCTGGCAGCCCTCCTGCCCCTGCAGCCTCAGCTGCCCACTTTTGAGGCAGCCCGGGACAGAATTAAGAGTTTGGCCCCTGGGAACAAAAGCAGGGATTGAAGGAGCCAAAGAGCTGCCTGTTCCCAGAGCTGGAATGTGACCAAATGGCCAGCATTTCCAAATGGCCAGCATTTCCAAATGGCCAGCATTTCCAATGGTCAGCATTTCAAAATGGTCAGCACAGCACACCTGGACAGGCCTGTAGGTTTGGACAGGTGCAGGGCACCGGGTGAGGTGAACTTGTGCAGGGATCTGACTGCTCACTTAATGCCTCCACAGGAGCTGCCCCCTGTGGATAAGCCAGTCCTTAGTTAAGCAGCAGGAAGATAAATCCTGTGTCCTCCCAGTGAGTTTCCAGGGCTCTGCTGGAGTGATGGAATACTCTGCAGGAGCTCAGAGTAACATATGTGTGATATGTACAGTTATGCACAGTAAAATGATAACAAAGGGGAGTGGAAACAAGATTTTCCTCTTTGTCTCAAATCTTGCGTGCCTCTTCTTTATCATGCAGTGATTTATTCCTTGCACATGTCATTCAGTCCCCCAACTGCAGCCAAAAGCAGTCACACCATTTCCTTGCAGAACAAGCGGAACGAGCACCAGCTGAAGCCCCAGGAGCCAGGTGGGGACACCCAGGCCTGCCCATTGTCCATCCCTCTGTGCACAGACTGGTGCATTTGGAGGAGCCAGCTCTGCTCCTGCTGAAGGCCAGGGGGCCAAAGTGGCACCTCAGGGAAAAGGGGGCTGTTCCAGGCAACCACTGGCAGGAATAACAGAGGATGGGAATTCCACATCTCGGAGCAAAGCACTGCCCAGCAAGCTGCAAGAGACATAGACTGGAGAGCAGGGTTGGGAGTGTGTAAAACAGACAAACAAACATAATTTTCTGTGCTGTTCTGTGTCATGTGAGCGAATGGATATTGAATATAAAAAGCAAATAGAAGCCAGGAGGTAGCTTACCCTGCACACTGCATCAGAAGAATGACACTCGAAAAATGTATGCAATCAGACATCTACATTTTAGAGTCAGAGCAGAAAAAGTAGACAAAAAAATGATTTGTGGCAGAAAATGTCTGCCAGCGAGTGACTTCAAGAGCTCAATCCATTTAGCTTACCACAAAAAGAACGGAGAGATGCTTTTGACCATGGTGGATAAAAATACCTTCGTGAGGGAAGAAATTCCTTAAAGAGCTCTTTTATCCAGCGAAGAAGGCAAAACCAGATACAAGGGCTGGAGGCTGAAGACAGATTCAAATCAGAAAGAAGAATCACATTTCTACCCTCTGATTCTGTTACCGATCAGAAATGGCAGATCTCCCCCATTTGAGGGGTGCACGCCCTTGTGGATAAACACAGCACCAGTGCAGTGGGGTGGGTGTGATGCTCAAGGTGATGTGCAGGGCTGATGAACAGCCCTGTCTGCCCAGCCCTGGGCTGCTGCTGGGCACACAGGCACTGCCTGCATGTCTCTGTGTGTCTCTGTGTGTCTGTGTGGCTGTCTGTTAACCAGGGGGATCTCCAGCCTATTACTGGGATCAAAAATATCACCCCATTTCCATACACTAGGTCACAGTGAAACATCATCTCTGGCCAGTGTCTTCAGAGCAGCCTGAAAGCACATTCCTGTACTCCCTCAGAAATATTTCCGTTGAATTCTTTGTAATGCAATGTTGTGACTTATTGTGTCTCGCAGGGATCTTAATCCTCTCTCTAAATCAGACTGCCCACAGCAAAGCCACCTTTCTCAGAATGGCAGCGCCTGGCCGACTAAGGAAATTACAAACGCATTAATTTCAGACTTGTGGGGGTGCTTTTTGCCTCAGCAGAAGCAGTGATCGGGAGGAGGGGATGGAATCCGCTGGCTCACAGCTGCAGCCCCAGCAGCAGGCTCAGCAGGGCGGATTCACCCTTTTCCTCTGCCCCCCAGCCTCAGGGGGGCTGCAGAGCTCTCCTCCCTCCGGCCCCCCGTTGCCGTGGTCGTTCGTGCAGTGTCTGAGCAAACAAGGTCCCTCTGATGTTTGACACCAGACCTCTGCGTGCAGCTGATTTGTTTTCCTTTCACCTCTCTTCACCCGCATCTCTCCTCCCTGTGTTTTCCATGCGGCTTGTTCTGCCCACAGAACACACAGGATCTGCCAGACTTTGGTGCATTTTTGTTTCCTTCCAGGAGTTTTCCAGTGCCTTCATTTCTGGTGATGAAGTAGGAAACAAAGGGCTCTAAAAGGGGCAGCTGTTTTTCTAACACTGTTTAAGAGCTGAAGGCCAGCAGAAGTTCTCCTCAAAGCCTGTGAGGAGAAGGGGCTTTGCTGGCACCTCCCCACACACC
Source organism: Arremon aurantiirostris (assembly GCA_035583995.1). NCBI lineage: Eukaryota > Metazoa > Chordata > Aves > Passeriformes > Passerellidae > Arremon > Arremon aurantiirostris. Next base: position 10,372,697 of record JAXCLO010000208.1, read on the forward strand.
TCCTTCTGCTCCAGCCCAGGGGTTTCACTCCCCAAACCCTGGGGGGGTCAGGAATGTGGCATTTCAACAGAACGCCACTAAACTTCAACCAGCTCAATAAAACCAGCTTCATTTTCTCTTTTACAAATAACAGCTCTGGTGATCTCTCCCTTCTTCCCCTTTGCAGGGGAAATCAGTCCTGCTTTCAGTTTTGTTTACCCCCAGTTTCACCAGCTTACCATAAGACCGTGGTATGGAGTGTAAGGATGTAACGGGTGGGTTTGTGCACTGAGAAGTGTTCATTTATCTCAAATAACTATTTTCCTTGCAATTCCAATTTTAATTGGTATTATTATTATTAAGAGGAAAAAAAATGGAGGGACGAAAGCTGATGTGAATTGTAAGGATAATCACAGCTAGAGAGCTCCTGGAAAGAGGGAGAGAAGAAAAATGGAAGATGAAAGCAGGCAAATGGTTTAAACAAACACTCACACAGGGCCAATGAAAAGGGGGAAGAGAGGGAAAATGGCACAATAAAAATAAATGATGTAAGAGAAAGAAGAGCTCCTAAGCCCACTCAGGGAAAAATATGGGGCTTGGAAAAAGCAAAAGTGTAAGAAAAAGATGCTCTAATGGAGGTCTCTAGAAGTTAACATTCTGCATTATCAGGCAGCCCCTTTCCTTCTAATGGCCTGAGCCTGTACCACATTATCACCTTGGACCCACGGAGCTCCCTGCTTGCTGAGGTATTTTGAGGAGCCTGGCTCTAGCTCGTGCCTAGCAGAAGCTGCCTGAAGCCTCCTGTGGATGACTGCAGAGATTTTTTTTCTTTTACTCTAGCTGAAATTTTTTTAAACTTCCTCTTGGTTGTTTTCTTTGAGCATAAACAAAAGGTATTTTTTCACACTTAAAGGTGTTTTTCAGATTGTTTTCTCTGTGCTGCGATGAATTAAATCTTTCATTTTTAGAAACTCCAACTTGGCGCTTGTGTTGCTCCTCAGCAAGCAGTGTGTAATTTGCCAAGCCTGAAAGAATCCTGGCTGAGAAATAAACACACCGTGGGCCATATGCTCTCCTTCCCCTGTGCAGAAGGCACCTCACCTCAGAAATTGGGAAGAAGCTGCACTGACCCCCATGGCGTTGCTTCTGCCAAGGCAAAAAAAAAAATATATCCACAGAAAAATGGCAAAAGGCAAAAAAATGGCAAATGGGTACACAGTGACTCAGAGCCCTGGTGGGCTTCAGCAGGTTATGATAAAGGCATTGGTGCTTATGAAGAATGTTCATCTGTACCTATTCATGCATAAATTCCATCATCTTCCTCGGCCTGACAGTGACTGCAGAGAGCTGGAATAGCTCCCCTGCCTGGTTTGCATGTGCTTGTCCGTGCAGCCCCTCTGGAGGTGGGACTGCCATCTCAAATCCAGAGCCAAATATTTCCACAAGGGAGCTGGCAGCCCCGACGGAAGCGGTCCAGCTGCCTGGCACAGCAACAGGGGCTTTGCTGTGGCTTCTCATGGCTAACTGCTGGTAAACCAGGCTGGTTGGGATGGCACAACCAGGTGCAGGGTTTCATTAGCTGGTTCGTTTAACACCCTTGAATCCAAGCAACCCAGACCACCTGGTTCCAGCACTTGAAACTCTTTTGGTTTTTCCTCCCTCTTGGATGTTGTTTTTGTGTTTCCATTAGCCACCTGGCCTTTACTGAAAACTGAATAAGGCATTCTGATTTGGGCTATGCCTAGCTTGTCTTTAAGGTCTTTAACTTCAATATGTATGGCTCCATCTATTTATACAAGTAAGGAAAACCTCACCATTGAATTAATTTCCTTTGCAAGGCCTAACTCAGTTAAAGTTTTAGAAGAACTGACTTTATCCCTAGACTTCCAGGTCTCTAAGGCATAGCTTGCTTTGCTGACCAAGCCCTTATTAATGCTGAGTCTTTCTAGACGGCCTTGATACCTCTTAAACCTTACATTTCCTCTTTTTTTTTTCCTCCCTCCACAACACGAATGCTTTTTTCGCCTCCTTCTATGCTGCCATCTTCCTAATGCCCACTTATCTTTGCCAGCTTAACTAGTCCTCCCAGCACAACCCCAGCTGCCTTTTTGCAGCCTTGGACTCACTTCTGAAGCCCTGCCTTCACTGGACTCTGCACAGGATTGTGCTGATCTCTCCCACAAGAGACGTAAAGCAGGACATGATCTCCCTCTACCCCCACATCCCATCCTGCCCAGGTCCCTGCTCCTGGCCACACGAGAGGTGGCCTCATCCAGCCCTTATTCTTGTCCTAGCAACCTCACTGGGTCCTCTCTTCTCATTTCTCTTGTCCCCATCTGCCTTCTCCTTTTGTATATCTCTCTCTCCTCTTGCTCTTTGCCATTGCAGCACAAACATGCTTTATCTTCATGTGTAAAAAAAAATCCAAACAACCTTTGACTCCTAGTGACTCTCTTTTTCTTCCCACTGTCAGCTCTAAGCTTATTGAGTCTGCTGCTGCTGATTTATATGATTTAGACTGAATTTAGGCTCCATCCCCAACAGATTCTTTCTCAAACGGGCTTTCACATCTCTCCTGTCACAGAAGCAGAATCAGAGAGTTTCTAATTTTCTTTGTCTGGCTGCAGCTCTGCACTACACCAGGCTCTCTGTCATAGCCTGTCAGCTCCTTCTGGAAACCTGGTCCTCCTTTCCCAGTGCTCCTGCTTGCCTCCAGCACCTTCCTTGGCTTGCTCAGGGTTACTCAGACTGGTTTGTCACTGCTCACCCTCCACCTGCTGCTGTTCTTTGCCTCTGTGTCCTCCTTCCTTGTCTCCTTTCCCTCTCCCTCGTGTCTCGGAGTGAGTTCTCCCTGTGCACATTCAGGAGCCTTCTCTGCACCAGTGACTCACAGACCTGCCTCTGTCCCTGGCCACTTCCCGTCTGTTCCAGCTGAATTCCTGCCCTGCCTCTGGGATTATCTTGTGGACATCTGTCAGCCCAAGCTCAAAGTCGGCTCTCGTTTTACTCCCTAGGCCTGCTGTCCTTCCTGTCCTTCAGTCCCCATGGCCTGGCTGTCACTCAGTCCCTGGCCTGGCTGTTCCCTGTGCCCCCATGCTCTGGGCAGTGCCACAGCCTGGCTGCTGCTGCCTCCCACCCTGACACTTGCAGTCCCACCCTGCTTGGTGACTGCCCAGGTTCTGCTGTCCTGCTCGTGTGTTTGGCCTGTCATCCTGCCTGTGCTATCTCTCTCCTCGTGGCCCTCTCTGTGATTCCCTTTACTCTGGATTTCCTCACCCTCCCTTGCTCTCAAACTCAGCTGCAGCATCTGCCGCCTCACACATCATCTCTCTCTCACTGCTGAGACTTTCTGTCACCCCATCACAACCCACTCTTTTCCACAAGTTACATTTCAGCTACAAGTGCCTTCGTGCTTTCCTCCCTGCTGGATGTCATTCTGGGGAGGAGAGTCTCCAAACCACCCAAATCTGACCCTGAACCGTGCCCCACTATAGTTACATTTGTAGAAGTTTCTGTCTCCGTGATGTCCAGAAGCTTTCTGTTTTCTTGTACTCCCTGGTGTGTTTGTCTGCCTGCATTATCTCTTATCTTGCTCTTAGGTTAGAAGTATTTGTGGGGAAGGAAACATATTTACATCCTGCATCTGCAGAGGGCCCGGAACAATGAGACTCCTAAACTGGGACTACAGCTCAGAGGTGCAATAAATAGTGCAACATATCCAACTTCAATCTGCATACAGCTAAATACACTATTTTACATTCTGTAGGTGTGAAAATACCATTATTTCACTGTGCCCTTGCTTCACTACTTCTTCTCTTAAAGAACACAATATAAGGATGAGCTATCATGTGCTGGAAAAGCCAGGAAATGTAAAGTTACAGTTCCCATGGCAATTGCAGTCAGCCCCCTCCAGTGCTGTACAAAGGTTATCACCACGGACAATAACAGGGGATGCTGAACACATGCAAAGTGACCAAATTACTGTTGTGGCAGATAACCAGGTCTTTGAACTTCTGTGCAGGTAAAATCTTAGGCATTTGCTGGGCTTTTAGCATTTAAGTCTGAGAATGTGAAGTCCAATAGGCTATAAATAAAAGTCAGAATGATGTTGTATAGCAAGTAGCTGGTGCTGGCTTGGAGTCCTCCCTGAAAAGACCCAGCTAATGGCAATAAGAAATATTTTCATTACTTTATGAGCTCTGGTAGCTGTCAGCTGAGAGAGGGATCTGCCGATCAGAGAAATCTGGGGAGACATCAGTGTGTCAGAACAAGTGAAAAGACTTGACACAGAAGGCACATTTTTGTTGGGCAATTTGCATTAGCACTTCTGGACAAATTCTACATTTCACATGCAATTCACAAACCAACAGCAGCATTGCTAATTGGTGCAGTTGCCAGTCAACTCTGGTGCCTTGTTTGAGCTATCACTAACGGGAATGAAGACTACAGTCTTTCTTTAGGAAAAAATGCAGCAATTATTTTCCAGACTTTGAGTTGCGTTCCCCCTGCCCCCACTTTCATCCTTGTAATTTCATTATCTCAGTAACTTAAAAAGGACGTGGAATAGAAAAATGCAAATCTCAGAAAAGTCCTGCTGGAGTTATTAATTAAAAACACCACTGTTTGCAAAGAATGATGCCCTTCATTAATACAACCTGCCATCACTGTGAATTTGACCGTGTCTCAGGGTCCCAATGCAGAGCTGTTTGTGTATCTGGAAAAAACCCCAGTAAGTGGCAGAGCACTGGTGACTCAAATCCCAGTCACCAAACCAAGGCCGGGCGCTGCGAAAATCTACAATGCTGATGGAATGACAGAATCTCTCCGCTCCCTCTTAGGTGATATTGGAAATTATTTAACTGAAAACAGGGCAGATCTCCCATCCATCATTCTTTATCCTTTGTAAAGTTGAGTCTCCTGAGAAAAGGAAAAAGCATCCATAATGCAGCTACTACCACTGCTCAGAATGCTCAGGCAGCTGCAGCTCAGCTGAAGGAAGGTTTGGCTGACTCATTTCTGTAAGTTAGGTGGCTATTTTTAGGGAACATTTCCTTTAGGTCCCTACAGCGCAAAATCCAAAGGAGCTAATGACATTGGCAGGTGCCTAGGCTGTCAGTGACCTCCTCTAGCTGAGCATTCACATTTCCTTGCTACATTTTTTCATGATACCTCAAACCCTTCACGAAGCAAAGCCAAAGTGGCTTTGTGAAACCACGGGCTGTACTTCCCAATCATAGAGCAGGGCTCCAATTTACCAACACATGGTGTGGCTGTCAGCTGTGAGTCTACAAAAACTGCACAAGATAGCTTTGGACCCCTTAATACCTTATTTCTGATATGTGGAGGGACTGGGGAGTTTGCAGCTTCCCACCTGCTTAAACAGAATTCACCACAAAATATCAAACAGATGCATCCAGCCCTTTGTAGACATACCATTCCCTTAAGTGTTGATGTAACACACATCTGTAGCATATTGGCAGTACACCTAGCTGATGTGTGGGAGGCTCCTAGGTTCAAAGTCTCCAGTGTTTCTTTTGTTCTCTAATGCATCCTTCTTTTGTTTAACTCCACCTCCCCTTAGGTTTTAGCTGTAACTCTGTCATTAGCATCTGAAATTTTTTTTTCCCCCAAAATTACCTACAACACTGCAACAGACTGGGTACCTAGTAGGAAACACCTAAATGAATCACAATTCTTACTTCAGACAGGTTTAACAGGTCTGGGTCACTTTCTAGCAGCACTGTTGCTCCATTAGCAAAGTTGTTAACCAAATATTCCCCCTTACACCCTGTGAGGTGAGATTCCTGTGCTATAGTCTAGCTTACCAGCTAGAATTCATAATGTTTCAAGTAAAAGATGCAGTCATCACTACTAGGAGTGTCACAATTTTTGTGAGCTTCTGAAGACTCTCATCTGCTCCTTAGTGTCCAAAAATCAAAGCACTCAGACATCTCCACAGTAGCTCCTGAAAATGTTGGCCTGTATCCTTTGGGGGCAAATATTTTGTTGAATTTTCACTGGATTTCAACCTCCCACACCTGATTTTCTAGATATTATGTATGAAACACATGCAAGACTGAGATATCTCTGGCACACAGACTGGCAGCTGTGGTGTCCATTGGAATCACCATCCATCCTGGTGCTGGCATCTTTCTGGGCTTCACCAAAATCTACCAACAAGCTCTGGGAAATAAGCAGCTGAAGATGCTGCAACGGATTTGCTGCAGAAAGGATTGGGATTTTAGCATGATGACACGTGTAACTTTGCCAGACATCTCCAAATTGTAACAGAGTTATCAGACTTCAGCGTTCAGTTTGTTGCTGCAAAAACATCAGCTCTTTAACAAGCACAACACATCAGCAATGTGCATTGTTGCCCTATACTCATCAACCAGAAGTATTATTTTTGTTTAACTGTAAGTGGCATGTTTTGTTTGCTGGCTTCCTTCCAAATGATTCTGTTTCTCTGAGCTGAGGTACTAGTGCGTGTTTTCACTGCTTACAATGAGACATTTCTCTTTTAAGAGATATAAACACACCATTTCCAGAAAAAGGCACGGTGACAATGCTCAGGAAAAAAACCCCAAGCATAAGTAAACCTCATTCTTCCTCTCCCTAACATTTCAGAAACAATCCTGCAGCAAGCTCCAGCTGCTTTGGCTAGCCACTAAAATCAGGAAAGATGCAAGTCAGGGCAGAGGCACAAGCCTTCAAAAGCTGCTGGGGGAAGCGGTGCAGGAAGCTCGTGGAGTGGCTCTGTGTTGTCTGTCTCATTTCCAGGTTTTTACTGTTATTATCCCTCACTAAACTTGGACTGCTTCAAAAATTATTTTCTCAACTTTCTTAAAGGCTGTGGCCTTATACAAGTGAAAACCTACAGCACTGTTTTGCAGCCAAAGTCTGCCTGGAGGGTGCAAACCTTCCTCTGCAATGGTCACACAGCATTTTCCAGAGGTGTACAAACAAGAGAAACACAGAGAGGTCCAAAGATTGGTTAAATACCAAAACAAATTAATTGCCTAATTAATTGAACTAGGCCTCACCTCCTCCAGAATGATTCACCCCTTTCAGCACTGGAAAAGGCTGGTGTTGACACTGCCCCTGTTTGTCTGGCTGCATATCAGCTCAGCAAAGTATATTTAGCTTTCAGGATTGCATCTCGCAGCTCCACAGGAAATCTCTGGAGTCAGAGCTAAAGACATCACTGCACACTTGGAAATTCGTGGCCAGCTGTGAAAGTGGGGCTGCAGTGGTGGTCAGAGTGCTCAACAGCCTCCTTCCAAAGGAGCGAGGGGGCTGAATAAAACACCTCGCTGTGCTGGGTGCACCCTGGAACCCAAACCAGCCACAGCTATCTCCTGCTGGGATAAGGCTGAATTGATGCATCCTGTTCCCAATCCCATGCCCATGAGTACATGGGAGGGGGAGAAGCCTGAGGAGAGAGAGCTAGAGACTAGTGCTGAACAAGCACACAGAGATCTCTTCCTCCACCTTGAAGCTTTCAGAAATTTTAAGAGTTGTCAGATCCATTTCAAAAGAGAGAAATCATAAAAGAGAGCACACATCTAACATAGGCTTTCTTTTCCATAAAGAATATCTGCACATGGGTTGTGGTACCAATTCCTGGGCAAGTGAAGAGACAGAGAATCCCATCAAATCCTTGTCCCTGGTGTTTTTAAGTGGCATTTTGCCCGATGCTCCCATGGCTCCTGAGCAACCATTCCAGCACTGGGCAAGCACAGGGCACCTTGGCCACAACCTCACCTGCTGCCTCAGTCTTGGAGAAGGATCAGGGCCCTCCACCTCACCACATGAATACAACACAGAACCTTTTCCTACTGAGATAATGAAGAAGCAGGATGCAAAACCAGCTCCTGTTTTCTGTAAATAAGTGCTTTCTTACTCTATCTTATAATTTTTTCTCAAGCGACGGCTAGCTGACTGCATTTGATCTCTGTACTGTCCAAGTAATTCCAGTCAGCCAGAGCACACCTCTCCTTGCTCAGGGACAGGACAGCTCTGTGTGCTTATGAAGCAAGATCAAAAAAGGAGTAAATGTAAACAAGTTATCCCTCTTTGAAGAGCTCATTGGGATCCAGAGCGTTCTGTCAATAGCAATGTAAGGAAGTACTGTGGCCTTAGGGTCCTGCATGCATTTGATACGGGGGGAAAAAAAGGAACTTATTTCAGAATCTTATTTAGATCAACCCATTCTCTTTCAGGCAAAAAGCCTGGGGTGCCACCTTGCCTACAGCTACCTGGTCTCCCAAGAACAGACACATTTCTTTGCTTCCAGGCAGGTCATTAGCTGGTGGAAAGGGGGCAGGTGGGTGTATGCAGCTCTAGGAAGTGTGCAGGATATGTTTTTATTAACCCTACACAGGAGAGGATGTTGTAACACTGGTTTTTGGCAGCCTGATATATTCACGATGCAGATTTTGGACAAATCACTACTGTGCCTGATGCCTTAGCATTTCCACCCCTATTCCAACAAACTACCCCAGCCCCAGCAAGGCAGCAGGATCCAGGGAGCTACAGTGCCTGCATGCTTTAGTTACATTCTCAGATAAAACATTTCCTCCAAATCAAAGCCCAGAATTGTATTTCTTGTCTTCATGCACCTAAACAAATCAACTGAGAAAAAAGCCTTCCCCAAGACTCAAGGAAGAAGATAAGTTTCTCTATCCAATGTGATTTCCACTTCCTTTGAGCAATGTCACTAAAAGCATAGGTTAAGGAGCAGGCAGGAGAAGGACAACAGGATTCCTGGCTAAAACTGAGGGATTTTCTGTGGCCCAGGCAGTGCCACAAGCACCTCCTGTTATCTGCCAGGGTGAGATGGAGCAGCAGGGCCCCACGAATCCATCGTGGTTGTAGGGAGCTGGCAGCTGTGTGTTCCCCCTTCGGCAAACTGCTTTTCCCCTTCGTCAGGTGTCACCTGAGAGCTGCACACACCTGGCCCCTCCTCATGGGCACATTTGCCACGCCACAGCAAGGCTCAGTGCTGGCAGGAGACACATGCTTAAACTGCAAAACCCCTGCTTTGGTTAAGCTGTCTGCACCTTCTGTGATGTGATTTGCTTTGAGCCAGAACGGCTCTCCTTGCACAATCCCAGCGTTTCAGCCCTGTATTGCCAGCAGTGCCCTCTGAGGGCAGTGTTTAGAGACGTGTCACATACAAACGACAGAATCACAGGAGGCAGTGATGGAGAAGATCAGCTAGCTCATCTCCCGGCTCCCATGAGGACTTTTTAGTCCAGCACACTGGAATTACTGTAACGAGACAATCTTGCAGCACATCAATGCTCCTTAACAAACAATAAAAAGCCTGGGAGGAGGAGGTGATCAAGAAGTTTGTGATATGTGCCCATTAGCAGACAGGTCCTTCTAGAGACGGCCTGGAGAGTGCTCTTGTTAAAAGCCAATTGGATGAGTGACATTTAAAAAAAAAAGGATACACGTGTCACTTTTCCACAGCTTCCCCCTGGATCAGTTCAGACAATTATGGCATAACTACCAGGGCTAAGCTGAAGCTTTCCACTGTGTCAGAGCATAAGATAGAGAGGGACACTGTCAACTTCTTTGGGGATTGAAATCTCATTTGCAGGAAGGGAAGGCATCCTCTGCCAGCTCTATCTCTCACATCTGAAAGAAGAAAGGCAAAGTCTGTACAAAGGACAAACGTGGTGGGTGTTTTTTCCCAAGCAGCACCATCCCATTGTGAGATGTTCCACCCAGGGGGAGGAACCAGACATTCCTACCTGGATACAGCCTGAGATTTGGAGCTCCACAAACAGCCTTATCTATTGGATTCCCAGAGGACAAGAGCTACAGAGCCACCACTGGACATTCAGAGGAACACCAGGCCTTTCTCCAGGATCCCTGCTCCAACAGAGCCACATCCATCAATCACTTCTCGAGGGCCGCAGCCACCGTGGAATGGGACTGCTGCCAACACCCTCACCCACAGGGTGTCAGGTCACTCTCTCAGCTTAAGCCTTTTGCATTTATTTTCATTTTCCTATTAAATTGTAGTTCTGACTTGTGTCTCCCACTGGTTTGCATTCAATTAGGTACAATTAGGAAGGCTGACAAGAGCAGCTTTACTGGTGAGTTGTGGTTTTTTTACCATGACAGTAGTTTGGAATCAAGTAACCCTCTGAAGCTGGCAAATACAGACAATGAAAATACATGTTCTGCTGCCCCTTGCTCTCTCACAGGTGCTTTTCTCTACAGACAAAGAGATGCATTTAAAACTTAGGCAAGAAAAATTGTCCTGCATTTGAATTTTATAATCATCAAGCTAGGGGACTTGTGCAAGGGCATTGTGTTTATCAGAACTAGATTGCTGACAGGAAAATGCTGTAGCTGACTGGTTTCTTTACAAAAAAAAGGGAAGGGAAGGGAAGGGAAGGGAAGGGAAGGGAAGGGAAGGGAAGGGAAGGGAAGGGAAGGGAAGGGA
>JAXCLO010000208.1:10406407-10430105 GCA_035583995.1 Arremon aurantiirostris
TTGCCTGTTAAATAAACAGGTTTTTTCCACCTTTCTCCAAGGAAATCTTTTCCTGAACCGGCTGGGGGAGGAGCTGCTTGAATCTGCTTTTTAGAGGAACCCCTTCGGAGGTTCTCTCCCAGATTTGGCCTAAACCAGGACACCACAGTCCATTATTTGTTGAAATAAATATGGAGATAAGTCTGAGCAAGACAGCCAAGACAGCCAGACTGAAATAAATTCATCACTCACGGGCTCTCAAGGGAAGAAAACCATGCATTTTTTCTAAATGATTATTTCTGAAGCGCTGAAGGAATGGCTATATCACTAATGAGGCCAGTGCTCCATGACTGCTGATTATAAATGACCTAAAAAGAGACAAGGGGATGGTGTGTGTGTGTATGTACAGGGGGATGGGAAAAGGGATGGATTGTTCTTCCTTGGAGTGTGGAATTGACTCCCTGGGCTTCTCAAAAGTCTGAGAGCATTTGTAGTTCACCACAGAGGCAGGCCTGGCACATTTACAGCCACACAAGGAAGCTTGGACTGCAGTGCTGGGCTATTCTAACAAGCAGACACACAATTCCTCTCCTCCCATGACAGGTTACCATCTACTCACTGCAATAATAATTAAAAAGGAAAATGAGCTTTCTCAGTCCCCCACAGGCCTAAATTATAGGGCCTGCAGGTTGATGCAGGCAGACTTGAGGCTAAAGCAAGGGATAAGATTGACTTATGTCTTCTCTCACTCCCTAATTCCCATGGAAACAAGAAACTCTTGACAAATGACTCAAATATGCTTGCAAAAATCTTACTGGTGTGTTTGGCTGGCTACCTTCCCCCGTGCTCTGAGGCTGAAGGATTACAGGTGCATTGCACATGCAGCAACCCCAGGGCAGCTGATGGTGGAACAGAGCAGGGTGGCTGCATGTGAAGGAGGGCCGGATGCCAGCCACAAGCAGGAAAATTAGCAATGTGGATTCAGAGAATAATACCACAGTTTGGCCATAAAAATCTGCAGCTTTCAGATTCCTAGCAGTATTATTTGTATCACATGGTATGTAGACGTGAGAACACTTAGAAATAAAAGATATCTAAGGAACATGTAAAATCTCACTTGAGGGTACTGAGAAGATGGGGATTACTTATTTGTTTAATGGCTTGGTTTACACACAGAAATTACTCAGGACACCATGGAGAGCAGAGATGTGAAAATGAGCTTCTGCAGGAGCTCAGACAAAGGAGCCCTGACAAATATGAAATGGATCCTAGTCACATGCCACTGCCAGAGGTTTCCTGGTTCTTTGTGAAGACTGTCCCTTTTCTGCAGGCAGCAACATCCTCTTGCCTGACCTGGCAGAATTTGGTAGATGCAGCTTTGTTTCCACCAAAACTGTTCAAACGTGTGTGTGGATTTAGGGCAGTAAATGGGAACATTCTCAGTGCAGATGCTCAGATCAGGGCCCTGACAATTGCCTATAGTCTCTGTTTCAGGTGACTCAGGCAGCTCATCACCAATACTTACTGCAGTCCCAGTGGGGAGCTCCAGAAGGTTTTCTGCCCCTCTTGGGAGATGCCATTTCCTTGGAGCTCAGGATCACTCCCTGATCTCCTCACAGGTGCCCATCTTTACCAAGATGGAAAGCCTGCACAGACTTAGCACAGCTGCTAAATCTGGGGGTGGAGGCAGGGAAGAAAAGTTTAACTAAGTTTCCCTCCTTCACACAGGTCTATTGTCACAACCCTTTATAGCTAATAACCCCTCTGTAAAATTTGTAAGCCAATTACAGCACAGGGAAATAATTCACTAATAGCCTATATAAGATGGTTTAGACATCTTGCAGAAAAAAACTCCAATATATTAAATGCCACAGGTTTCGGAAGCAAATGCTGTAGGTGACACTCTTTTCAAGACTTTTCAGTTCAGGAGTCCTAAATGAATGCAAGATCTGTTTGAGCCTAGCACTGCCACAGCTTTTTCCTCAGAAGCATCACTGCTGGGCGCTGGGGCCACCAGCCAGCTGCACACAACCTGTGCTGCAGCCTGCTTCCTTTTCATCTTTCAGGGCTTGCAGGCAGAGTTACCTTCCCTATCCTCGTGTAAGTCATCCTACAGATAAATGAAGCACCTCATTTGCTTTTCCACAAGTCACTGTTTCACCACAGAAAGTAAATCTGACAAGCAAGTGAAGATCATCCGTTGGGCTACACCATCTCTGTCCCTCTTGCTTGGAGCAGAGAGCATGAGAACATCAGCCCAGATGCTGTATCACTATAATTTCAGATGTTCTCTAATGAATCTGAGCCCAGGCTGGAGCTTTAAAAGGCTGCAGTGGTGTGTCAGCATAAACAGCCAAAACCAGTGTCATGTCAAGTGCTAACAAGGCCACTTCTGTTTCTACAAGCATCAAGCACTCAGCAGATAAAAATTAGCATCCTATCCAAGCCACCACAAGTCACCCTTATCACTGGCAAGGAGAAGCAATGCCCCTGCATGACTGCTGGTACTCGGGGACACCGATAGCAAGTGCAATTCCTTACAAGCTGTCCCTTAGTATGATGAGGGGACTAATAGCCACCACACAGGGGGGTTTATCTTTTCTTTTTTCTCTTCTTGGTCCCCTGGACATGGACCTGCTAATAGCTTTCTGGGGCTCCTTTAAATAAACACAACTAATTACCCTGCGCAGTGATACTGTGGCTACAGATAACTCATTACATTAGGGAGGGCTTTCTGAACAGGTATGTCTGTTTGCAGAGGGCCACATCAAGCAAATAAATTCAGCCTTTATGCTGTCAGCTGGTACAGAAATGACACTGAGTGCACGGCAGATCCAGATCCCACAGCTTCAGCAGGCAAGCTGTCCCAGGAGGCTGCAGAACAGCACATGGAGTGCCCATATTCCAGAGCATGTGTAGCTGCGTGCCTCCTGTGCACTGACTGGCTGGGGTGCCACGGCACAGACTGCGCTGTTGTGTAAATAAAGATCTGCTCCTGCTTCTCTTCACTCATGGCTGCTCTATGTTGCACAGACAATCACCACTTGCTCTGCCTTATGCCCTGACTGCATGCCCTGCTGGAGGAATAATGGAAATCCTAGGCCAAAAAAAAAGCCAAACACACAGAACTGAACAGATGGGCAACGTGAAAGAAAAGATACATTGGGAAACTGTTCAACTAGTTAGAGATGAGGAAAAAGAGAAGTTAAGTGACTCACTGTATGTTATGTGGACAGCTGTGTTAGAGGCTGGAAACAAACTTAGGATTTCCTGACACCCACTCCCTGCTTAGACAGGGATAGCACCAAACCAAAACAAATTTGTTAAAAATAGACTTTGCAGACAGATATCTAACTAACAATACAGGTTCATGGCAAATTATTCAAAGTGGATGTGAATGAATGCCTTTTTGTTCTCCTGCAAACCTAAAAAGACTTTGCTCTTTAAAGCCAGATGCTGGGTGAGAGGATTTTCAAGGTGTGCAGCCCCCTTCCTTCCCACTCCCTGCACAAACAGCAAATGAAAGCATTTGATTTGCAAGCATTTCTGGACAGCCATCCCGTACAAAGCACTAACTCCTTCTCTTCAGGGACAATATCCTGAAAGGAAGAAGCAAGGACACCTCTCAAATCACACTCATAATGATCCTTAGCATTAACAAGAGTTATATGCATAAAAAGCAGCATGTATCTTACTGCAGGTGACAGTGGCAGATGGAGTGATAGAAGAGGGCAGAATACCTTATTCACAGCTATTAGCTGACTGGTCAAAATACCTGAGTAGAAATGTATGTTCAATTATACACGTATTCAACTCTTGGACATGTATCATGACCACCTACTCCTCTACGAAGAACATGGCCCTTAACTTGCTGCTTGAGGCATTTGAGTCAATGGCCTTCATAAGAAAATGACAGCCTTGACAAAGGGGCTTCAAAAATCTCATCAAAGATGTTTCCTGCCATTCTCTAAGGCTCTGCCTCTCCCTTCACACCAGAGGATGATTTTTACAGGGAGCAAACTGAACAATGAACAACAAGCTTGCCGAAGAACTGCAGCAGAAACAGGAGACACAGAGATTTCTCAGGGACCAGGCTGACCTTGATGAGCAGCTCCAGGTAAAAGCTGCAGTGCTTGGTCTCCCACTCTGAGTTCCAGAGGTGGGTCACCTCAGCTGTATCTCTCCCTGCAGCAGCAGACAGCTCTAGCACTCTGTAAAGGGCTCCCCTTTACAAAGGAAACCATTAGAAGATGACAGGACAGGCACAGAGAATTCTGACGTGAAAGTCAGAAAGAAAAAGGCATAAATGAGACAAAGAACAAGGGTGCACCATGCCCTGGGTTCCTCAGCATGCCCCTGCAGCATGATGCCATGGAGGTGGGATCTCCTGCTGTAGGCCAGAAGACTTTAGTTAGAAAGTGGCCAAACCAACCTGTTGAGAACTGAGAAATGTCAGGAACAAGAAGGTCCTCGTTACAGTTATCATCACTCACCTCCATTTTGTGCTGCCCAACTCTGATAACTCAAGTGACAACAAAAGAAGAATGGAATCTGGACAAGTTGATTAAAGGATGGAAAAACATGCCAGTCCTGAAATAGAACTTCTGCTCAGAGCCATCTTCTCTTCCTTTAAGCCTCTGATTTCCAGAACAATTTAAAGGAAACTTCATGTACCTCCACAGCAGCAATACCCATGACCTAGTTAGTGACTCCCAAAGGAAATGCTGAAGTTTCTTATAGCATTTTTGTTACTCTCATGAAAGGGAGATTAAAAGACTGTCACAGAACAGCCAACCCTGAACTTTCAAAAATCAGGAAGCAAATCCCCAAAATCATAGAATATCCTGAGCTGGAAAGGACCCACAAGGATCATAGAGTCCAACTGCTGGCCCTGCACAGGATATCCTAGGAGTCACACCCTGTGCCTGGGAGCACACTCCATGGACTCTATAGCAAATCATGAAACACATTGATTTTTAGCTATTTTAAGTGAATATAGGATTCATATGTGCATTTTTCCTCCAAAGAATGAAGTTGTGGAGGGCACAGCAAGACACATTTTGTTCTGTGCCAGCAGTCTGTAAGTGGTGAGGAAAACCTTTGCCTTCTGATATTGCAGACCGAGGCATGAGAAGAGAGCAGGCTGCTGGTGCCTCCACGCATGAGGTGCCCCTGAGTGAGCGCAGAGATCCATGCTCTGATCACAGACAGCACAGAAGGATGTCACAGCTGCCAAAGAGCCCCACGCCTGCAGGCAAAGCAGGGATTTCCCTCTGCCCTTAGCACTCATATCTTCAAATGGGTAGCCCAAACAGGAGTCCAAAAATGGGCAACACACTGAAACCTTTTTCCACAAAGGGGAAAGCATCTGTTCCGATGGCTTGACTGTGTCTGAACTACAGGTCACCTCCTGTGTGCAGCTGCACAGGGAAACCAGATTCCCCAGAGGATGCAGTTCTACATGGGTGATTGGCATATGACAGGCAGTCTGAATATCTGGCATTTTTTCCACGTTTTAATTCCTCAAGCTTTAGCACTGTGGGATTCATACTTCAGAAGCCATGATTCTTGGCATATAATTTGCAGAGGGGCCCTGCACCTTTCCTTTCCTCTTCCCTATCTCTTCTGGATTTTTATACAGGATTTTAATTCTTTTCCTTCTCTTCCCCTCCCACCCCCAGCTGCTTTAAGTTGATACAGGAGAAAGTAGAGGTCACAGGAAGAGTGAAGACACATAATCTAATTTTCATTTTGCCCATTAATCATGCATGATTTCAGCCAGCCATTTAACAAGGTGGAACTCTAAAGTGATCACTCTCCAGAGTGATGGGGGAAAATTCACTCTAATTCCCATTGCTGCTCCACACTCCTGTTCGTGCTGCACAGAACTGCCTCTCCCTCTTACAGAGAAAAATGGATCTACACGTCCCAAAAAACATATGCTGTCCTGGAAGCCTTCTCAAGAGCTTTTTACTATATTTAAAAGTGTCAAGCTGAAGCTGTTGGGGTGGGTGGATTTTGTGGAGGTGTGGCTCACAGCAAATCAAATAGGAAGCTTTCTATTTTAGTACATTTTGCTATGGAGTTGTAACTATTGTTACACGTTGTTCTAGCTCACAAATCAGAGAGCCTGGAAGCAGTTCTGTGTCTGCACCCCTTATATACTCTCTGCTGTTTCCCAGACTCCCAGCTAGTCAGGATCAAACCTCACAAGGTTTCTGTGCCAGCTGTGAATGCCCCAGTCTCCTTCCACTCACTGTGATTTTGTCAGACAAAGAGAGCTTATCCTGAACTTTGAGGTAAGAGACCCAAGGACACTCCCTTGGAGGGGAAAAACCGGGTTTTCCACAGCAAAAAGGTGATAAGCCTGAGAAGTGTTATCTCTCTCGGAGGCCACTCAAGGGCATCATTCAAGAGAAAGTGAGAATCAGCAGTACGTTCCTTTGCCCTTTCAAGGTTTCGGAGAAACAGTGGGATGTTTAAAGGAAGAGGAGTGCAAGTACACAGAAGGAGGATAAGATTTGAGTATGATGTCCAAGGCTGAGTTGCTGACAAGCCCTGTTTTGGGGGGACCCTGAGCAGTTCAGTGTGCAATGGAAAAGGCATTTGCCAAGACAGCATTGCCACTCTGCAGTCTCCTGCTCTGCTCTAGTGACAAAGAGCTGCTCATCGGCTCTAGGGAAAAACTTGTGTCCTGCAGCTGGCTGTCCATCTCTCTCCAAAAAATTACAACCTTGTTTCTAGGAGGTTTCTCTACTAAGATCAATGACTCAAGTAAAGAGGCTGTGATTCCTAAGCCAAACCCCCAGAACTACAGGGATTTCCCAAAATGCCAGCGCTATATCATCCCTGACACAGGCTATGGAGAGGTGTCATGGGCACCAAAAGCCCCTTTAGGGCCACTCTGATAGAAAAAGGGTGATAAAGAGGTGAAATGGAAGATTTATTGCATTTTGTTTCCCAGTTCTCAAGGGCTAACAGCTAATGCCTGTGAAAGCAGGAACATAGGAAGGGCAGCAGGGATTATATTTATCTGTCAGTGTTTCTAATCACATTTACCAACTGTGGAAGACGTTTGGGCATTCTTGTCTAGTGAAACCAAAATGATAAAGATACAGAGAGAAATTTTTAAAAGAAGAAGTGAGAATTAGAGACTCAATCACATACCTGCACTCAGTTTCTGTGGGATTTGGGAGCATCGCTGCCTTTGTGAAAACTTCCCTTTGCATGTGAAGAACAAGCTGGGTGAACTGAAACACTGCACCTGCTGTCAAGGGTGTGGAACAACAACAGGCAGACTGGCTCAGTGCTCATGATTCTACTAACTCAAGTTTTATACTCCAAAATAGAATTACCATGAAGTTCAGGAGCAATTATGTGTAACAATTAAAAGAATTTTCATAATACCACTACTGAGCAAGCCCTCTGTATCACAAGCAACTTTATTAGCTGCTGAGCCAAACCATATTTCACAAGGCAAAAACCTGATCAGGCCACATTTGCCAGGTGAGTATTAGGTCATGTTTCCTTTTCAGGGGTTTGATCTGAGAGCAGCAGCACAGAGCTGAAATTTTGTTTGCTTGGTTTGATTTTTCCTACGTATATTTTCAGTTTTTACTGAAATTGTATATTGCAAGCAACTCCTGGATGCACAACCCCACCTCTCCTAATAGACTTTTCTACTCTGGCAGGGACACTCAACAGCATGAAATAATCCCCTTCCATTTACAAAAGAAGCTCCCAGTCTCTGAGTTTTAAACTACTAGTGATCCATCCCTTGCAACAAAACCCAGCGTGGAAACTCTATGAACAGCCTGGATTTAAAATATTTGCTATTGGCTGTGTGCAGGAATGACTGACTGTGCTCTGGCTTCCAGGGACACCAGCAAAAACAAGAGGGGATTGTGTAAGTGGACTGTTTCCTGCTTTAAGTATTTAAATCAGTTTCCTCTTTTTCCCCATCACACATTATTCTAAGCAAGAGGAGAGAACTCTGCTTGCAGGAGGAAAACAAGAAGCTGATGATGCAACAGAAAAGCAGAGACAGATATGCACAGAGGCCAATTAATTTTTTTTTAATTACACCACCATTTGAATGCAAAATGCAAAGAGAAATTACACTAAGCACCCAAGCTTGCTTCTAAAGTAATGAATAAGCCCAAAAATCTTTCAAAAAGATTGTATTAAAAAAATCTGACATGTGCCTTTTAATTAGATAAAGGAGTTTAACTTGGGAGTGACTGAAATCCAGCTTATCATAACTTGTATTTTGTACTTGGATCCAGATACTATGACAGAAAATATTTGATAGCAAATAGAAAAAAATATGACAGGTCCCCATTCCTGAACAATAATGATACAAAATATGTGCATAGGATTTGAAGAACAACATCAACAAATTCTTTAAATCCTTGTCTATCTTCTGCAACTGAGTCAGGATATTTTTCCAAAGTAAGCCTGAAAAAGGTTTTTAACTTTTTAATCATGTGTTGCCTTTAGACATTTTAAATTTGTGTTTTTCTCCTATGCCCAAATATTTCATTTGAGGGAAAGCAAAAGTAAACATAAAATGAAATTGAATGAGCATGGTAAAAAGTCAGTGATATCATCTTTTTTGTGGATACTGGGAACACTTTTCCATTTTAAAAATCAAGCCTAACTGAATGCTGTTAAGGCATCCAAAACTGCAACAAAAAATTATGGTCCTACCCTATTAATTTCTGTTTTCCAAGGATTGCTGCTGATATAATGTATTGGAAGACATGACCTACTTCCTGTATTTTCAGAGAATACAAATAAGGAAGATCTCATTGCTAAATATATTTTAAAGCCAGAAGAAAGAGAGGGGAGTCACAGGAAGTAGGGCAGAGAGATGGGCTTGAGGGAGGCAGCGGTGTTTTGCCAGAGAACACAGAACATTCCTGGTTTTCCCTACTGATCATGACTTTGTTTTCAACAAGGGCACAGCATTTATGTAAATGCCAAGCCATGGCAAATAAAATAATGGCATCATGTGTGCTCCCCTCTCTGGAAGAAGAAGAACATGTCTTTGCACAGTGCTTGGCCTCCTGAAGCTGCTCCAAGCTCTGCTGGCCAGGGGCTCAAGGGAGCCACGGCTGCACCCCAAGCCTTGGGATTCTCTTCTGTCCTTAAAGGATGTCAAACTTGTGTCAGCACAGGTGGCTCTTGAGCACACCTGAGGCTTGGTTTGCTGTAGGTTACCTCCTGGGGACCCCATGTGAATGGGCTCCAAAACATCCCTTGGGTACCACTGCGGCTGCCTCTGCTCTGAAAGTCAGCACTTATTCCCCACTGTAAAAGCCCCACAGCTCTGAAGCAGTGTGTGACCTGTTTCTGCAGTAATAGACATGAACTTCTCAGAACTCATTATCAGAGGGAGTACACACCTCCTCCACCAATCCATCTAAGCACTCGAGCTTCACTAAATACACTCTGTCCCCTGGCCAAACTACACGGGTCTGATTTTCCTGCACAGGATGAGGTTGGATCTTGCTGCTACCAAAGCTGAAAGCCCCAAATGCAACATGACTAAGAACTGAATTGCCCTGTTTCCAGAGCTCCACATGCTAATTCTCTGCTAAGCCAAAGCATGGGGCTTTGATTTCCTAACCTCAGAATGTTATCTGGCTCTGGTGTAGGATTACCATTAGCTCTGTACATCTGTCCTTACAGTAGGGTCACTGTCACACCATATGTCACTTGAACAACCTTTATTTTTTCTAGATTTTTGTCTCTTTTAAATCAGTGTTCATCTGGAAGAGCCTGGATTCCCTTGGCTTTCAAAATCTGCTTTGCATTGCTAATGCATGAAGCTGTAGGCAAAGCTGCATTAGTGAGACAGAGAAAGACACAGAGAGAGATACTAAAAACCTGCTAAGACAAAATGTTTTCAGGTTGCTCTTCTCTTCAATACTCACAAAACAAAGCTCCAACCACCCAAACAAAACATCAGAGCAGGCTTATTCCATTTCCACTTACCAAACTAATGACCACATTTTTTTTTCTAAAATGCTTCTGCATAAGTTCATTATCCAGTGAATATTCCTGACTTGCAGCAGTGTAACAAGAAAGAGTCTGACCTGGAAAGAGCAGGTCAGGCTCCACATGGAAGCCATCACAGGGCGGCAAGTCACAGCCTCAGTACATGCAAGGTATGCCAATCTTTTGATACAGGAGGAAAAAACTCCTGCAAAATTCATGGACAATTAATTCTCCCTCTCCCCTCTCTAGTTCTGTGGTAAGAGAAAGGGTCGTCAGCCTCTAGATTGTCACTCTCTCAGAGAAACAACAAAAGTAAGAAATCAGGGGATCTGGAGGGAGAAATTAAATGGGTCTTCCAAGATCAATGGCCAGCCTTGTGGGACATGATGAGGATCATATACTTCCAGAGGCCCTTTCATCCCAAAGGAACTCAAACACCTCTCTAAGTGACATCCTGATCTCACAGGAAGGCTGCATGCAGTGAAAGGGAGCAGAGAAAACCGTGTCTGTGCAGGTGGCCATAGGAGAGCTCCTGTGCTGGAAGGAGCACAGAACACCTACAGGGCTTTAATAAACCTGGACCCGACCATGTAACACAGACCTGTGCAAGGCAGTGCAGGGGAAAAGGAGATTACCAAAACACAGGGAGAGCAGCAGGAAAGAGAAACGCCATCCATAGCTTGCTTCAGAGGGGAAAGACATCAACTCAAACCACATCTATAAGAAGCAAATGGAAACACTCCTCAGCCACTCAGAAACAAAAGCAAGACCTGAAGAATTGTACTGAAGCTGGAAGGGAGATCTAGGGCACATTCCTGTTGTAGACAAGGACAACAGGGCTCTTCCTACCAGCTTAAGAATAAGCAAGTCACAGCAGAGCTCAGACTCAAGATGAAGACACTGAAGAGCCTGTCTCTCTCTGGAAGCCACAAAGGTTCCCTGCCTCACTTCTGTGCCTCATCTTCTACTGCTTTTCCAATGAAAAGGTTCACCATGGAGTGCAGACGAAAGAGCAGCATTGGCTACATCCCTCCCAGGGTACCCAGTGAATTAAAGGTGCTCCTGCAGCCCAGGCTCAAGCTGGTCAGATCAAAAGCTTCATTGGAGAGCTCATGCAAAGAGTTTTCAAACAAACTCAGCTACACTAAGACACAGGGATACATCAAGGGTGATCTGTTATTGTTCCGCCAAGAGTAAATCCTCACCTAAGCCTCAATTGTTAAAAATCAGTCTAAACTGTTCATCCTCCTGTGCCCCTTGTATTTCCTATCTCCTTGCAGTCTGGGCCTTCCAGGTGTGACTGTGATCTTGCCCATGATGGGATGGTAAGATTCAGATGACAGAGGAAGAGACTACAGGTTGACCTCATTGTCAGATAAAATCCACTATGTCTGATTAAAACTTAACAAAATGCAGTCACATTAAAAATTACTATCATGAAGTGCACCATGATTTACTGACTAAATGAATGAGAAATTTATCTGAATAAAATAGTCTTAGCCCTCCTGCATTGGCAATGCATGATAAATTGCTGATTGTGAGAAGATCATTGCTTGCTGTTGGATGACTTACACACATTGATTTTTCCTAACAACACTAAATATCATAATAGTTTCTCCACATGTATTACATAAAGTTTCCTCTCAGAGAGCAAAAATAATTTCAGGTCTTCAAGTCCCAAATTGCAAAGAATAAAGATGGAGAAAGGAAGGATTTACAAACTACCTCCTTGCCTTTTATTATGCAGATCAAAGGTCCAGCCCACTGGATCTTACTTCATCTTGAAGAGATGGGAACAACATTCAAAAAAGCACAGGCATTGTGCAATGAAGCTGTGATCACAGTGGGTTGTTTTCTGCAAAGTTGTGATCTAATTTGGTGAGGCCACAAAAAGTCTTTGAGAAAGGAGAATGCAATTCCAAAGAACAAGGGGGAAAACAACCCCACAATGTCTCCAATTTCATTAAGATGCACAGGGGCAGACTGTGCAGTCCTTATGTAAGTGCTCCCATTGACTAAGTTTGTGTAGGTGAGAAATCTCTCCTAAGCTGAAAAGGAAAAGCACAGTCTATTAATAGGAAATTAAAAGTGGTGGAATAGATAAGAAAAATGGAGGAGAGAGAAAGAGAGACCAGGTATTGTATTCTCAATTAACTGAAAATCAATCACACTGACACGCAGAGCTTCACCCACTGCAGACACAGGAGCTTTTTGGTACACACAGTTTCCCCATTGTGTTTCTTTTACCTGGGGGATGTGAGCAGGTGCTTGGGGAAGCACAGAAATGATTCTCCTTGATTCTAGACCAGCAACCCCCATGGAGTCAGATGGATAAAGTGAATGCATCTTCAGACTGACCACATACACTAAATTTTACAATACATCCATGCGCATTGTGTAGGTTGTGATACACATAGTAATTATTCCAGAAATGTCTTAAAAGGCTTTAAATATTTCTGTTCTATGCACGTGTCTGTGAGAACAGTGAAGTTGTCTTCAAGTTATGGGACCAGTTTGACATGATATGAGGGGTTTGAAAGTTACTCTCCCAAAAGAATCACTTAAAATTGCTTTTCCATCTGCAAGGTTGCAAGGGTTTGTAACCCTAATTTACTGCATTGTCCTGCCATAGACAAATCCCCTAGGGTGTGCATGTCCCATGCCACTTAACAATAGAACATTCCTACATGTTTTGTTTTGTTTTAGCCATCTGTGATAAGGGCACAGTGCAAATAATCTCGATCCAGTGAAGCTGTTCCATAGTCTGGAACACTGCAATTCTGGTTGAGATGGATTAGCAGTCAGACTGCAGGTGTAGAGGCCAAATTCATCTCATGGATTGTGCTGCAACATTAGTGACATTATAGCTCAGATTCCCCAGTTCTTCCTCCTGCCCCACGACTGGTTAAAAAACCATTTAATATGACAACAAATATTTCATACTATTTCCATCTGCCAGAGGTATACAGACCACAGAAAGCCATGGTGTCTGCAGTAATTTCCTGTGAGCTGTGACAACACCAAAAAAAGGTCCTGTGCTATTAAAGGAGGGGAAGCAGAGAGATGAAAGCTGGATGAGGGGAAACTTCAGCAGGAAACTTAGACAGAGAGAAAGAAAAATGCCTTATGGAGTAGTGGGAGAGAGAAAAGAAGCAGACAAATAATACAGGACAGATTAAAACCAAAAAAACAACAGAAGTAAAAAATCCCCCCCAGCCTGCTGGATTCACAGGGAAATAAATACACACTGGCAAAATAATTCCCTGGAAAGTGCATGTTGGGCAGTCTCAGGAATCTTGCTTTCTCTAGGCAATACTATGTACGAAAATGATTTTAAAATTCAGATTCTTTTGAGGATGTTTACTCTTCAAGGAATGTCATGTCACAAAAGGAGGAGTCATCTCAGGACAAACCTTAGACTGTCTTTAGGTAGTCACTTTCAAATTTTTTTCTTTCTGTTTCTCAGAGACACAGACTTTTCTCCAGTTTCTCCAGACAGCATATGCACACAAATGGCATTTCACACGTTTACCTGTTTTTCAAACCAGATTTTAACCAGCAGTGAGAGATCTGACAGAACAGATTCAACAGAAGGGTGCTGGCATGAGCCAAAGACAAAGCCTCTGGAGTGAGTAATCAGCTTTAACACTGCCCAAGTGTGAAACAGAAGCGAAAAGGAGACGGAGAAAACTCGATTTTGTGACAATGCTGCTGAAGTTGGGCTTGCTTTCTCATGAGGTACTTGGTCCTCTCTGGGCAGCTCCTCTCCTGCTGAAGAGGAAGAGCTGCTAACAAGCTCCCACTGGGTGTAAATGAGGAGTAAGCCCCAGTTTGTGAGATGTGTTGCCACAGAAGGGGCGGCTTTGTCCCAGTGTGTGAGATATGCTTGCAGGCTGATGCACACAAAATGTTCCTCTCACACATGAAAAGGGGCTGAGTGTGAGTGGGAGGACTCCAGAATGCGACAAGAGAACAAAGAACACAGGGAGCAGCAGATCTGTTCCTCTCCTTATTAACAAATTTGGCTGCTGCAGACAACACTAAGCTGGTGAACATTAACATAGAGAGGGCAAGCTTCCCATTGCCCATGAGGAATGAAATCTTTGCTGAGAGAGCAGAAGCCACATTCTTTAGCAAATTAGCTGCATCAGCTGGGGTTTGGCAGGACCTCCTGAGCAAAGGACTCCAAATCTGCACTTAACCACTCACTTGGACAGTCTTCCAAGAGATCTTGAGTGTTCCTACTATGGACACACACACGTTGCAACGTTAGGAAATCTTTCTGCAGGGAACACACATACCAATAACCTAATGCTTCTAGGTGGCATAAGGCTTGGATATTTAGAAATGCTTTGGAAAGCATCAGAAATAGGACCCACATGGATAAAATGAAAGACAAAGTAGGAAGTCAGAGGTGGGAGGTACACCTTGGTGGTGATGTGGAACATCCTAGCCGTGCAGGGAGTACAGAGTGACCATCAGAGAGCACTCCTTCACACAGACACAGGTCAGCTGCATGCTGAGCTCAGAGCAGCTGGAATGGGCTATGAGATTGGAAAGCTAAAACTGATGATGCTAACTTGCACTTTCAGGAAAAAAATGGCACAAAAAAACACCAGGAAAGGGCAGCATTCTCTATGTAAAAATACGATGCTACTGGCTATAGACATTCAAAACCACAGTGCTTCACAACTGCAGGTGTAATGAATAAAACTGAAGGAGAGTTGATTGGCACACATTGAATCACTAAACTATTGGATCTTACTAAATAACAGGACAAACTGCTCTTTACGTAGCAACCCAGACCATGTAGGAAGGAAAAGTGTAAGGAAAAGAAGTAAAATAGAGGACATTTAATATACATTTTGTGCAGTCAGTAATACAAAATATCTGCTTCTAAAAATAACATAGGACATTTTCTTTACAGATGTGAATAATACACACTATAAGTCTTCAGGAAACTTGACAAGGAGAAAATCACACAACGCTGTATTTTTATAAATCTTAAACAAATGGAGAAGTTTCTATGAATCATAGAGTTACCACTACAACTGTGTTTTATAAAGTGGAAAAGATCAGTTTTTCTGACACATTCTCTAGCCAAGCAATGGAACAACTGGTTTCAGATCTCTACCAGCAGTAACTTGGAGGATTTAGCAGTATTCACTTTGGCATGAAAACCAGACTGAGCAGATGATGCATCTTGATTGCATAAGATTAAAACCAAGGACAGATAATTAAATATGAAATATGCTTGCAGGATGGTGTCATTTCTCTCCTTCACTCACATCCCTACAATTTCAAACAAAATAACTAGTGGTTTCATTAGGAAATAATTGCAGCATTCTCCCAGTCCCATGCAGGCAAATAGCTGCAGTCTAGTTTTACTGTTCTTACGCCCACAGAGAACTCTGTTTTGTTTTGACCTCTCATTACTTTCCCTCACACACTTGGCTCCAAACATCAGATTTTGCCTCAGCCATTCAACAGTTATTCCTTTGGGCTGCTTTTTTTTCTTACCATTATGCATTCATATAGAACAGCTGGAACTAAGAAAAAGCACAATTAATTATTCCTAAATTTCCCAAAGAAAACCTTTTTACTTTTCCTCAGTTTGAAATTACTTTTTGGTTTGAGGAACAAGACAAAAATTGCCTCCCATAAAACCTTGCATGGATCTCAAAAACTTAATGGAACATTTTAGCTTAAAAAACAGTGTAATTTTTGAGAAGGAGGTGGGTTCAGATTTTCTCCCTTTTATTTCTAAAATAATATAAAAAGTCTAAACAAAGCACTTATTGCATCTTGGGGGGGAACTGATTTATTTTATTATGACATGAGAACCAGGAGAGAAGAGAATCTCTACCCCTCGAATACCAAGCAAATCTGTGCAAATCTACTTGCTGGATTAGCCTATGAGTCCCAGCCAAATAAGAATGGAAGAATCACTCAGAAAAAACAAGAGCAGAAATGGGCAACACCTGCCACATGCTCACAAACTAACAAATGGGGCAGATCAGGGGACATGGAGCAAGGTGGAGAGCAGGGAATTCTGAGTCTGAGCAAGTGGAGAACAGTCAGGTATGAGGTAATATTGGTAGGAAAGAGTCTTGATAAGGTAGACGAGTCAGGATCCACCATGAGTTTTTTGGGATATAGATGGGTCAGATCTGCCTATGGATTTAACACTCAGCTGCAGGAAAAAATCCCATCAAAATTGC
Source organism: Arremon aurantiirostris (assembly GCA_035583995.1). Lineage (NCBI taxonomy): Eukaryota > Metazoa > Chordata > Aves > Passeriformes > Passerellidae > Arremon > Arremon aurantiirostris. The sequence continues at coordinate 10,422,610 of JAXCLO010000208.1, forward strand.
CTTCAGGCCACCTCCGAAAAAATCCCTGACTCAAACAAACTATCCCTGATTATAACAAACTATGTATGGCTCTGCCCTAAGTTTCTTCTTTATAAGTCACAGAAATGACTTAATATCGGGACTTGTTTATGAAATAACATCTAATTCTATCCAAATATCTAGTTTTTCCTACACTTAAAAAAAAAAATTGGAACTGAACGAGATTAGATAAATGAAACCTTGGCTATCCATTCATATTGTGGAATTGCAGAGAGATATTAACATGAATTTCTCAACTTATGAAATGGAGGAGATGGCATTAACTCTTTCACACAGGCAGATCATCCTCTCAGCTCTTTGGTGGGTCTTTGAGTTCAGCAGATTTAACAAAAGCAAAACCAAGAAACAACAAAGCATTGGCAGCATGACCAAGCATCCTCTGCCTCTTAGTTACAAAATGACAAATCTGTAGCTACAATTACAGTCTGAGTTCAAAGTCATTATTGCAATATTTCTCTAGACAAGCCTTTCCCAAAAGAAGAGGCTTTAGATCACCTATGTCTAATAAAATAGGCAAGCAGAATTAATATAAAAGTACAAAAGGCATCGCTTACTTTGAGAATTGATTATTAACTTTAATCCATTTTAAAACTCTCAATGCAACATTCAGAAAATTTGTTCTTGAACCTTTCCATGGGCAGATCTTTACAGGGGCTGCACAGCTAGGAACATCCTGCTGACCCAGGAGGTGATAGGGAATTGATGTGACCACTATTCTAACTGGGTATTAACTCATTACAAAGTATTCCCCAGGCCTGCAACTGCTGCACCAGAGCTTAGCATGGAATACTCATGAGACAGTGATGCCAAGGCTCTGAAGCCAACATGGCTTTAGCCTCTTGCTGAAAGACAAAATACTTGGGGTTGCTAAAGACTGCTTGAAAGTCCCAGAATAAACCATCTCATCTCATCTCATCTCATCTCATCTCATCATCATGGCCCAAGCACCACTAAAAGCATTCTGTTGTTCTTACTTTTTCCAGTTAAAACCAAAGGCACTCAGAACCCAAATGTTCTACCTTTGCTCCCAGAGCCAAAATGCCAAAAATGCTGTTTAAAGGTAGCTTGATCTCTACCCCAAGAAGAAGGGACCAACTACTCCATCTTTTTTTTACAATGCTAGCTACACTGTCGTGAACTAAGCCATGCAGTGGTTTGAGATCCACAACCACCAAGTCTTGCATTACGAAAAAAAGGAAATAAATCCTACAAGGAAGAGTGACTTCTAACTCAAAATTTCCCAGAGTGGCCCCAAGCACACATCAGAAGAGGCAGAGGGAAAGAGCAGTGAATTAACAACAGATCTGAAGTATAATGCAACATAATTTCAGTTGTTTCTTAAAACAATCAGGCTCCAATACCACATGAAAAATCCAAGAAGCATCTGCAATGGCATTCCATATTCCTCTGTACTGGCAATACCAGAGGCCCACTGTACAAAGCCTTTGTATCAGCCTCTTGTTGTGCACTCACTTACCTGACCAAGGGCAGGGAGTGCTGCATATCCCACGGGCTGGTTTATCATTCCTTTCTGCTTCATGATGAGCATGCGCTTCTGCTCCTCGCTCAGGTGTGCCACCTGGGCTGGCACCTGCGCCTGCTGGGCCTGCTGCTGCTGCTGGATGTAGGGCACCATGGTGTTCTTCCCAGGGTTTGCCATTGCCGGGGCCATCATCTGACCCAGCTCAGTGCTGAAATGGGTCAGAGGTTTGGTGTTGCCATAAGAAAGCAGATTGGGCTGCTTGCCCAAGGAGTTTGTCACCAAATTATTTGGCTGCTGACTGATCATGTTCATGTGATTTTGAGGGAGGTAGTTATTGATTGTGGTCTTCTGGGGGTTGTTTGCCATGGGAGGCACTACAGGGTTTTGGTTGTTAAAGGCTTGAGAATACATCATTGGGCTATTTGGTTTGTCTGCACTGAAGGGTGCTCCGTAGGGGCTGGAAGGAGGCCCCCCTGGTGACCAGCTTGAGGGCTGGTTTGGGTGCTGCTGCTGCTGCTTCTGCTGCATGAGCTTGGCCCTTTGCTGCTGCTGGGCTGCCATCTGCTTGAGCTGCTCGGCCGGGGACAGGTCAGCGCTAGGCCCAGGCCCCGAGCCCGCCGCGGCCGAGGCCGTGCTCATCAGGAAGCCATTCCCGGAGCGCCCCTGTGCCTGCCCGGGCGTGTGGGCCTGCCCGGGGGTCTGAGGGGACTGCACCACACAGTTTGCTGGAGAGCCAGCCGGGACCGGGGCCAGCGGCGCGCTGGATGCCGAGGCAACGCTGGAGCCTGAGGACATGTTGGAAAATGGAGGACCGGAAGAAGACGGTCTGACCTGGGGAGACCCTAATGGGACATGAGCAAACGGAGAATGGGATGGATCGCTTTTCACACTCGCACTCTCCTGAGTCTCCGTGGCTGGCCTGGGAAACTCGGGCTCCTTCTTCTCTTCAAAGTCTTCATTGAACAAATCCTGTATATCATCTTCCGGGACGGTGTTCGCCAGCTCATCTATGAGCTCCTGCCACTCCTGATCATTTAGGTTAATGTCTGAGAAGAGCTTGTTCTGATTCGAAAGAGATGTTTCAGAAGTGTCTATGCAGTTGGAGTCATCCAGGGGCTCTTGCTTTAGCTCCTTGTTGTGCAGGATGTTAAAACCATCATCCAGCTCGCTGCAGCCGTTAACAGGGAGCTTTATCTCAGAAAGCCCACCGTTTTCACCCAAGTCTTCCAGACCACTCCTGTGAGTTCCACTGTTCTGCAGGAGCACAGGAGCCTTCATGTCAAGCTGGTGAAGAGGAGAAACAGCAGGCAAAGGCAGATTAATGGGCAAGCTGTTGATTGCCTCAATGCCTGGCCCATCCTTGCGTGTCCGCTTGCTGGTTGGAGAAAAGCTCCCATCGCAAACTCCATTCTGCTGCTCTCCATTGAGAGGTGAGCGTGCGCCTTCCAACTTCCTTTTGACTGTCTCTTGAAGCTTAAAGAAAACAAGAGGAAAGGAAAAAATTAACCATTTGCAGATGCAAAAGAAGTGCTCATGGGCACTGTGACAAGAGACTCCTCATCAAGCCAGTGACAACAAGTTTCAGAACTGATTAGGAGGTTTCTCTGATTTCATTCTTATGCCTTGATCAATTTGAAAACACAGACTAAAAACCCCCAAACAACCAAACCTTCCTTTGACTAGCAGAGCAGAACTATAAAATATGTCTGTGCTTTCCAAGCTGAATCTGTGCTAACTTCCAAGAAATTTAGGGAGCAAGTTGACTAATTTGACATTTTAGTGCCTAATACAGGGATAAGATTTAAGCAGTGTGCCTAACACAGTGATTAGTCTTAAAATGGAATTTAAAAAAAGAGAGAAAAGGAATCACTAAAACTTACTAGTCACTCTGAATTTTTTTTTGTTGGAAGTTTCTAGAAGCTTCTTAAAAAATAACTGCAATATAATTGATTGACTACTTATATTGAAATGTGTTGTTGACAAAAAAAATTACATAGTTTCATTTGCTTAGCCTTATGTTCTTGGCTAACACATTGAGAATCACTTTTAAGGGAGAAAAAAAAAATCCACCCTAGAAAAGAGAAGGTGCTTTGCATAACTTTAACTCAATCAAATAATGAAAAAAAAAAGGAATCAACTATGTGCTAACATAGAATAGAAATAGTTAACAGAAATAATAGCTAGACAAGTCTACAGAAAAGCAAATAAATTGGAATATAGGAATTATATAAAAAAATAGTGTATTAACATCAGTTTTAAGTGAGGTTGTAGAAGCATAGCAAAGAACTGCAGCAAACAGCAGTCCTCCCCACTCACACCCAAGCAGAGTCCTTTACTTATGTACCAGTCTAAAAAAAGCATCTCTCTTCACTAAGGCAAAAAACAATAGTGGGGAGGGGAGGAAGCAAAGAGGTCACAGCTCCAGCAAACGCCTTCAGGACACGCTTGCATCCTTGATATTAGAACAATAGAAGACAAAATACTGAAAGATTTTATCAGTTTTTAAAGTATTCTTACTGGTAGGAAAGTCCCAGATACGCAACTCCCACCCCTTCCCTAACCTAGAGGTCCTCAACCTTCTTTCTTCTCACAATCCAGATCCCATTTATTTCTCCCCTCCCAGAGGGCTGGTTCCCCTTTCCTCCCATGTGTGAGACGGGCAAGCAAACCCGTGTCTTGCCCGGGTTCTGGGAAGGCTGTGCCCTTCTCCTGCCCCTCTTTCAGCACACAGGGATGCAGGCACTGCTGCAGCCACAGCTCAGCACGCATGGGACACCAAGCCACTGCGAGGCTGCTCTTCTGCAGAGAGCCAGGCAGAAAGGCAATACCATGAGTCTAAGCAGACCATCAACTCCTTGGTTTTCACTGGAGCAGAACAGCTTTTTAATGTGGGAAAATAACTAAAATGTGACTAAGGGTCCCCAGTGGGTCACTGTTGGCATAAGTGGCCAAGACAGGACAAGGGGTAGTGGATTCAAACTGACAGAGGGTGGGTTTAGGTTAGATGTTAGTAAGAAATTCTTCCCAGTGAGGATGGTGAGGTGTGGGCACAGGTTGGTCAGTTGATGTAATGGGTTAAAATAGCATATTTATGTAAAAGTAAAAATAGCATATTTAAATACTGCCCTTCATGGGCCACCCCCACAATTTACAGCTGAAATCACTCATTTCAGCTCCTAAAGCTCCTAAGCCATCACACTGCAAAGTCCCTATTGCCACACCAGAAAAACTACATTCCCCCAACAGCGACTCAAGACTGAGCTCAATGAGAATGCTCAGGCAAAATCAGGATTTGAAGAAATGTTCAAAATGTGTCATGGCCCTTTACCCCAAGTTCATATTGACCAATGCTGGGCTAAAGTAAGAACAGGATGTGGTGACAGGCTTCTCATCATGAAGTAAAGTTCTATAAGGAAAAGATGGGAAAAAAAATTCCTTAATGACAAGGCAGGGACCAGTGAGAGTGATTATCTCCCAAGGAATACAAGTGAACTGACTCCATACATTTTGCAAGTTTGAATGAAGACTCTACAAAAATATTGGTGAGAGTGATACGCTTCTACATGGTTTCACACTTTCAGGTTTTAAAACATTTACCATTTTATCCTGAATCTATCACCTTATATACAAATTCAAAAGAATTTCCCAAAAGAATCAAAACTATCTAGTGGAAAATAACCAGCCCTAAAAATATTGGTTCCTAAAGTTTCATCATGTGCTGGAACTTGGATGTCCCCCTGTACAAATAGACAGTGACTTTAGCCCAGTGTATAAATATTCATAATCTTGTTTATTATGCATTACAACAAAAAGCAGCTTGACGTGAAAACTATTCTATATGAAATATGAAACATACAGAAGTTGTGCCTCGTTGCAAAAAGAAATTAAATTAAATCTACTCTAAGTTTGTTTATCCACATCATTCTCCTTCAGAAACTTTAGGATTTGGGGGGCTAACAGGCACTAATATTTTTGTCTTCTTTGTTTGCCCATTGAAAAACTGTAGGTAGACAGAGACTTAACATGAAAGGTTTGTTAGAAGGCAACATGCTGGGGAAGCCTCTTGATTCCAGCATTTTGGGGGAGTTGGGAGCCGTGACAATAAATGCATCTCCTTTATTTTGAGGTACAACACAGAAATACTCTTATCAAATTATTTTAGTGAAAGATTTCCTTTTCATATCTTGATTTAATTCCCAACCACCATATTAACTCTTGAATGGTTTGGATATCCTACACTGAGCATACACTGGCAAACAGTTTACCACAATCAGGATTCCAGAGCGTCTTAGAGTAAAACCCCAGCACTTCCCCTTCCCTCTACAAACACAATCCCTGAAGTAAAATAGTACCTTTTAAAGCACCCTCCCTCTCCTTTTTAGTACAAGTACACAGTTTGTGCATGTTTTATGGCATGCATTGTGAAAATATTAGCAGAAGCTGAGAGATTTATGCCTCGGAACAGAAGATTGTTGACACATAGAATAAAAATAAAAGGAAAATATCAAAATCAAAGGAAAATACTGAAATAAAACAACCCCCTTTCAGCTTCATAAGCTTTTAGCTTTATTCACACAAAATACTTGGCTGATGAATCTTCATTTCACTGCAGTTTTCCACCTCAAAGCACAAGAGGGGGAAGCAGTACTATCGGTTCTTTATAAGCCTTCGAAAAAACTCCAGTCGCAGAGTGAGAAAAGGTCAGATTTTGGCAGGTTGACTTTTTAAATGGCTCTCAGTTGGAGGAGAGGAAGGGGACAGAGTGTGTGCACACAAACACAAACCGAGCTGAAGGGTGGGATCCAGCCCACCCCGAAACCCTGGGCCGCGCCGCTCGGACAGGCCGTGATAGAGCCAGCAGATGAACGGGAGTGTGGGGACGCTGTGGCAGGCTGTTCATCTGTGAGGAGAGGCTGCTCCCCAAACCCTGGGCAGAGCCAGCAGATAAACAGGAGCGTGGGGAGGCTGTGGTAGGGCTTTCAGCTGTGAGGAGAGGCTGCTCCCGAAACCCTGGGCCGCGCCGCTCGGACTGGCCGCGGCAGGGCCAGCACATGCACGGCAGCGTGGGGAGGCTGTGGCAGGGCGTTCATCGGCGAGGAGAGGCTGCTGCGCTTCATCTCCCCAGCAGCAATCCATTTCTCAAAAGGAACGAGACAGAGGTGCTGTTGTTATAGCAACAGCCGGGCCCATCCTCCACCAGGAGCTGCCTTGGGTGGGCGGCTGCTCCAGCCCCAGCGCACGGCAGGGACTGAGGCTGTGGCACCAGAGCATCCTTTCACTGCTCCTCAAAGAACGTGAAAAAGCACAAAAACCAGGGGGAGGTGGGGAAGCCGAGAGGATAAATTCTCTCTATGCTGAGGATAAATTCTCTCCATGCCCTGTTCACAGTGTCTGACACAGGTCCACTGCTCCTCTGATCCCCCAGAGCAGGAGGCTGATGTCACTTTGTCACTTTGGCAGGTGTTTTTGTGCACCAGCTGCATACAGCCACTGACTTTCCTCTGGCTAGGGCAGCTCCAGCCGCTTCAGTACAAGACAAGGGCAGCAATTCTGAGAGGTTGGGCGCACTTGGCTGCCCAGCTCTGCTGGAATGTGCCCTGCTCCGGAGTTATCTTTTCTCCCTGTGGGAAAGCAGAGAAACTAGCCAAAGCCCAAAGTCCATCTCACTCAGAGGATATGTATGGTTACAAAAAACAAGTGTTATTACCTTCTCCACATGCTCTTCTGTGACTAGTTCTGTTAAAAATTGATATTTTCAGTTCTTCATGTTGAATCAGTCTGGCCCACCATGACCTTCAGTTCCTTTCCATGAAATGAATTAAAGTCTTGGGCCTTCCTTAGGGTTTCTACTCTCCCTCCCACCAGTGTGATGGTGTTCACAGGGGTTCTTGGACAACGGAAGAGATGAGGATCTGACTCCATGTTTCAGAAGGCTGATTTATTATTTTATGATATATATTACATTAAAACTATA
>JAXCLO010000208.1:10430205-10491600 GCA_035583995.1 Arremon aurantiirostris
TGTTCCTGAGGCCTCTCAGCTTCTCAGGAGGAAAAATCCTAAGGAAAGGATTTTCCATAAAAGATGTCTGTGACACACCAGTATGTCTGTTCCTGAGTTTGCCCCCTCTTTCTTCTCCCTTCTTCTCCTAGAGCTTCTATAGAAAGATCTTGATACTTCTTACCTCCAAAAGGGAGTAGTGACCATGAGCTCTGCCAAACACCCCCCCAGTTCAGCAATCTCCAGCCTACACCCTAAAGACTGAGTAAAGTTTCCTACTTAACTTCGTGTGCTGCGCTTAAATCCTATCAACAATTCAGGAAGTGTCCCAGGGGTGGCTATGAAGTGACACTAAGCAAGTGCATTTGATATGACAGCATCCTATGATCAGTAAGGAATAATCAGCATTGCCATTTACATGCCAGAAAATGAGCTTCAACCTTTGAAAGGATTTTTTCCATACACCTCTTTGCTGTATCACCTCTGACACTGCCATTCAAAAGCCAAGAGTGCCACTGCCTGAGGTACAGCCACATCTTGTCACCAGTGTTCTAAGCCCACCAGCCCCATAGCAGCTTCCCAATGACACTTGCAGAGATCTATCTCCTTTAATGCTGCTGTGGCCCAATGGGGTAAACACTGGCAAAGCAGTGACCTCATTGCAGTGCCAGCACTGCTCCATTTGTGCAAGTCTCAGGAAGGTGTAAGCGCCTATAAGCTGAACTACTGAGCTGGCAGTACCTGTTCCTGCCTCTCTCACCCAGCAGCTGAGACCTGCTCTCTCTGAAACTGTCCTTGCAGATGACATGAGCTGCATTTTCAGGGTGTGTTATGAGAATTTAGTCAGGCAGCCTCCAATTGACGTGTCTGAGAGTTGTTCTGATAAGTCTTCACCCTTTCCAATCTGCTTTGTATCTGGACAGAAGAGAGGGTAATGATAAAAAGCAGACACTGGAGATTATTAAAGCTGTGCCTCCCAAAGAACTACAAATCAGGATTGAAAAGGAATGCAGGAACCTCTTGTGTTTTAAACTAAGAAGCAGCAAAACAACACACCTGGTGCTGTTGCACATGCACCACAGCTACTTAGCAGCTCTTTAAACTGTGCATGTGACACTGGAATGGTTTCCTGGGAAAAATCTTGTCCCAGTTCATCCTTGCACGAGCACAAGTTGTAGCAGGCTAGTGAGTATGTTGATGGCATCCTGGCTGCCTAGCAAAGGGGTATGTGGGACATGAAAGCGTTCCTGTCCTCGGCAAAGCAGGAGCAGCTCTGTGACACAGGCTCTGCTCTCCTTGTCATTAAGGCACCAGCAGCATGTGAGCTCTGTTCCTGACTTCAGAACTGACAGACCAAAACCTTGTCTGACTGATGTAAGGGAAAAGCCCTTCCTATGCTTTGGGCAAGCAAATTATCTTCCAGCTGCTTGCAAAACACTGCCCTGGCACAATCTACATACATAATATATTACTGCAGACTGTTCTCAGAGAAACTCTGAAGGAAGAGCCAGAAGAGACGGTGAAGGCATGACAGAAATCCCCTGATGGCACCACAGATTGCCATGGACTGTGAGTTCCTACTGGATCTCTGTTACTACTGAAGCCTGTCTAGTGCATGATCTCTAGCAGGCAGAGAGCAGGCTGACAGAAGGCTGAAAGAGAAATGGCACAGTTGTCTTCCTGCATATTCATATCACTGGTGTTAACTCCCAAAACACATCACCTCGTGGCAACAGAGCTCCTTATTCCATAGGTGCATGAGGCAGCACCTTCCAGTTCCTCAAATCAGAGTGGGCTAAGTCATTCCAGGCATTCTTCCACATGACCAAGTTCAAGTTCATGCTTTCTGAAGCAAAGTGTTTCATACAACTGGAAAAGGAAGGAAATGAGAGCCACATGGTCTACTCACTGTACCTGTTCAAGCCCACACATTTCAGTCACCCTCTTGAGGTAACACCATAAATGAAGCTTCCACTTGAAAATAACTTAAATATCAAATTAACAGATTTCCACAGCTAACACATTAAAAGAAAAATCTTGTGAATAAGTCATACCGTGCTTCAAACAAAATGGTGAATTTAGCCTCCTTTTTCCCATCTGTTCCCTGAATAGGCAGCTTGGCTGAGGACATAGGTCAGCTGAAGATTTCCCTGCAAGGACAAATACCTCTAAAGGAGTGCAGGTTATCTGAGTACAGATTGAACAATTAATGATAAAGTAAGAATTCCAAAGGAGACCCTACATTTATTCTTTGCAACTTCCTTGCTTTGCCAAGGAAAAGAAGGTTTTGCAGCCCCGGGTCCTTGCTTGGTAACTAACTTGCACGTTCAATCACTTCTGGGTTATTTAAGAGAGGCAAGGAGAGAGGGAGAGCTAGCAGGAGGAGCTTCACTTTAAATCCCAGATAAACAGTGAATAGTGCTACAGCCATGATGGTCTAAGCAAAATCTGTAGTGAGGGGAAACAAAAAAGTGTTTTTAATTAGACACACAGGGAACCATAGACAAGCTTTGGGGTAAGCATCCACTTCCTCCTTCTTTAATGACAGTTATAATAACCTTAGTAACAACTGTAACAATGAGCAAACATGCTAAAGAAATTATATTGGACATATAGGATTGTGTGCAAATCTGCTGTGTGATAAGTTTCACACAGCACAAAATTGTGTTTTTGAAGGAAATTACATGGGCAGCAGGTTGAGGTTTTTCCTAGGGCTATTTCCAAAACTCCTTTATTTTTTCTCCTCTCTTCTAAGCTTTTCAAAACAGTCAAATGAAAATAAAAGCCTGGCAATTAGCATATTTCGGAATTACAGTAAGGGCCCGGCTTTAAAAGGCACAGCTGCCTGAGACTGACTTTTTTTCAATGCCAGGTGGATGACATGAGGCCAAGAACAACCTTGAATAGTTTGTGTCCTGATGGCTGCAGGATTTGCAGGGCACCATGAGTTCATTCTATCTGGGGACACAAGTCATTACTGTTTTCTTTCCTTTTTTTTCCGCAAAACCCAAACTGATATTGCCAAACTCCAAATTCAGACCTGCAAAATCATATTGGAAACATCCAACGCTGTAAACACAGAGGGTTTTCCTGTCTCAGCAGTGAAGCAGTGGCAGCCTTCTCCTCTCCCTGCTGATGAGAGAGGACTGCAGTGCCTGGAACGGAAGCAGGTATTTTCTCCCATTGAGTGTTCCCAACGTCTCTCTACAGCAGCATAACCTACCAAACAAAGTTTTCTCTGTGCAGGGCAGTGTGAGCCCTGTGCAGCCTCAGTTTTGTGGCTGCACAAGGCAAGGCAGCCTTAGGACATTCTTGTGACACCAAGGGGCCTCTGCTTGCCTGCTGCACACTCGTATTCTTCAAACAACCTCTCCCCACCTTTCCAGCTGCTTTTTACTCAGCTCTGCTGGTGTTTACAGTCTCCAATAAAACCACAAGGAAAGCTGACCTCATTAGCAGTTTCCTCAAAAGGTGAACTGGAGCAGGGCATTCATCTCCTCCAGCGATTTCCAAACTCACATGAAAAGCATGAAAGGAGACAAAGCCTAGGGTTGCTCCAGGAATTGCATCTACTGCCATGAGAGGGATTTGCATAACATGCCCCCCATACGCAGTGCAAACAAGGAGCTGCAGCTACAGCTGCTTCCTTGGCTTCCCTCATCTCACCGCACTCTTCAGGAACAAGCAGAAACCTTCTCCACATATGCAGGGGGCTGCAAGAGCAAACTATGTGCAGATGGGCTCAGCAAGAGGCCCTCAGACCTGGGGTAGCTGGAGGATGTGCCAGGGAAGGCTGACTGTGTGCCTGCTCTCTTTCTTGCACTCCACTTGCTCACTGAGAGGACACTGGGCCCAATTCCCCTTTGAGATCACCCAGTACAACTGATATATAGTTGTACTGGGTCACTGACACTATACCCAAGTGTCTGCAGAAGAAATGCTACTTAAAAGATTTTTACTGAAATAAAACAAACAGAACCCTCCCTCTATGAGACTTTCAATGTCCTGTTATGAAGCATTTTGGTGATAATATGTGATTTTATAAAGTTGCAGCTATACGGTGCAATGTGGTAGAAACTCATTTCCAGTAGCCCCTAAATAAAGACAAACTGGTGCAAAATAACAACCTTTAATCCCTTGCTTTATTGGTTTTTGAACATGGACTGAATGCCAGATTGTGGTCATCCAATCAGAAGACCACCAATTGAACAATTTCTCCTCTTCCCCTGTTCATCCCCCACCTCCTCCCAAACCTGCAGCTCCAACACAACCAAAACCCACCTATCTGATTTTGGATTTTGAAAGACTGTTCCTACAATTTGGAAGAAGGAAGGACTGTGATAACTACCACATTAAACATGAGGAGGCATAAGTAGGCAATTTTAGGTGCTAGGAACTCAGCATCCTTGCTAAAGAGAACCCCTCTCACTAATATCCTGTGCATACAATGCAATTAAAAGCTATTTTTTTTCATATATGCTAGATACTCTATAATAAATACTCTATTTCACATGGAAAGTGAAAGCCACAGATGACCAAGAGCCTCGAGGCCAAAATCTTCAATGTGCTGAGGCCCCTGAAACAAATGGCGATGTCCTGTTGAAAAATTAGGTTTTGCTAGAGAACAGACCAGTCACATCACTGATAAAGAGTCAGAGAACTGATAAAGTCACTTAAGGAAATGTGAATTGTCATGGTACCCAAAATGCATTTTCTCTGCCTTGTACGTATGATGGGATCCTGTCTGAAAATGAAATCTAATAGAATTTAATTAAACCATAAACTCCTTAAATTTTTGAAAATATAGAAGAATAAAAATATGGCTATCCTAGAAAGGCAAAAAGACTATTTTTTCTTTTTCCTAGGTTTCCTTGCTTTTCACACATGATGCTGTGACTCAAATTAACTCCACATAAATTCTGAATATAAAAAGATCACCAAATTAATTTTTTAACAGGGAAGGGGGAAAAAAAATCAACCTCGTTGGCAGAACTTGAAGTCCATTCCTCAGAATGATTAGTTTGGCCACTGGAGGGCTCCAATATTGTTTCATAAAAGCAAAAGAAAGTTTACTAGGAAGGATAAACACATAACAAATAGCCTGGGCAATAAAATTCAAACATAATACGCAGTTTGAACCAAGATGTATGGGCTTGCAAGCGTTTTGTAAGAGTCGGGGCTAATTTAACTGTTGTTTTGCTCTTGTGGCTTAAAAGGATTTGAAGAATGATTTTCCTACAGTTTGGCTATAAACGCCTCCTCCAATGCACCACCTACTAAAATGGTTTTTGTAGATTGCAGGATGAGTGGGTGTCTGCAGGAAAGCAAACCCCTAGGTTTTCCTGGGACGTGCCAGTAACACACTTTATGAAAGCCCAGGGCTGCAGAGGACAAAAAACCCCCATTCTCTGTCCCTCCCATGGCTCCAGCCTTCCCAAGGCAAGTTTACAGAGATAAATCAGGCAGCTCAGCGCCCGGGAGCACAGCAAGGTGCTCCCACCACATAAAGTCCTTGGCGGTTCTTCCTTGGACGAGCCATTGCTGAGAGCTGCCTTTTATTTTTTTAAGGGGATTTGTATGTCCAGGTACAGAAAGTCAGGGAATAACTGGCTCTAAAACGAATGGGTCTTTTCCCAGTAACATGGCAGTCAGGATCTTATCAGAAAAATGTTATGTGGTCCTGCAGAAGCAAGTGCAGGCACTGATGTCAGTCGATAAGCTAATGACTGCAGCTTATCTGCTGATAAGCTAATGACTGCAGCGCTCCAGTTAAGCATAAAACAAAAGCTATTTCCGTAGAGGAGCATGAGGAAAAAGTATTTTGGACATCATTCTACCTACAAACTTATGGGAGGGGGAAAAAAAGTCTAAGAACCCCCTGGACTCCCTAATCCTTCCAGCTGGGGGTGGGGAGAATTAATCCTGGGCTGAGACACTGGAAGTTGGAGGTTTCACACAGAGCCAAACTTTACAATTGACTTTACCAGTGCTGAAAATAAAGGAGGTTTATTGGAAATACTGAAAGATGCTAGTGGGTGCTATGATAAGCCCAACTGAGCACTGTTCTCGTTTGATGAAGTGCACTGTATTGGGCTGATGCACAAAACACCGTGGTTTGCTGGCACTCACTATTTTTTTCCTGCTTCTTCAATGTAAAGGAAAGAAAAACAACCCTCTTGCTTAAAATATCTCTGCTGCTCTCCTGCAGCCCCTTCCTGCAGCACATCACACATTAATGCCAATCTTCTGGGAGACTGCAATTGGAACATAATGAGATAGTAATGAGCTTTGCACATGTCCCCAGACCCAAGCGTTCCCCGCTCCGCAGCCCGTTTCTCACAGACCCACAGAGATGCTTTGCTTGTTTTCCTGACGCTGCAATTGTGACATGGTGCCCCATCCCCGCAAAGCCCCGGAGCTGCCAGCCGCAAAGAGAGAGCACCAAACGGGCTGGCCCTGCCCCGTCTCCTGCGCTAATGGATGCTTGTTTAAACACGGGAGCTGTTTGCGTTGCTGCGCCTGGCTGCGTGTTAAACACAGCCCTCTGAAACCCTATGCCAATCCAATAAGGGCAGCAGCAGTGCAGCGGGGGGAGGCAATTACTACAGAGTCCCAAGCGTGCCTTCTGAGCTCAGGGAAGGGAAATTTGATTGAACAACTGAGAGCAAAATCTGATTTCGGTTCAGCATCACTAGGAAGAGACACAAGGTCTCACTGCAGCCAGGCTGTGGAGGGCCGGGGGAAGTCAATGGGCGAGCTGCACATTGTTAAGGGGGCCTGGTAGCAATGCTCTCCTACCCCCACAGAGCTCCTTCCCTCTTCATCTACATACCCAGCTGTGCTCTCTTTTCTCCCAGCCCACACCTTTTAGTCTTTTTTTTTTTTCTAAATTTTAAATTATATGCTGCCAATTTTGTCTCATCCTTCATCGATTCTTGAAACAATTCTTCCTCTGGTAAAGGTCCTTTCCTCTGTACAAACTCATTGTCATATCAAAGTGGAAGTGTTACACAGGAGCAGCTATGATGGAGGGCTGATGGTAACCAAAAAAAGATCTGTGCTTCATTGAGAGATGAAAAAAATCCAAATCTCAGACTAATGATAGTCAATATTTCAATGGACTTGGTCTTTACCTGGCTGAGGGCAAAAAGTCAAGAGAGAAAGAAGCTGCATTTCAGTCCATTTAATACACAGAAACAAAGCTGCTTTAAAGTGTTCTACTTCCTTTACTTTTAAGTGAAAGATAAGGAGATGAGGTAGCAAGGGAATGTTTTCCTTTTATACTCTAGATTTTTTTCTTTAATTTTAAGCAGACTTTCTAAGATGACCTCACTCTGGCAGCGGCTTTGCAAATGATATGGAAAGTTTTCCAAGAGAGTGATGCCTGATGGGTGTTTTGACAGAAATGAGGAGCTTTAAACCAAGAAGGTAAAAGCATTGGGAAACATTTGTTTTGTTTATTAAAAAAAAAAAAAAAACGCACAGTAACTTTCTTATTTTCAGTTCTGCAGCAAAACACAAACAAACAAACAAGCAGCACTTGTTTTTGCTGGTATTCCTTGCCAGAGCTGGGGCAGGGGGGAGGATGAGCTGGAGACATCATGTCTAGGTAAAGGGGGACTCTTTCCACACACTGCTCTTCAGTTAGGGCTTGGAATTCAGAGATTGAATTTAGAACAGAATTCAAGAATTCAGAGATTGAATTTGCACACCCTAGAACAGAAATTGTTACTAGGAAGAATGGGCAAAGAGCACCACTGTCCCGGGTGGATCAGTGCAGCAGCCAGAGCCTAACCAACACCAACACAAAAACCAGGCTGTCTGGAAAGCATCAGAGATCCCCAAGAGGCTATTGTCATATTATTTATAACTTGAAGCTGAGAACACAGTTTATGTGAGGGCTAGACAAACCCACTCACCTACTCACCAGCGGTAAGAGGAATGATTTCCTGATGAGACTAGGGAAGGATGTGGCTCTTAAAACCATCAACTGCTGCAGAATCTGGGCTTTAATTTGAACAAAACAACACAACAAGAACAAAAACCACAGCCCACGTGATTGCACAGATAACTTCTCAAACATGGCCATTGATGTGCCTCTGTTTCTGAGCCTGCAGACAGGCTTTGCTGCTCCCAAGAAGCTGCACCGTGAAATCAATAAGGCTCATTAAGGATAATCAGTACCCTATGGGCAGCAGCAAAACTGCCAAGAATCCTGCCAGGTCTGTCCTTCTGCTGTTACTGGGAAGCTCTGATTGACAAAAAAGGTAGGTTTCCCTCTTGCCTACACTCAGCAGTGAGAGGAAGCTGCAGATGCAGTCCTGAGGGAAGGTCTAGCCACAGCATCCCACAAGGAACATCAGCATTTGCTCCAGTCAGAGAAGGGCTTTGCAATCTCACAGTCATCTACACGTGTGTGTCATCCCTCTGCAACGTGGGATGAGGCTGCTGCCTCCTTTTGCACCATGACAGCACAGTTGTACATTTACAGTGTAAGTTGATCATTCCTCAGAATAAAATCGCTTTCTCCAGGAACCTAGAACCTAGGTTTGCACAATGGAGGTCGTTTCCTATTAATCAATACTGTGGAAGAAAAGTGTAATAAATTGCTTTACATCCCATGTCTGTAATCTGTTTAGATAAAAACCTGAACATTCTTATAATTCACACTTAAGCACCTTGGTGTTGTACCTCAACCATCTCCTCAGATTCCTGCAACTCACAGTACAGCATTTAAAGCAAACTGAAAACAGTGGCAGGTTCACCTTAAAATGCCTCCCTGAAATAATTTCTGAAGTGGATTCTGGTACTTCCCCAAGCAAAGCCTGTGACAGAACCAAAGTGTTTCACTTGCAGTGACACTGAGTCCTTTGCCATAAGGGCTGGATCTGGCCTGCAAGGTGGTTTTTCTTGGTGCCCATGTCAGCAGGGCAGACCAATTACCATTTTCAGTATGCTTCTGGTGTCTTGAGCACTGCCAGCAGATTGAAAGGATTTGCACTCATAAAAAGGATTGCAGCTGATCTGGGCACCAGGCCTTTTTCTACCAACTAAATTGAACAACTGGATTATGATCCACACTTCACATAAAACCCCTACCTGAGTAACAGCTGCAAATCAAAACTTCTTTGGCCTGAGACACCAGATTCATAGATCCTACAATGCAGATTTAAGGTCATCCAGTAGTGTACACTTTCTCTTTTCTCTATGGCATATTTAGATAATCAGAGGAATGGTTATTAGTGGTAACAGCAAAGCAAATAAATCAATAAATCAGAATAATGCAATTCTGGTAACTGGCAAGGATAACTTAGGGATCAAAATTCAGATGTCAACCTAAAACTCAGATTTCAAAGTAATTTTTCAGAGGCCATGCTATTCATAAACAATACTAATGCCTAGAGGAAACCTCACCCAGCAGTGGGACAGATATCCAGTCCCCTCCAAGTCGCTCCAGCTGCACAGTGGCCACAGAACCCCAGCTTACACTTTTTGGACATGCTGTGAGAGTGCTCTTATACAGGAAACACCTTCACACACCTCCTTTCCTATAACAGCTTCCCTCCCCTCTCTGAGCTCACAGGGGTGTGTGCTGATGTGGATGTATGGAGATGTATGAGAAAGCTCACTACGCATTTCAGCTCTCAGTTAATGATCCAGCTTGCATATGTTCCACTGTACTTCTGCCTTGCATCTGTTTCACCCAAGGAAATCCTGTGGAAAGCTTTGAGAAAAGGGGAAAAAGAATCCAAGCAAATCTAATGTTTTCTTTGGCATGAGTGGCCAGGCTGATAGTTCTGCCTATGGAAGTGACAAGGTTTGCATTGTTTGGTTTTCATTTCTCCTTCAGAAGAAAGCACAGAAACCATCAGTGGCAGCGTTGTACAGACTGAAAGAAACAATCTAAATCTGTCCAAAGCCTTCCCTGGAAGCTCTTCCAATAAAAGTTGAGGGGTTGAGGGATTATTTTCTCGCAATTTGAACAAGCGATGACTCCAAACCAGAGTTTCCAGAATTTAAGTGGTCTTGTAATGAATATAATTCTGGATTGTAAGGGCCTAGCATCTGCTGGCCCTTTGCCCAGCTATTGGTGGCTTACCCCATTATATATTATATACTCCATGATGTTTACAGGCTGGACAGCTAAATATTTGCCTGATCCAATTTACCCAATCAAACTTTGGGTCTGATGAATTTATTTAGTGCCAGGTGACTCTTGACCCTTTGGGCCCTTTGCATCTGGAGGTCCATGGTGGGTGTGTTGTGGAACCAGAGCTGCCACTGCATTGGGGTCTGGGAAGAGAAGATGACAGAGAGCTACTTCTAAGCCAGATCTGCAATAATTTTGGTCTCAGCTGGAAAGATTTACACCCCAGACTGAAGCTTCCAGCACTGCCATTTGTAGGAGGAAGGAGCCAGAGAAAGCTACATTCTCTCCGGTGCTTCCCTGGTTCTCCTTTCCACCCATTTGCACTTCTCAGGGGAGCTGGAGAACAGCAGGTCTCAACAATTTTCCTCTTGGCCATTCCTGCTAGACCAAGCCCTGAGGTGCCAGCAATGCATTTAAGAGAATGAACAGCATCAATACAGCTCTCCTTAAAGGACCATACTGGTACCTTGACTAGGAGTAAGGAGATAAAAAAATAAATCACAGTGTCCTCACTTAAAACTACCTCTGATGCAGAGTTATTGCTGGACCTTGAAAGAGAAGAGATGGGATTGAGAGAGACCAGCCGGAGGTAAAAATATTCAGTGTATGAAGCCCTTTGCCTAGTCTGCTCCAGTGAGTCAGTACTCCTCAGCAAAAAGCAGCCAAACTCATGGAAATGCCTTCATGCAAAGAAACTCTGCTTTATCATTTACCTAATGACCTGGGGAAGGTATTGGTCAAAACATTTATTCTGTGAAGCTGCATTAAATCAACAATTTCAATCCCTTCTTCTCCAAAACCTTGGAAGATCTTTTCTCCACACAGTCCACAGAAAGACAGGACAACCAGTCTCCTTCTTTCTTGACAAATATTCTGTTAATCCTTGCTAGTTTATTATTTTTATCTATAACAATCAGATTGTTATGCAATTCCTAACTGCAGCAAGAGTTGTATAAAGACCAATGCCTAGATCTCACTGACAAAGGGTTTTAATATCTTAGAGTATGTTTAAAGAAGCATAAGCACAACAGAGTTGTTCTAGGCAAAATATTCACTCTACTTTCCCAGATGATGCTTAGAATAGATAAGGAAAGAACTGGAATGTCAAAATACGGCCTGTAATTAATAAATTCATGTCAACAAATTCTTTTCTTCACAGTGTGAAGTATTGCTTGAGCCAAGAGTCCCACATCGCAGGGAAAGCAGGGACAAGTGAGGTTTATTTGTTCAGCTTTCAGATAGCAGCTCTACCCAGGCAAGTTTCTAGAAACTGAGGGACCTTCAGTATTCCAAAAAGTGAGGAAGCTTTTCATCCTTTCTATAGGAGATGAGCACCCTTCTCACAGGAGGGCAGCTGTGAGACTCTTAAAGCCAAGAAACACAGCACACAGGCAAAATACCACCTCCTGATCCTGAATTATTCACCCCATGCCCAGCCTTTGGGCGTGCTTATTATTGCAGCAGTAATTTTCTACCAAGTTCCTGGAATGTCTTTGAGAATGTCTTTGGCTCTGGCTAAATTAAAAATGCTTTCAATTATTATTATTTCCAACTAGAGTTTCTCTCTTTGGGGATTTTGCAAGTGGCACCTGTATACATTTTCTGCTCATTGGGTAAGCAGTCTCAGTAGGATTCTTACATCCTGTGAGAGTCTCATGGGAACAGGAAATAGTTTACCCTAGATAGATGAATTTATATAGTTACATTATAAAAGCTTTAGCAGAGAGAATGCTTTCTAGCAGGTGTCAAGCTTCTGTACTGTGTAATCTATCATCAAATCTCAAAGACATCTGGCCAATTATTTTATTTTCCTTTTAAAAACCAAGGAGGGGAAATAAAAGCAAATTTAGCATTTACCTTACTATTTGTGGAAGTGAAAACAATGTTTTTTTCCAGCAGGTTATGTCCTATTTACTTTTTAGCGTAACATGTTGACAAATTAAATATTTTCCAGAAAACTTCTCTGTTACCATTTAAAAATGGGGATTTTTCCACTTTATGACAGCTTTAATCTATGTTAAAGTAATTTTTTTTAAAAGGTGGGTAAATGCTGCTCGCTTTGAATTACTTAGTTTCTTTGGGGAATCTTTTCCTAGGTGCAGACTGAATATGGACTTTCAAATTCCTTTGTTTGACGGGGACAGATAACTCCTCTGAACGAGGGAAAGAGAAAACACAAACACAGGCCACCCACTCCTCATTTTCCCCAGAACTTCCTTGTTTTCTATTTTCTAACCATTTTTCTCTGCAGCCTTAAGATCCTTTGCTGTTCACGCCCAGCACCCATTCCAGAAGTTCTTGGTCACCACCACCCCACACAACACTGCAGCAAAGCAAAATGCACCCCAATTCCATGATAATGACAAAAGACTCCTCAGAGCCTGGCAATTCTTGTAAGCAGCTACCCCTTAAGGCAGGGAGGCTAAACCATGTGCACCTTTTCATTGCTTTTGGATGCAAAACTTGCTAAACTCGCCAGTTCTGCAATCCTCTAGCAGCTACCTATTCACGAGCAGCAAATACGGATCCATGTTAAAAATCCGAGCAGATAATTTGCAGTGTAATAAAAAAGTGAATTGCAAGTTGCAGGAAGGGGGGAAAAGTAAAAAGGAAGGGAAAAAAAGCAACAGCAACCAGCGACAACTTCCTCCTGACATTGATTAATTTCAGCTGGTGAGAAGTTCCACGCTGGGAACCACACAGACACTATTGCTGGTTTTGTCAGAGAATCCTTCTCAAGTTTCACCTAACCCATTTAAACTCCTGCTGCTGTTGCAAAAGCACCATAAAAATAGCAGCAAAACTGTGCTTTCTGAAGCAAGCAGTGCAGAAAAATATCCTTCACAAAAGCAAAGTTTGCAGCACGCTGTAATTAAGCTCCCATCCTGACAGCGGGAGCATGGAGTTTCATTCTAAATATAGCAAAGGCTCTCCAATGCACAACCCATTCCTAATGCAGGATTTACAAAACCAGTCAGTCCATGCCAGCCTCCTCCTAGGAATTCTTTAAGAAATATTTGGGGTTCCAGTGCAGGGAGCTTTACAGCAGGGATTCAGTGCAGTCTTTGGTGTCACTAATTTTGGTGGGTTTATTCCTTGCCTGCACAGTGCTTGGATCAGGGCATCCAATGTGCATTTTACCCCCTCCCTTCTTTTTCTTTGTGTCTCTGTTCTTTTTCTCCAAGCCCAGGAATTCAGCACGGCCTTGGGTGAGCAGCAGTCTGTGTCAATTGGTGGAATTCCTATGGAATTCATGGAATTTATGGTTAGTCCTATTGCTTTTTCCAAATATCATTATCTGGGTTTATCTACCTGCAGGCTCACAGTTTGTTTGTAAAGACACCTCTCTCTCATTCCTTTCATTAGTATAGATCAGCTCTGAATCCCAACTGCATAATCTGATGGCAGAATAATTAATAATTTCCACAAAGAAACTGTCTTTTAACTCTGGAGACATCAGACCCTGGCACATCCCAGGCTGTCCTGTGCATGGATGGCCAAATTCCCTGACACAAAACCCAGGCCCCACATGCCTATGGCTGCTGCTTGTCTTGGAAGTCTGAATATCTCTGCTGTTCTGTACAGCACCATGCAGGATGAACCCCTCTCCTACTGCATGTACCAAAACTCACATGGAAAAGTGAGCAGTGTCACACTCTCTATCAATGCCCTTTAAAAACTGAATTTAGTAAGAAGCTACGGGCTGTGTGAGCATTTAACAGTGAGCAAACGCACTGTTTACCCAAGGCTGCTTTCCTTGTGGTGTTTCTCTTTTGCAGCAGCATGCCTGCCTGCCCTTGGTGTTTGCTGTCAGCAGTTCCCAATGTGCTGACACGGCTGAAGTGACCACAAAGCCAGAGCGAGCAGGCAAAGAGGATAAGCACGAGTAGAACTGTCAGGAGGCACAGACAGTCCTGCCCCCAGCAAACATTCGGCCCATACAGCACCCTGACACAAGTGCTGGAGGGTTAGAAACAAGCTTGTGTTCATTCATTTTTTAAAAATATATATTTTCCAAGGCCAGTAACTGTATGAATTTTTTCAGGTTTAAATTTTTCCACCCTCACAGCTTATCTTCAGTCTAAGATAACAAAAAGATAGACATAACAACAATTAACATTGACCATTTTCCTTCATCCCAGGACTTGCAGATTTGGAGCAACTTCTGTGCACATATGTACCAGAGGAGCAAGTAATTATTTTTATTAATGTCCTCCATAATTATGGAGAGTAGAAACATTTATGTAGCAAAACATACCCACAAATTCTACTAAAATACATAGAGAATCTTTTATACTTTTTGAGGAACATCTGCATCAATGGCAAAGGGAAAGAAAAATGAGATATGCTGGGTTCATGAAGACTTCCCAGTATTACTTCAGGCCTTAGTCCAGTAAAGTATATGAATATAGCCCACTTTGTAGTGGGCAGGGAAAGGCGAGTTCTCCAGAGAGCTGCTGGATCCTCTGACTTAGCTCCTGCTCCAGAAATGCCTCTGAAATGCAGCCACGAAAACAACCAGGATCTACCTGGTTCTGACTGATCACAGCAGCTGTGCTCTTCACTGCTTTGTCGGCTCAGCCTCTTCCTTATCCCCTCCTAAACTGCAGTAAAAACATTTCCCCAAACTGAAGCCAGCAGGGCAACACAATTACGATAAGACTCGCAAAATATAATCATTTGCATATCCGTGACTGACACAGAAGATCATTAATTAGGCATTCTGAGTATATGTATATATGTATAAATTAGCATCTATTCATCATTTAGACTGTAATAGGTTTTTTTTTATATCTGAATATTAACTATGTAGGAAAATTACTAAGTTTTCCATGGAAGGGCATCCAACGAGAAATTTCATCAGCAGAAATAAAACGAGAATTACAAAAATAACCAAAATAGTGGAGTGAGCGCTGAGGAATCTGACCTTGGTGGTGCCTGTCCCTGCTCTGTTCCAGCTCACTTGTTGCAAGCTCTCTGCCACCCAAGCACACGCATCCCCAACAATTCTTTGTGGCAGCAGCATTTCAGCAGTACTATTTTTGACTGAATTTAAAAGGCAATGCGAAAACCTTCAGGATTTCACACATCTGCTATCCACAATCCCTACACCTCATTAAGATTAAAGAGGCCACAGGCTGAGAGCAGAGCTTCTAACTCCACCGCCAGCCAGCAGAGCTCCCAAAGACACACGTCCTGCACCAGTGCAGACTAATTCCAGCTGGGGAGAATAATTAGGAGGAAACAGGACTTTTAAATTTTTTTTAAAAAAACTGGATGTAACCTCTTTGCGGGGAGTAAAAGACACTTCAAAGACTGCACTTTCGCAAGTGAAAGAAATCTGGTGACTTTGGAAGCGTGAGATGACAGCCTGAAAATTACCAAAGCTTACAGCTCTTGAACAGAAATAAACAAGGCAGGAATGCTGGTAGCGTTTATGGGCAGGACAGAAACTAATGAAAACACAACTGCCAATAATAATATGAACAAAGTTTGCTCAGAGCTACAGAATGCACAAATGGTAGACCAAAAAAGAGACAACAAGGGGGTGTCAGGTGGCAGAAGCAGGAGCAGCTGCTTTGCTGTGCTGCTTCACCCTTTCCAAGCATCTGGCCAGCACTTTTAGGAACACTGATGCTTACAGTCAACCAGTGACACTGAAAACCAATCAAGAAATGGAAAATGAACAGAAACAGCATCCTCCAAAGGGTAGATATTCACCCTTTCCAAGCTTTACCCTTTCCAAGCATCTGGCCAGCACTTTTAGGAACACTGATGCTTACAGTCAACCAGTGACACTGAAAACCAACCACGAAACGGAACAGAAACAGCATCCTCCAAAGGGTAGATATTTATCCAGCAGAAAATGAAGATGAACTTCATAACATGGAAGTTCTTACTGGGCTACCTATATAGGATTGTATTAGTAAACACAGAAAATGGAAAGCACACTAACAAAAGAACAAAGTGGGTAACATCTGTTTTCTTTTGTTATTTTTCTGCTTCCAAAGCAGGGATCACTGACTGTTCCTTGTCCATCACAGTGGTGGCTCTGATGTGCAACAGTTAGGAGCTGCCACTCCAGCAGCTTCCGCACTGGTAGAGATGGAAAATCCATTATCACATTGTGTAATTTAGTTCTGTGTGATATCATTGAGAGCAGTGCAACCGTGTGACTGATACTTGAGTTATTTAAGCTGGACAATGAAATTCAGCATCTGAGGGGGGGGGGGAGAAAAAAAAAAGTAATTTAAAGACTATCTGATTTTTTTTAATGCAGGTTTCTTTGTGATTCAAGTTTCCTGAATTGAGCCAAATTTAGATTCAGGGATAGCTAGCACAAAGTATGTACTCTTACAAGCCCTGCTCATGCCTCCTACTTTTTGACTCCATCAGCGTGCATGCCCCCTGACCTTACTCAGCATCTCTGCCCTACCCTGTTATTACTATGATATCACCTTTGAAATATCCATTCCAATACTGCAAACTCACTGAAGCACATACACACACATATCCAAAAGAAGCAGAACTGCTAGCAGCATTTAGTGGTCTAGGTTTCTTCTCTTCAACATAAAAAGAAAATAAAACTAAACGTAGGAAGGAAACTCTGGCTTAATTTTCTGCCTTTCTACAAATGCACAACTGTCTGTCATACATCATCTCTGCATTTTGGGGTTGTTTTCAGCTCTCAGGCTCCAGGTCTGATCTAGCAGCCGTGGAGCAAGCTGTCTAGATCAGACACAAGAATGACTCCAGAATTAAGCAGGGGATAGGTACAACTTTCTGAAGGCCCTCCAAAACAAACAGAAAGAACTTGTGATTTTCTGCATGCCAGCTTTGGAGTGCATGCCTGCTGAGCATGATCCCTAGAATTACATGGCTTATAGAGGCAGGGAAAAGACAGGTCACAGCTACATCCCAGGGTCAAACAAAGCTGCACTGAGCGATGTGTGGATGAAGGTCATAGATAAATCACAACACATAGACAAGCAAAGATCATTTCTCCTGGTGTCAAGGCATCAATTCTGACCATCAAAACTAAGAAGATCATTTACTGTGCCAAGAAAATCCACCCAGTAATCCAGACTAATACAGGCAACAAGCCATAGGAACCACACAAATAAACCAGAAAATTCAACCGTGTAGCAAAATGAAAACTGCTGAGGTAAACAGGCACAACTTGGACCAGGTGGGTCTTTTCAAATGTGATTAAATATGGACAGAAAAGGTAAGGGTAGTCTACAGCATCCAGCGTTCAAAGTCGATTTAGAGAAGTGGCAGGTTCCTGTTCCAGCCTTTAATGAAAGAGCAAAGGCAAGTCCAGCTCATGGCCTTGCAGATTTTATCACAAGGACCCGCTCTGCGGTGCTTAAGAAGCTGCTAATGATCTGGTTGAATGGGCGTGAATCCCTGGAGGAAGGATCCTTCAAAGATAGAACAAAAATCTTTGAGGCCCTGACAAAAATAAAGCGCCTTCCGACAGTTTGGGACAAAACCATCTCTGGAAGCTGAACATAATTAAGGCATTTATTTCAAACTCTTGTATCATCCACTGGCTATAGGAAAGGGATTGATTTCTTGAAAAAGACTGTTCTGGCAAGAGGATGGGTGCCAAAAGGGTAAAAAAGCTCTATCAATATTTGCATGGAAGAAATACTGAAAGAAAAGAAAAGGGAACCACCTCCAAGGGCCCCACGGCATCAGAGGGGAAGATTACCCAAAGTCTGGAAAAAGAAGAAACAACCCATCGGTCTGCTTGCTTGCTGGCTCTTGCCAAGCACCCTTTTGTGAGCCTCAAAAAGCTGAATTTACCAGAATCCTGCTCTAGCTGAAGCAACACTAGTTATACAACTTGATCCTAATTGAAATATTTGGTGCCTGCTGATATGTTCAAACAAATTCACCAGATCTTGATTATGCGCTGGCAATTAAAGCCATTAAGTCAGTAGACAGACAGCAGGTTATTTCACTGCTATTTGACAAAGCCAGCCACCGTTCTTTCCCCCTGTCTATGTGACAGCACTGTAATTAGCAGTAATCAAATACTATTTGTGTGAGGTGTTAGCAGTCTGCTTCCTTAGCTAGCAAGGTACCTCTGCCAACTGCAGAACACAGAAACTACCTCTGGTCAGGCCACGAACAAGAGAGAATAAGGGGGAGAAAACAATGAAACAGGATGAACAAAGGATTATTGCTTATTTCAGGCTGAGGGAGTTCTTGAAAGCAAGATTAAAAAATAAGAACTTGCTTTTTATTTCTGCAAGCTATATATTAAAAAAAAAGTTAAGCTAAATTACAAAACCATGATCAAGGAATGTTGCAAAATACAATAATTATTAAAATGATATTTAGCATTTATGTATTCCCTGCTTGAGGAATGCATGCAACTTCTATTAGATTAATGGGTGTTCCACTCATGCATCAAGCAGCGACTAAAGCCTAATAGTGCATTACATTTCCAAAGTGCTCTACAAACATTAACTAATTAATCCTCATAACCACCCTGCATGGTAGGTAAGTGATACATGGAGTGTGTGTCTGAGCAAGCCCAAGAGCAAGACAGCACCACTGTGCTCTTCAACACAGAGCAGAAATTATCACATTTCTGCTGCACCAACTTCAGATGCATTCTGCAAGAGCAAGAGAAGGAGCCATGGTGAGCCAGGTTCAGTGAAGCCAGCAAGAAAAGCAAATTACAGCTCTCTCTCTTTTCTCCCTTCCCTGGCTCCGGTGGGCCACTCTTGACAAGCACAAAGTACTGATGCCCACTGCTTCCCATTTGAATTTCTGCTGGGGGGAGAGAGCTCTTGAACCCTGGGAAGAGAAAGGAAAATATCTAAAGGAGCCTCCTCATCACTGCAGACTTCTCCTCTGCCAGTACCACTGCCTTCGATACCTTGATCTTCCCTGCTTTCTGCTGCTATTCCTCCTGGCAGGCTTTCTGCCTTCAAAACCTTCAGCTAAGTCTGTGTATCAAAGCTGCCCCAGGACCCCAGGAGGAGAAGCTCAGCCCACAATTTGGGTATTCCAATTACAGCACCTGAGTGACTCCTCTTTAAATAGCGATCTAGCAGTGAACATGCTTCATCTTTCCCTGGTGCAGGGACACTGCATTCCGAACACACACACAGACGGTATGAAATATGGGAAATTTTCTTTGAAGAATGATCAGATTTGTGTTTAAAAGTCATTCACATGAATTATAATTCACATGACAAATCCTCAGCTACAGGTGGTGCTCAAAGCTGGTTCACCCTGCCTGCCTGCAGTGGGAACTGTGGATGGCTCAGCTGTTGTGTCTGGTCTTTAAAGACAGAAACACATTTGGAACATTCTGTTTGCATTTGCCACAGGCTGCCCAGGAAGTTTACAGACACGCATCCTAAGCACATATGCACCTGCATCACGCCACCATATCAACGAGGTTTCAACAAAACCACGTGTAAATCTGCTTAGAAAATGAACTTTCATGTGCCCCGCAGCTGCCTGGGCAATAAATGTACCACGGCACAAGGAAGAAACAGTAGTGACAACAGCAAAGCTCCTGATGCTTGGGATGGAAAACAGATATGAATTTTGGCTTGAACAACTGAAAAATGGATTGAACTTTCTGGGTAGCGCTTTTCTGTTTCCAAAAATCAGGTTAAGACTTTACTAATTTGTGTGTTCTCAACTGCAGACAGCTGAACCCAATGTGGATTACAGCTGACTTTCTTTAATGTGATTCAGAATCCTCTGTGGCAGCAGACACAGCCTTTGCCTCAGGTATGTGCCCAGTTTTACCTCAGGTGATAGAGAGTGCCCCTCCCAACAAAAGGCAAGCACTAGATGTTGAGGAAATATTCTCTGATCAGCTGAAATTCAGTATAGACAAATACAAGGTAATGTGCATAGAGAACTGTGGTTTCCTCACACCTGCTGATGGATGTTATCCTAACTCCAACTGCCCTGGGAAATTCTTCAGCATCACTGCAGGCAGCTGAATGAAAACACCTGCTCCACACAGAAGGACAAAGAAGCAGCAAGGAAACAAAACAAGGGGATGGGAGAATGCATTAATACAAGGAAATTTAAAAAAAAAGTAAAGGGGTAAGTAAAGCTTTCATGAACACTCCCTGCTCAAATACTTGCTGCCCATTTCAAAAAGCATACATGTTATTTTAGGCGTGGAGAGGTTTCCATCTGAGGAAGGATTTTAGAGAGAATTTTAAAGAGAATTCAGGTCAGGACTGACGTGATAAAAACTATGTCCAATAATACATGCTTTAAGGAAGGTCTAGCTCCCTTTTTCTTAATAATTTCCTAAACAGATATAAATTAAGACTGACATTTAATGAAAATACATCTAAAGTGCAGTATGATTAAAAAATAATATTCAGATGGAGGGAAGGGCTGGGGGGGGGGGGGGGAAGGGTGTTTTAAAGGCTTGTTTTACTTCTCGTTGTCCTCTTCTGACTCTGTTAACAATAAATTTACTTTATACCTTTAAATTTGAACACATTTTGTCCTCAGAGGGTTTCCTCCCCTAATTCTGCTCTCACTTGAACTTTTCACTAATGCAAATGAATTGACTCCAGCTATATGCTAATACCCCTAAGAACACAATTCAGAAATCACAGAAGGCTATTTTCAGGATTTTCTTTTATTTAACGAAAGACCCTTAACTCCCCTAGTCTTTCAAAGTAAGCCAAAACATTCAGATGTTGCTGGTACAAAGTGCGTCACACCAGACACAGACAGAGAGTGAAACAAGCGCTGTAATTTAACATTCAAGCAGTCACTGCACAGCCCCTATGCATTGTTGCAGATGTACAAAAGTTTAGAATTGACTACTCTTTCCAGAGCGAAGGACAGCCCTGCACCGCCCCAACATGTCCCCCCGGCTTTCTGTCCCGTTTTTGTTTTTCAAATTGCATAAACCACTCTCATGGTTTGTGCAATTACAACAAGAGTGTACAAAGGGAGCTGCCTGGCCTAGGGAATTTCTCCTGCCACAAAGAAATCCAAGCCGCTGATGCTTGCTTGTTTGTTTGCTTTCCGTTTGCTGTCTGAGGAGAGGGAGAGGTGATGCTGCCACCAGCACAGACCTTATGTGTCCCACTAAAAGGCTGACAAATAAATCTTCCTACAGTTATCTTCCATAGTAGTTTTGCTGCTCAGCGTCAGGAATATTCAACAGGTATTTAAATGCGTTTGTTTGTGCTCATATAGAATGGACTTTTCATTGTTGCGCAAAAAGGCAAAGTTTTTGTCCGAGACATACTTCATCTACTGATGTGTCCTATTTAGGAAGAGCAAACTTATTCCAAAGGCAAGTAATGGCACAGTATCAGTGAAACCATCAACATTTCTCAGAACACCCTGCATTCGTCTGCTCTTCTGCTGGAAATACAAAAATAAATTTAAAAAAAGGGGGGGAACTGCTATCAAAGAAAAACAAGAGACTGTGTTCTCACTTCTCTATCTCCAGTGTGCATTTGGAATTCACAAAGATCACTGTGCAACACTGTTCACAGGAAACTTTAAAAGGCAAGCCCACTATTTACATAAATGAATTTATAATTTCCAGCAAAATACATCCTAATGACTGAAATTCTGTCTTGGTCATGCTGTAGAACAAAAATATTTCTGAAAGGTTCTTCAGTTTTCTGTGCCTTCCTGTTTACGGACAGACAAAACTCTTTCAGAGCTGGAACACAGTAAATAACTGCTTCAGATACTGTGATTTTCCTCTGCTCCCAGTTATGCACCTTAATATCAGCTGTAACCTAGGTGTAGTCAGATTCCAAAGGCCTGCATCCTTTTAGAACCTGAAATGCAGGGTTTTTTCACTTAAAAAATAAAAATCCATCTACTCAATTTGATTCTCTAGGATTCTCTAGCCCTGCCATCCAAGTACGTATTTTGCCACCAAACCAGAATTAGTCAAAATAAAAATCTGCTCCAGCGGTTTACTATCATGCAAGGATTATATTTTTATCCAGCTGCTTCAGAGAATGAAGAGTATAAAGAGGATTTAAGCACAAAACAAGCATGGTCTGCCCCAGGACTGCTCAGACTAGGGAAAACATGCTGTTTCCAGTGAACTGCCCTCATTGCATTGATTATCACACTTTGCTGCCAGCATAGAAGCATTTAGTCCCTCTCACACAAGTAAATGCTACAAACTGAAACACCATGCAAACATGGCTTTACTAGGCAGGTCCTAAATGAGCCCGAGATCAAAGAAGCTCTATTTTGTTACTAGGCTTGAGCTGAGGGTTACTTGTAGGGAGGTATAATGTCTTTAATGTCACCATTTATCACCCATTTACATGTATAGTGTAAACATGCAGTCTCTGACCTGGGTGCAAAGACACAAATTCAGTGCTTAACTGCAGGCATGTGAAAAGCACGTTAAAAATGCCCTTCTCTTCCTTGTTCCGTCGGCCCTTGGGTTAAAAGAAGGTGGCGACTGCAAGGATTGATTAATTATATTAATTTGAGTTACACGCCAAGATGCTCTGTGCAAAACTCTGCATTGCTTTAATTCCCTACGACTTTAAATGTAACTACCTTAGACAAAGTCAATCAATATCTTTCCTGCCCGTATTAAGACGTTTTGTTCTTGGAAGGCCCCGTTATAGCAGAAACTGCACAAAGAAGCTACAACCACAGAAGCCCACCCCTCCTTACAGATTCCTGACTGGAACTTTGGGCTGTGAGTTAAGCCACCTAGATGGAAAGGCATTTCCCGAGACTGACACTATACCAATTCCTGTGTGCATCAGGATCATTCCTGACTGAAGTTCCAGTCTAGGAGCCTCTGATACGTTTCAAGTTCCTTCTCATTCAGGACAGCAAATTCACTACATTAAACAAACATGTGCACATGGGCAGAGGACTGAGCAGGTTATAGCAGGAGACTTAATACCTCATCTCATCTTTAAGAAATTACCTTGATCAAGGTCAAAAATCTTGGAAACACAGAGAAAAAACAGTGTCAATGCCCCCTACAGTGCCAGTTCTATGAATAAAGGACTCCAGTGTTCAGTACTGTCATTTCTACAGCAATTATGAATACCAAAGTTCTCAACTTATAAATAAAAAGCCCAAAGATGCCATAAGAATCCTCAAGTCTCTTAACAGTTCAAACAATTAAATGCTACCTTAACTTTAAAGGCTGTAATTGACTACTGGTTATTTAAAATTTACCTTCAAGCTCTGCTTTTAAAAAAATGGTTTCTCCTGCGAAAAATCAATAATTCCATCCAAATCAAACACATGTTAAGAGACCTTGCCATCCTCCACTGCAGTGCATTAGCAGAGATCCAGGTTGGCCTCCTCCCCCTTTTCTGCTCATTACCATCAGCCTTGAGAACTGATTAGCTGTGGTTGTTATTCATTAGTCACATCTCCAAAATCTGAATTATAAACATCCCTGTGAGGTCTTATCCTAATCAACCTATTTTGAGTCTCGCAATTAATACTAACACCAGAAAAATAATTGAACAGTGTACATTTAAAGACACCTGACACCACAGCACCCACAGACAGGAGGGGAAAGAGAAAAATCCTCAAAGTCAGCAGGCAAACCAGCCTGCTCTCTCTGTGCCACCCAGCTCAAAATGATAGAATAAATACTTGCTTAGGAGTAAGTGTGTCCTTTCCCATAAAACAATAGAACTTGGATTAGGACAGGGGTGAAGGTTTGGGGTTTGCATTTTGATTTCTAAATAAGTAAGACCTCGTTCTACTGCTTTAACTGTAGAGGTTATTTATTCCCTATTCCTACACAGAAAAAAAGAAGCAATTTCACAGAGATATAGTGCCACGTCAGGAATATCTAAAACTATACCGTTAATTTTATGGGACTACACCATCCGTTTAAGGAGCAAAACCAAAAGTAGTGCTCTGACAGAGGGAATCAGCTAACTGGCAATAAAAGCAGTAAGTCAGACCAGACCTCATGTCCCGGATGGTCCTTTTCCCTCAGAGCTGGAATTCTGGGCATTTGAAACCAAATTTCCATCCCGTGACAACCAGCCTTCCTTCTGTTTTAGGGCAGACAGACCCACAGCAGCACAGACTGACCGTATGGACCTGTTAGCAAAATGGAACACACTCAAAAATGTCTTTACAACTACAGTGTATTTAACCATCACAAGAAAAATAAATTCTGAAGAAATTACCAAACAGAACCATCTAAGGAGGAGAATTTGTAGCAGCTAGTTCTGCAGATAATTCTGTGCTCCCCAGGAACCCTTTCCCTGAATGCAGAAAATTAACTGCAGAAAGTGTCTTACTTTTCAATGAAGAGAACAATGAAGGCACAAGGGTATTTTTTTTCTGCTCTATCTGGACCGCACAGGTGTGGATGCCTTCAGTTGTTGCAGTGGATCCTGATGTGTGGTCAGGGTTTACAGGCACTCCCAAAACAAGCATGAGCTTGTGCCAGCTTGAAGGATGTTCATCAGGTGGTTTTTGCTAGCACAGAATGCACTCACTCCCACATACCCTGTCACACACATTCAAGGAAAACAACAAACAACAGCTCTGTGCTCAATTAAAGTCTACTGAAAGGCAAAAATCAGGGAAACAAATCCTATCCTTGCGAGAAGGCATTAAACCTATGAGGAATGAGGATTTCCCAGTGAGTCTGTTGGCCACAAAATTCTGAGGACACACCAGAGAGGCAGCTACTTTAATGCAACTTGCTAATGACATGCATTAAGTGATTCTTGTTCTTACTGCCTGCTCATCTCAGGGGTCCTTTGAGCCAATTACTAGTAACCTGCTATTGCATTCCATTAAACAATTCAACTCTCAAAAAAATTGCAATAAACTAATCCTTTCCTGTAACAGATTCAGTCGGCTCATTCTCCTTGCTACTCCACATACCCAGGAAATATACAATATGAGAAACATCAGCATTTTATCCACAGTATTAGGTGTATATAGCATAGAGATGCACATGTCAGAGCCTGATATGCCACAAATACTATCTTTGATAAACTGGTGTTTTGAGCAAACATTTCAGAAATAATTCCTATAATTTTAAGTCCTCCAGAACATTCAGTTCACCAGGTCACTGCAATTCTCTCTTCCCTCATCCATCCGGATGCTCAAATGCAGCCCTCAGAAACGGGCCTCTCTTACCTTTCCCTGGGACTAGAAAAGTGGTTTTGCACATGGAATCATTATTTGTTTCCATGGATGTCTCTGGGTTCCTCTGACAGCTTTATCTTAGTGATGAGGATAGGTGTTTTTCCAAAAGCTGCTCCCAGACATCACAGGGCGGAGTTGGCAGGATCTGTCAGGTGTTACTCGCATGGTCTGAGGCTCTGAAAGTCACAATTGATCGTTTTGAAAACACAGCTGGTACACAGCAGCTTTGTGTGGGTCCACTCCAGCACCAGCACACAGTCCCTTCCTGCCTCCTTCCTTCTCCTGCTCGCCATGGGAATTGTTAACTTGAAAAACAAATTAGAAAGCAGCAGCGACATGGCTTCTACATTTCTGAAAATGAGATTGCTTTTTTCCTTCAGATTCCGCCACTACTCATGCCTAGAAACTTTTTGAAGCATAAAGGAAACAAACTATTTAATTATTAGTCAATTATTTAAGGTTTAACTGGACTCTTGTCATAGTTTGGGGCTTCCACAGGGACTGCTTATGCTGGCACCAAAATCTGACTGTGGAATGTTCACTACCAGCCACAAACCCTGTGGCACTTGAAAATTGTCCAGGGTATCCTTTCCAGCAAAGACAAA
Source organism: Arremon aurantiirostris (assembly GCA_035583995.1). NCBI lineage: Eukaryota > Metazoa > Chordata > Aves > Passeriformes > Passerellidae > Arremon > Arremon aurantiirostris. The sequence goes on from JAXCLO010000208.1 coordinate 10,456,087, forward strand.
CACAGTGCTCATATCAAACCTGTGCTGCTGGGAACTGCACATGGACTGACACCATGTGTGTTCTCACAGGACACTGTCTAAACAATTTTTTCTAAAAAGAATTAAGCAGAATTATTCAAAATGGCTTCTCTTAGGTGTCTATAAGCAGTAGAAGTGTTCGTGTGCGCACTTGTGAGCAGTGTGCCTGCAGTTTTGGCATTACTGGGCAGCACTTTTGAACTGAAGAGGATGAAAACTTCCTCCATTTAACATTTATAGCCTTTGCTGCACCATGCCACCTGCAGGGATGTACACCCAGCCAGGATACAGAGCCCCTTGTTCCCAACAAACAAAAACACCAAAAAAAATTACCTGATTTCATGAATCTAGTGTTTGCCATGCTTAGTGGATTGGGACTGGTGTATTTAAACCAGCCAGAAACATTTTTAACAAAAATAGTCAAAGTTAAAAAGCTATTTAAATATTAGACAGAACATTTTGGTCCCAGACAATACTAGGATTCTTTTGAGAGATCTGGAATATACACTGGTTAGGACCTCATTTCCACCGAAAAGAAAAAAAGAGAAACAGGGAAGAAGGCCCTTCCTGCCTTATGTGATTCTGAAAAACCTTCCCTTGAATCACACACAAATTCCATGGAGGCCAGGTCTTAAGACGAGTTTTTCATGCATGGGGTTTATGTGGAGGGCAAATTCTATATATGCCGAAGGCCTGAGGAACCAGGACTCATAGGAAATCAGAACATATCTGGCCCCAACTCAGCTTTGCCATCAACCATAATTTAAATGTTAATGCAAAGAGTCAGAGTTCCCCATTAAGAAGTCAAACTTCTTAATTTCTAAATTCCAACTAATATGAATTTTAACTACTGATTTATAATCCACGTGTCCCCTCAATGAACAGGAGTGAAGAATGAAAACCAGACCTTCATCAAAGCCTGGCATAGAAAGAAAGCTGGAAATAGCTGCTGTACAGCCACAAATTATATTACTGATGTGCTCTGCCAGTTTTGCTTGAGCCCCACAGCTGAGGCTTAATCACATTTCAACACAGCTGAATTGCTGGGATACAGTGGGTCCTGTGGCTAATGGCATTACTACAAACAACAAACAGACAAACAAACAAAGTGATTAGAAGGAACTCCCATATATTTTACATGACCTGCATGTGCTCAACCTGTTCACAGGTTTTTGTGTCGTTATGGTGGGAAGGGATCAGACACTGCTTTGCAATGGGCACTCTGTGCTGCTCTCAAACGCTCTCTTGGCTCACACTGGTATTTAACACAACAGCAACAGGGAGCAGGAAGGTTTTGTTCTTATTTTTAACATGAGAGTCTGGGTAGCACAATCACAGCTGGCAGTGAGGACGTGGGGCTGATAAAAAGAAGTAGCCTCAAGCACTGTGCCTAGCTGCCAAGCTGGCGTCACAGAAACTCCTAACCCCAAACTTCATCCCTCAGTGATGGAAAACTGCATCCCAGTGGCCAGGCTCAGCAAAAGGAAGAGGGGAGAAACCACCAAAGGAAGGGGCTTCCCTCACAGCCAGACATTCCCACCGCTCCTGGGCTACAGCAGGGCAGCGTTGATGTGGGGGTAAGCAATCTGTGGCACAGGACGAGCTCCTGGCACCAAGGACATCACTGCAGCACCACAACTAACCTAGGTGGGACCAGGGCTTCCCCCAAGCTAGATCAGTTGCTTTCTTTCTCAAATTTGGGCTTGTGCTAAAAGAGCTGTGTCAAACCGGTATTTTGGTTGCATCCATTAGAGTGACAATTCTTAATTTCAGATGATACTTCTTTTCTACATCTGAATTTTAATTAAACATACTTTACTAAAGGGAGTCTATCTGATCCAATCAATGTCACTGTAAGCCCAGAACCTTCTCCTTATTATTAATCAGAGAGACATCAGACTTCACATGTATGTCAAAAAGAGCTCATTTCAATGCGCTTCAGACAACACAGGTATTTCACAATGGGTTTATGGTTGTGTTCTTTTCTTTATTAACCATAGCACGTAAAGTAAATGCACAAAAGCAGCTCTCAAAAAGAAAAATCACAGAGTGCTTTTGGGGGAAAAAAAATATCCAAACAACTGCTGTTCTCTAATGTGTTACTAAAGACACCATCATCCCTCATCCCTCCAGAAGTGCCCTTAATTAAATAAGAATCTATTAAAAATACAGTGTGTCCCTCTGTGTAAACTCCCACCCACACCCTTCTCTTTCAATTTTAAAAGTGATCTGTTTTGCCTTCTGCCTGCCTAGAAGCTCATTAGAAACAGCCCCTTCTGAACATATGCAGCACATAACAGGGACCTGGAGCGAGACCGACAGAAGGAAGGGAGAGAAAGAATTTAGAAAGTGAATAAAATAAAATAGTAATATTTATATATAATATAAATATATAAACTAATGTAATATATATAATATAATTATATATATAAAACAATATAGTAATATTTATATATAATATAATACTTGAGGAAGAAACCCCTAACAGTTCGCCTCAAAAATGACTTTTGCATCTTGCAAGAATTGTTCCCACCTTGTGTCAGATACTCCAAGGAGCAACATGGTATTTGTTAATGGCAAGTTACTCCAACACAAAACTCCCTTTGAGCTTCAGTCCATGGTGGCATAAATGACAAAGCACCGAGTAGAAGAGGGCTGGAGAGGGACCTCTTAAAAGCAACATGCTCAATTTGGGATGGACACAAATTCAAAATGCAGTAAATCTGTCTGCCTCAACGAAAGGAGGGGCTGAGAATTCATACCATCCATTGCTCAAAATATCTGCCAAGGACAGTTTGAATTCCAGGCTTAACCAGGACCTTTTAATCAACTCTCCAGGTACACCTGCCTAACAGGTGGCTTTACTCTCCAGATGGATTCCACTTGTCCTGCACTGGTCTCTGAACACAAACCTGCACCTGCTGATACCTGAGCTGTGAAATTATATAATTATACATGTTATATATAATTTTACCCAGGTAAATATAATTATATTATATATAAAATATATATATTTATATATATTTAAATATAATATAATATTATATGTTATATATGTATATTATATTTTATATAAAAATATAAAATATAATTATATAATATTATATCTATATGAGTGACTGCAGTGCTTTTTAGTTTGGAATGTTCTACTAGATTTACTCCTTCAAACATCAGGGGTGTATCCTTCACCTAAATTAAGATGAAACTTGCTCCAACACAAATTTTCATTATCAGACATTCCTGTCCAAGGCCAGTGCCTTCAGATGATGCAGTGCTTCATTCAGGGGGACTCCTAGGGATTTCTTTGCCTGTGTACGTAGAAAAAAAGGAATGAGGCCTGACAAAATGTTTTACTGACCTGAAAAGAAAGAGTATCCAGAAAAGATTTTTTCCTCTCCCTGAAAAATAAATTAAAAATAGTTCACCTTATCCTGTTTCTGTAGTTGCAGAGTCACTTCCTTGCTGAATTTTCCCTTTCTGGTGGGAGTTTTGCTCTTTATGATTGTGAGGTTCACACTTGTGAGAGAGGACGGGTGGCAAAAGCTCAAAACCAGATGCAGGAGCCCACAGTCACACCAAAGAGCAACCTCGTTTAGATTTGTAATAATAATGCCAACATATTGAGCACAACTGTGACAAGAAGAACAGACTCAAAGCAGTCAAGGAGGTAGCTAGGGTTTTAATAAATCCTTGGCCTATCTGAAAAGTTGGAATGTGAGATTATTTACATGATCCCAGCAAGTAAAACTGAGGCAGGATCTGAAAGCAAACTAATTCTGTGTACCTGCCCTGGGATCTGTTCAGTAGCTATGAGGATTCAACTTTCCTGCATTTCACAACTTTAAACAAGATGTAAAGAATGTTTCTCACATACTCAGAGAACACTAATCTCTTGCAACTCACCTTTCAAATACATGCCCTTCCTTTTTCCAGAAGAGAAATAATGATAGTTTGAAAATATAAATTTCTAATTTCCTAATCAAAAGAGAATAAAACCAAACTGATTTTCAACCAAGTCTGAGAAGGGACCCAAGCAATAACTGAAAAACATGCTTCCACTGATGTGCAAAGGCTGTGATTACCTAACATGACTTCCCTTTCAAAACTCTCCATTGCTGTGAGTCACAAAGGTCTTTGACAGTAGTTTGCTGACCATCTCCCCTATGCTGCTTGTCCCAAAAACACACACACAGCTTGTCCAGCAAAGTGCTAAACCTCAGCATTCTGCAACCCCCCCAGTTTATTTAGCAATTATACTTACTAAAAACCAACCAAACAAACAGCTGCCGTTTGCTCAAAAATATTTATAATAATTTCAGCTATTTCTGGGTGTGAACACAAGAACAGAATGCCCTGGCACAGACAGCAGCTGAAAGCAATGGGCAGCTCTGTTTTGTGCTTGATACACGTATTGCTGACAAAGGAGATGCTGTTTGATAACTAAATATATCAAAGGTTGGTATAGACCTTTACTTCTGTTTCCTGACTTAATTTTCTCTCAGAACACCGCTGCTTTGGCTTGCACACTTTGTCTTGCAGAAAGCAGAGCAGCTCCGCTCTGGGCGCCTCTGCTTCGGCAACACGGGACAAAAACAGACGCAGGTTTTACAACTTGCGCACCCAGCTCCTCGTTCTTCTCTTCCAAGCCTCTTCCTACCCCTTTGGATCTCCGAGACGTTTACTCGTCTCCCCCGCCCCAGGACCCCGCCTGCAGCGCAGCAGTGCATGAATGTGCCTGGCAACCCGACATAAATATCCAGCCAACCAGCAAACAAAGCCTGGCCCGCTCCGAGCTGCAGCGCTCCTGGGCACAGCCTTACAGCAAACCAGAGCCGGCCACGAATCAGCCCACTTCCCTTGGCTCAGTCTGTAGGCTGAAGCTTGTGGGGAAAGGTGAGCTTTTACCTTTATTTTACTTCTGTGCAACGCTCAGAACTCAGCTCTAGACGTGTCTCTTCGCCCAGAAAATGCAAAGCGCTGTATCTTCCCTGCCCCAAACCCTCCCTGATGCAGCAGTGCTGCATCTTTGTCCCTGCCCTCTCTGGGGACATGCACTACACAGTGGGTGTTCCAGAGGTCAGACCCCAAACCAGCAAACTCCCAGATAGCAAGAAATTCTCACTTCATTTCTTTAAGCTTCCCAATGTGGAGCAAACAAATGAGACTCATGCCCTCCGTCAGCTGCAGCAGAGCTGACAGGGAGGTAAGATGGTGTGGTACCAATAGCTCCATCATAACTGAGCCGTTACGTTCCATCCTGCCCCACAAAACAGATTACTTGAAACTGGAGCACCAAATACAGGACCAAGCCAAGGCAGAAACAAAGTTCCACTCCATCCATTTTTGCCCCTGCAAACGCACCAGCCTGCACAAACTCTGAGTCACTGCTGAGCACATGAAGTCCTTCCCGTTGCTTCTGCCCTTCATGTGTGTCATAAAGAGCTCAAATAGGAGATCCTCTGCAACAGAAGATGGGGAAGGCTGACATCTGTGCTGTGCTTTGGCACATCATAGAAGTACTTTTTACCCTTTGTTTAATGGAAGGCGTTGCAGCCCAGAAATACCAGAACCTGGTTTGTGGAACGGAGGTAAACTTGAGTGGCAACAGGCCTCGCAAGAAGTGCCCCATTTCTAGAGACAGAAGAATGCAAATAGACAGCACCTTTTGTGGTAAACCACCTTCCCCTGCCCTCGAGAGCTTCATTTTACACAGCATGGTTTTATACACAATATGACTTCTACTGCTCACACTGAATATTTGGAAGAATCAAGTCAGTGTACCAACTGACATTTGTATTCCTATTTTCATAACCCAAGGACTATAAACATTCTTTCCCGTTTTTATTTTACTTTCTGAAACAAAAGCTTGCATTGAGAGAGATCCTGGAAGACTTGGGAAAGAGGCTGGTAACACAGAATAGCCCTGAGGTACAAAAAAGGGTAGATTTATTTGTTCTTTATAAAAAAAAAGAGAGGAAAAGCAAATCCAAACAAACCATATGCATTGTCTTGTTGGTCAGGTATGGAGAAATCACACCAAACACCCAAATCATACACCATGTCTTTGGAAACTAGTTTGTCTGATTATGCTCATTTTATAGCTTCACTGGATAAACCAAAGAAATTAATGCTTCAGGCAGTTACCCAACAATAACAATTGCCAAGACCCCATCATTAAAATCAGCTTGCAAAACCGGATAAAGGCAACACCTGTTTTGATCAGAGCCCACATCAATGCAATGCTCATGATCAGCCTGTACAGTCATGCACTGTGCCCAAAATCAGTTTGCCTTTATCACTGTCCTGAGCTGACACAGATTTGCTCTGTCCTGAGCATGGGCATGTGATGCAAACAAGGGGTAACATTTCAGCTGAGGGTCTGAATCACAACAGACAAAGCGACAGAAACCAACAAGTTTCACCTCTATACAGCTACTTCAAAATGTGCTTTAAAACGTTTAAATACAACTAAAATTCATTAACACCATGACAAAGAGAAACACATGTATTTAATTCTGCTGATCGTAGTAAACCTCTCACTCTACACTCAAAGCTTCTTACTCCAGATACCTCAGAAACAGATTGCTGCTCAAGCTGTTGAACAGCAGGTACTACTCAGCATTATCTCAGTCACTACTGCAAGGATATCTATCTTTTCAGTGCACACGCTTGATCTTCTCCCCCAGAGAAAAGCAGAAGTGGAACATTTAAAGCATATGCATGAAACACAACATTTTTGAAGTGGCATCACTGACAGTAGCAGGAGCGCTGGCAGCATGTTAGCATTTGGCTAATTGAGCCATTCAGGTTAATGAGCTTCACAGTTATGAGGATCAACTGGAAAAAAATATTTTTTTAAGACCATAAGCATTGAGAGCTTGCTCATCCAAGTTTCCAGAAGAATCCTGTTTGTATCAAGGAGGAATAAAGACACAAATCAGGGAGTGAAACGAGCGCCTCCCACAGCCCCACACTCCCCCCAGGAAAACAGGACTCTCCCCCGTTTGAGATGCCAGAGTGGAATGCCAAAACAAGCCCCTCGCTGACAGCAAACTGTGCACACTCTCCAGCTCCTTCCTTCCAGCAGAATAATTAACAATGCTGGCAAGTGCATTATCATAAACCTCAGCTTTAACACCCCCACTGCCAGAACAAAGGCAGCTCACATCCCTCCCAGGCTCCTGGTGCTGACTCTGACAAGTTGCTCTGTGCCAGTTTAGATTCCTTTCACATTTGGAAGGTTGTGTTCTTAACCACAAGCTAGAGAACGCTTTTCAAGCATGGAAAACAGTGCTCTGAAACCCCATGTCTGGTGGCTGCACAGCTTTCATTTGGTTACAGCTTCATGGGTACAACCCAGCCCCAGGGAATGCTGAGATTAATGCAATATACTCAGTCAGATGTTTCAGGCGCTTCACTACAGATACTGTGAGGTGTCACGGCTCCAAAAGGACATGCAAATGGATTCTCTGGTGTTTCTGATCCATGTCGTGCCCAGAGTAGGCCTCAGGTTACTACACTTTGGTTTTATTTATCAACCCAGCTGGTCTGAGTGCCACCCTAACCCAAGCATTGTCCTTTTGCATGCATCAAATTTCTATTCCATGCAGATGGAGGTTTACAACAGAGCAATATCAAATGGCCTTGAGGATGAGGCTCTATTAAGCATTTCTCTTTCTTGTCTGCCCCATAGCCAGGACAATAGCTCTGGTAGTAGTGAGGTTGGCACTTGGTTTCTTTTAGAGGTAGTTAGGCAAGAAATAGGGAACAGATAACAGATTCTACTGAGCAAGACTGGATTTCTAACAGCAAACCAACAGCATCAGAGAGGTATGTCTTCAATGTGCTCCAATAAGTAATTTAAAAAACCCCAATCCCAGGTGCTTCACTTCAGAAACTTTGGTGGCTGTCAATTTATTCAGCAGAATTCTCTTTGAAACAGATGTCACACACTCTCCAAGTGTGACAACAACAGGTAACATTTCCAGGAGGGAAGTGATGTCCAAGTGCAGCAACCTTATCCATGAGGTAACAAAACAGAAGATTATCATGCACTGGGAAAATGAATGACCCATAAAGAAACAACTGCAGTGCAAAAATAAACCAAGCAAGGCTCCAACCAAACCAAACCAAACCAGGCCAAACAAAAGGAGTTAAAATATTTCCATGCTGTTCAGAAGAACCATGTGGTAAAATAAAGGGTGAGGAAAAATATAAATCCATATTTGCAGAAAACTCAGCCATTTATCAGCCACAGGATGCTTATTTTCATCTTCAAGAAATACAGATTTCACCTTTGGAGGTGACTTCTGGGCTTGTCTCGCAAATAAATAACCACTGCTCGGCAGACAAAGAAACAATCGTCCCCAGTCTGTGGGGATTCATCTTTCCAGTTTCTTAGACACGGTGGAAATTTTGTTATCTGCTGCCATGGAGAGGGAAAGCTAGCACAAGTTTTATTGCAGCACATTCTCGGGATTCTAAACATACCATATCACATACACAAGGTAATGAGTTTTATTTTAACTGCTTGGGGAGATTGCTTTAGTGGACACTGAAATTGAATAATCAGCCCTGCTCGCCGAGTGAAAGGAAAACTATAACAGGATACATAAAAGGTGTCTCATTATTTCACAGAGGGCCTCGCACACAACCCAGACAGGAGGGATGTAGTGGCCATCATGCAGGTACCCTCCTCCTGTGTGTTTAAAAACAGCTAAAAAAGACCAAAAACTCCAAAAACCCCCTAAATCCCGCATTATCATAGACCCATCATGTGCATGCACATATCCCTCACCAGGGTGTGCAAAGGTGCCGTGGCTACAAGCTGATCAGTCATATACCAGCACTGAGGGAGCTTCCTACCCTGCAACATGACAATGTCCTGATTGGCAGGCACCTGCCTCTCAAGTTTGCATTTTAAGTTTTCAACTCCTTTAAATGCTCTACTCTGCTTTCCCACCTATAACCTCTCTTTGACATCTCTGATCTGGGGAATTGATGCATTGGGAAAACTATTCTGCTCGCTCTGGAGCAAGGGGGAAAGGGTGTTCAGATCTTGGGGAAACCAAGTCCTGTTTTCCACATTTACATTAAGGTAAGTGCATCTCTACCTGGATTTCAAATGCTGACCTGTGTCCCAACTTCATTTGTTCTACCTCACATAAATGAGTTATCTACCCATTAAGAAAACCTATAGTGACCTCTCTTCCCCAAACTCCTTTTTGCCCCCGCCTTCTAAAGGCAATTTGGCTTCAATCAGACTTTCAGTGGAAACTTTCATTTCCATTGTCTTCCGTGAGAGCAGAAAGATGCACCAGGTGCCTGATCCTCATGTGTGCGCACAGTTACTAAGAAATGAGCCTGCAGGTGAAACCAGTCCAGAAAAAGGCATTACAGAAAACAACTCAAAGCCTATTGACTCTAAGTTTATCCTTGCAATTTTGCAATTAAGAAGAAAATATGTTTTAGAACAGCTATTTTCACAGATTGTAGGTCCGACTACACATGAAACACTGCTTTTACTGGCTGCCTCATTCTCGGTGTTGGTTCATGTCCAATATTTCACTCAATAAGAGACCTCTAAGCCAATGCCTGATGTTGGCAGCTCTGAGAGGTTACCAGCTTTGCAGTTCAAAGCCAAGAATCCAAAACACTGCCAGTACTTGGAAACATTCCCCACCAATGACAAGGAAGGGCAAAAGTCACACTAACAAACTATTTCAACATCAAAAAATGGAAATGCATTGGTGTTATGCTGCATGTACTTTGTCCCAGCTTCTGAAGACTTTTCATCCTCCTTACAGACATAAAGCAGGAAGAAGCCACTGCCCCACAGAGCTTGTGCCTCAAACCATTTCACTACAAACGCAAATGTTTCTTTCCAGACATTATGAGCTTGTTCAGCTCCATTCTCCCCATCAGTTCAATGTCTGGATGCTGTTCCCATTTGTTCAGATAAAATAAAAAGCACATAATTCACAGTTAATAACAATACCCTACCTATGCACAAGAACACAAATAAAAGATGCAAGCGGGGGAGAAGATTTTGCGAGAAAAAAGACCGCTAAGTGGCAACACTCCTCCATCAGAATTCACTGAGAGCAAAGAAACTCTTTTTTTTGGGCAGAAGGCCCCAGAATTTTTTAAAGAATGTTTTTTATTATCAGAAGTACAGGTTATGGATACCTGGCTTGTAGTCATTGCCTGGCAGATGTTAGAAGAACTTCCTTGGTAGATCATAAAGCATGGGAAAAGAGATACCAGCTGCCCTTAAACCACCAGGAAAACACAAACAAAATTTTCAGATGTTACAGATCCATCCATCACTTCAATAACATGTTTCTAAATGAGGCTGAAGCAAGATATCCATAATTATTACTGAAATGCCATTTTTACATTAGCCCAACAGTTGTGCACGTTCCTTGCAAAATGTAATAAGCAAACCACCAATTTATTTTTTTTTCCTGTAAATTAGAGATAAATTAACCTAAATACCTCTTTTGCAATAGGTTTCATTTTTAACCCAGAATTTCTATTTCCTTTGAACAGCATAAGTTGCACAGAGCATCCTTTTCCCACGAAGGCAGTTGTCACTTTGAGATCCCCCAGGAGACTTGAGCCAAGAAATCTGGAATGATGTTTCACATGCACCATAATTCCATCTACAATCAAGGGCTGTGTGTGCTAGAATCCAGGTAGGGTGGGCAGAGACTTACAATCAATTTTTTTAAATACAATTCTATTTTTTTTAAGAAAAAAAAAAAACTTGGGATGGTTCACCCAGAACAATGAGAAACAGATGTTTATGCCAAATAAAACCCCACTTCAAGCTGATTATGGCCATCATGTGGAAAATCACGCATTACTGGCAGGTGAGAGAAGCAAATGTGTGCTTCTCTGCTGACTGCAATTTTAGCCCTGGCCCAAACTGTCCTTTTCCTTGCCCAGGAGTGCACTTACTGCATCTTGGGCTGCATCTCTCAATAAAATATGGTTTTTAAGAGACAGCTCATTTCTTTACCTTTAGGGAACGCCTGGGAAGACTTTTCATTAAAATGCTAATAGAACCAATAAAGTTTAACACCAAATTTCCCCCACTTGAGCTTGACAGCACACGCTTTGGTCTAGTTCTGACCAGAACTAGTGTCTATTTTATCATTAAAGTTTTATTCTGATGTATTTATCATTGAGGAACCAATGAGGAGCTGCATTATATTCAAGAACGAACTGAAGTGAACTTTGAAGCACAAAACAAAGCCCATCTGTGCAAGGGAGGGAACGGCTTCAGCAATCTCTCAATAGCAAAGCACCTGGAGAAGCTGCAACCCATGCACTCAGATATGTGATTTCCTCATGGAAACCTTTTCCTCTGCTCCTCTCCCTTATCCATGTGGATTAGAGCCTCCCAGGGACACAGCCCAAACTCTCCACCTGTGCAGCCCCCTCTGGTAAGGAGGCAGAATACGCAGCAAAGAACAAAAAAGGAACACAACACACACTTTATTTTGTACATGAAAAGGAATCTGCGTTCTCCTGTGTCACCTGCCCTTGTCTGAGAAATTTCTTTTCTTCTGGTTCTCATTATGGTTTTAATGAAGCAAGGAAAGCTTATTTAAAATAATGCTGCTACAAATGACATGACTTTAAAAAAAGAAGGAATGCATTACTGAAAGTGAGATTCCTAGCCAACTCTCTAAGAGCATGTTTTTCCAGAATCCATGGGGAAGACAGCTTTTCCACTGATGCTGGAAAAACAGAGAAAGTTCCCAAAGCACCCAAAGCTAGGCCTGAAAGAGAATTCTGAAAGAGAATTGTACACCTGCTCTCCCTTACTCCAAAAAATTACCTTTGCATTTCAAACAAAGATCTCAAAAATTAAATCCCTAACTACAAAGAAAAGAACCAAACAACTTCCCATCTCAATTACTGCACGAACATTCCTTCAAATTTCTTAGAGCTACATGAAAGGAAAACGAGCACAAAAACAATTTGAATAATGCCTGCATCTGGGGGTTACTTTGCAAATAGCACATACCCCAGCACTTTTGAATCACGAGGCTCATTCAGGTATAAAGTTTCCAGAGCACTGTTAAGGATTACTCCATTTGTTTTTAGCCCTCCACACCCACTTAAACTCAAAACACTGACACCACAACCCAAAATCTGCACAGGGGCTGCCTGGTTTACAGAAGACCCAAGGTATTCTGGATTGAGCTTTTACCAAAAGAACCCAAATCCATTTAGGAGTTTAACAAAGCCTCAGCTCACAGAGGTCCATGACGCTGCTGGGGAGAGGGGAGTGGTGATGCCCTGCAGAGATGCAGCACCAATTGCATCCACCACCACCACTGCAGACCGCAGCATCGCCGAGGGGACGTAACCTCACAAGGGTCCTTTGTCTCTGCCTGGAATTTCTGAGCACTCTCAGCTGTGATAATTGGTCTGGCCGTCCATTCCATCCGTCAGGTGACGGAAAATATCCGTCAGGCTAAATGCAGTGTGAGAGAATTCTCTTTAGCCAATTAGCTGGTAATGAGAACATTAGCCACGGTGCCTTCTGCAGAGGGCACCTTAGCAATTCCAGCCAAGCCCACGGAGATGGCAGTTCTATCTGGGTGATTAATAGCCAGTGTATGACACTGTATGAATTCTACACAGTTGTGTGAAATTAGGGAGGAATGATCCACTTTATGCTGTTAAATATTTTAAGAGCCACAGATGATTTTACATTACAAAATAAGTGTACGTATTAGAATGTATCTTGAAATTAACTCTCCTGAACCAAGGATAGTTTTTAAAGCATTTGGGCTTCTCCAGACAAGAGGAATTATATAAATTCAAGCACTTACAGCAGTTACAGAATGATAAGATTGTCTCTTGTACGGTGTGGTTTTGAACATCAGGAAAGCAAAACTAAGCCTGTTTCTCCACTTTCACCTCAGGTACATTCTTCTGACTCTATAGACAGCAGCTTAACTTCCAACCTGGCAGGTCAGAAACAGCCACCTGTGTAACGTGGAAAGCAAGGGAAAGTCAATATTTGTTCTTGCCCATAAGATTTTTAGTACAGAGAGTGTTCTGTGTGAACACGTGCACACATACACCCAGACCTCAGTGGGATCCCACCCCAAAGTCCTTCAGTGGCAACACAAAGCAAAGAAAAAGAACTACACTGGCACGTGAATAGATTCAGTGACACCAGTGAAAAATCTTTAAATGGGCACGCTGCAAAGCTGTAGTCCAGATTAGCCTAATTGGATTTAATTGCCAAAAGAAATAAACAATTTGAGTTTACTGTTGTACCAGAAGGGTGCTTGTAAGAGAAGTCTATAACGGTGCAGCAACTGATACATCAATTTATTTACACTGCGAGACTGCCTAGCACAGACAAAGCCTGAGTGAGCTGAGTGGGGGCAGAAAAAGAGGGGAAAGGCAGAGGAGATTAGTGAATGGTGCAGTTATGGGAAGTGACAGAGCAATCAATAATCTCCAGGTTCAGAGGATAAATTGAACTGACAAAAGTCAGCCTTAGTTTGCATACCAAAATTTCATTTGTATAAATCCTCTGTGGGGAAGGAAGGAATAACGTAACAGCTAGGATAATTTGAACATATTTTTCTTCTTTAACTGCTCTTCCAAAGTGTCATCTCTTCCTCAGTCCAGGCCTCCCTCTTACTGGAGCTTTGTTAAGCTTGAAATACATAGCAAATTTCAGATGGCACATATTAAAAAGTGCTTAGATACCATGGCAATAAGCACACTGGGAGCACCACTCAACACAACAAGAGCCGAGACAGACAAATGGATTTGTATGCAGTGAATTCTATACAAGAGAATTTTAAAAGATCTGGAGAAGGTGGCAGGCACCAGGTGCCGGCCCTGCACCAGCCCATGCAGCACCATCCAGGCAGGGGCAGCAAGGACCTGCTGAGACCTTGCACGAAGGAAGAAAGATGATTCTGGGAGCAGAGACACCAGTGAGACTTCATCCTGAGCTGTTTGGTTTTCTTGAAATCTATGGATCGGAACAATTTTTTTTATCAAGCACAATTCTATGCTTTTATGCAAATTTTTTTTTAATGTAAGGACAGTTAATCTGGTAATAATGCAAAGGGAGTTCAAAACTGAAAATTGAATTCAATTGATTGCAGATTGACAACGTGTCATCTGTTAATTAAAAGTGACAACTGTAACATTATATTTCATTGTGCAATGCAGAATTATTGACTGTGGCAAGCTCTTCCAAGTTCTATCACTGTTTTACAGCCGTCGGCTGGGCTAAGGAGGCAAGCACGGGATTAGCTGTACAAAGCACTGAACAAGATTGCCACACGCAGCTGGCTTCTGCTGGCCTGAAGGGACTGGGATTGTGTCTGCAGTGGCAGCTGGGACACGTCACAGCAAGGGACATGAGTGACTCACACGGTGCACGGCTATAAAAGCAGAGCTACCTTTTGTTCCAGGGGACGTCCAGCGAAGCGCTGCTGATCTTATGCTAAACTATTGCATCACTTTGTCGCAGACATCTTTCATGGAAAATCCTTTCCTTGGGATTGTTCCTCCTGAGAAGCTGAGAGGCCTCAGGAACAAAATGTAAACATTGATTATCTGCTGTTGTGGAATGCAACAGGAGCATCTGGGATTGGTCTCATGTGGTTTTTTCTAATTAAAACATGTAATGTGGTTGTGACATGCTAACAATAATATTGGACACGCTGCTCTCATTCACACTTGGAAAGAAGGTTATGCCTTTTCCTTCCAGATCCAGAACTAACTGCAGTCCCTCACACTGCTGCTTAGAGGCAAGGTGTGTGCTATATTCCTCACATAACACCAGCAGACTCAATCCAGCCATAGGGCAAATACAAGTGTCAGTGATTAGGAGATTAACAGCTGCAAAAAGCACAGCAAAATAACTTCATATTGTTAATTCATTTCCTAATCACAGCTCAGAGCTCACAGCACAAGGAAAATCACGTTTGCCTCTGTGTGTGTATAAATACAAAGGAGCATAAGGTTCTGTTTCCTTCCCCAGGTGTTACTGCCTGCGTCACCAGAACACGAGTGACCATTATGAATTACCTCCACCATCCTGTATTCACCTCCCCGTGAGAGGGGAGCACAGAGAAGTGGCATCTGTTGGATTCCCTTCCTTTCTGCAGCTTCCAGCAGCCCTCAGAGGTCAGGATGCTATTGGCTCTGCTCAGTGTGCGAGCTGGAGCTGCTCACTTAGCAACAGCAAAACTGTGGCAGCGTGTGCGTGCACCCGTGAGAGGGAGGAGGAGGAGACAGGGCTGGCGAGGAAGGCTCAGAGGATGCGCAAGCTCTGCCCCTGCTCTGCACCACTGCTGCCTGCTGCAGGGGCGGCAGCCACAGGTGCTGGGGCCCTGCATCCCACCGAAAGCAGCTTGCACATTGCATTTGTAATACGGGAGCCTAATCGGAGCCCACAAACAGCAGCCAATCTCAGTACAGCCTGGATTTAATGCAGGTCGTAAAGCACGGATTTTATTCTGTGCCTGAAACAACATGGATGCAAGATGTGGTGTGTTAGAAGAAAAAGGATGGGGAAGGAAGAGAGCCAGAGATGAGATTATGCAGAAAGAACAAACGAGTTTACCTTCGTCTGCTTTTTCTCTATTAGCAAAAAACCCAAGACTTTACCTACTGCAGAAAGACCCTGTCTGTACCATTATCCAACCTCAGAAGCACGAGCTTGTATCTGAGCTACCTCTGAATAACAGTTTCTTAGAGAGCAGGGAAGGGAATAGCAGAGGAAGGTGTTAAGACAGAAAAAATACGTATTTTGCAGATCTTAGTTCCTTTATGAAACACAGGAGACTTGTGCTGAGAGATCACTGATTATTTCAAGCTGCTCTTCAGAGCAACATGAGAGATTTCATGCAGATCATTCCACAGGGAACACAGAGCCTGCAACCCTCCCATGCAGCTGGCATCAGATATTTTCCTTTCTGCCACTGTTAAAGAAGAGCTCTGAGCACCCACCAGGGAAAGCATAATTTTCTCATATGTAAGGTATGTCTCCCTCCTCTCCACCCACCCCCAAATGAAGTCATTGTACAGCAAATGTCACTGGCCCTATTCTTTCTCCCAATTGCCTTACATTCGTGTAGATCTAAATTTTTAATTTTAAAACTGAATCTAAGTCCCTCTACATGGGGAGTGCATCACCGCTGGTCTTTCCAACTTTGAACACATAATCCTGCAAGTCAGGCCTACCGAAATGCAGCAGCTGAACAGCTCTAAACAGATCAGCACAAAAACAAAAAATCCCCAACCAGGACCTTCTTTCTACTCAGAATGAGGAGCTTCAAAGCAACCAAGGGTGTTGTTTTATCCTTTTCACCTCTTTTTGTGTGACAATTCTATTACATTTTCCTTATACTCAACAATACAATGGATATGTAATAAAAGAAAGGGTACTTCCCTAGATTCAATATATCCCAAACATATATGCAATTGTTAAAGAGGAACCTGTAATTTTGGAGGAACAGGTCCACAGCACGGGTTGCAGGTCTCATTCTCCTTTTACTTTCTCCATAGAAGGACTTCACCTTGCCAACAAAACTACAGATTACAGGAACTGAGCAGAGGTGGGAGATGTTGAACTTACTGAAAATGTAAACTTGGGTATTAGATAGCTTTGAGGATTCCCATTGGGATTTATTCATCACTTTAAATGAAGTTCATGGTCATTGTCATTATCTCATGAATGTGAAATCTGTTTGCAGTATCAATACAGTACATGGAAAGGAAAGATACAAATACATGAAAAAGCTAAAAAATCTTTAGGCATCACTCAAACTCCCTGCCATGAGCAGGGTCACCTTCTCCTTTTCATAGATTACTCAAAGTAACCTATGAAACCTAACCACAATCTCCACCTTACACATACACAGTTTAAAAGCTCTCATTTGAGGGACTGATTTGCATGCCCACCTCTGAACTGGTATGATCTGAGGAAGAACAATGCCTGTTAACAGCCCATCTTTTAGTTTGTACCTGAAGTTGCTGGAATAAGAAGGGAGAAGGAGAATAATTAGGCATTGGGGTTTTTTTAAACACCACAAACATCACATTTCCTTTATGCTTCAGCAATTTCACTGTAGGAGACAAATCAATACTCTTCTCTGTGGAGTTAAAGATTCTCATTTGGTAAGGGAAATGGGGAATTCACCTTAAGGAAAACAATACATAATGCTTTAGAATTTAAAAAAAAAAACCAAACCTTTTTTGTCTAGTTTCTGTTTTGTAAATAAAAACTAAGAACACTTAGAGGGAAGGGTTTTTCTGTATGGACAGGATTTTCATAAACACACTTGCTCCTTCCAACACATTGAAGGAAAAGCAGAAAAAATGCCTAAAGGAGAAAAACATTTTTTCTGACTGCATCACTAATCATCTCTTTAAGAGAAGTCTTACAAAACTACAATAAAAATGCATTTCTAAACAACCATGACCCTTTTGGCAAAGCTGCTGCTTTATGTTCCTTGCATTGCTGGTAACAGAAAGCCAGCTGAGAATCTTGCTGTTGGCGTCAGGTAGCGCCACCAAAAACCAGGCTTCTTTTACAAAGCTTCAGAGGAATGATAGCTCTTATCAGGGAAAGAGCATTCCAGGAGGCAGAGGAATAACGGTGCAGGGCTCTGCGAGAGGCAGGATGAAACCCAGTCCCACAGGCAGCCAGGGGGTGGCTACCACCACACTCCCATCAGACACTCAAAGGCCATGCAGAGCTCTATAAATCAGCATGAAGAGCTTGCAACCGACACACCACTGAACACACAACACTAAAGACTCCTCCTGTTCTGAAAAGCTGATTTTTGGCAGCGGCCTTCCTGCAGCTTTTTGATTTTACTTGCAGGAGTTAAGGGGTGGAGGCAGACAGAATGGAATAACCCAGTCTCAAACCCAAGCAAGCATGAATTGAAATCTGTCTCCATGACAGAGAAATTATCTGCCGCTGATAATATTCCTCAGATAATAAAAGCCAGGATGTGAAGCAGCCCAAGTCCTTCAGGGGAACCAAAACAATAAATGAGGTGCTAGACAAGTGTGAGATGCTCTGCTACCTGACAGTCCTGTCTCCCAGAGGCTGCATACCCCACAGGTCCCACAGCCTGGTGAGAAACCAAGAGAAGATGAGGAGTGTCCCTCAAACCAGCCTGACGTGGAGCAAAACAACACCTGCAAATGACAGCCAGCAGTCCTGCAAGGAGATGGGCATGGTGCCTTCCTGCCAGCTCAAGGTGTGATTCCAGTGACACCTCCAACAATGCAATCGTCAGCCTTTTAAGCTTGGAAAGGAAAGAATTTGCTAGGGCACCAAAACAGCATCTACAATTACACATTTCACTAGTCCAAGTCTAAAATTACTGAGTAGTAACTGGAACTGGAGAAATCTAAAGCAACTGGTCAATGGGAAAGCATGCAGGAACAGGCATATTCTACACTACAAAAAATGAACTGAACATCAACCACCACATCACCAAACCACATCACAGTCACTGAAGGGGAAAACTCCCTCTCTGCCATTTGTTATCAAGTGGAGATAACACAAAGGCACAAACAAGAAATCCACACAAGAACTAGAGATGGGCTCAGACACCTTGCGTATTTATCACTGGCTGAAAACCACCCCAAGTGTCAATGGGGCTGGACTCCACTTTCCAACAGAAACACGACAAAGGAGAAGGAACAACTATCCACACAACACTTATATATCCATTTCAGCAATACAGGCAAAATCTTCCACTAATAAATCCCCAAGGAGAAATCCACAAACTACTTTTTCACCTAAAACTCAAACTATTCCTCTTCAAACAATAAAGCATGTTTTGCACATCCTTTGAAATATTTTCCTAGGGGGGAAAAAGAAGACAGAGAGATGAGAGAGAGTTCTCATTGTAATAAACTGATTCTTGGAGAGTCTGACCCACCAGAGAAGATAATTAGCAGCCAGGCTAGTAATTCTCTTCAGCCATGCAAGTGCAGCTGTTCCTGTAAAACACTGAGATAAAGGGTAACTGCAGTGTGGATTCTCTAAGCGATGTTCCAGCAGCTCAACATTTCCTTCTCAAGTTTGATACGTCCTTCTGCAACCAGCTGGTGATGTAATGTAGAATTTAAGATGCCATCTACATGAGAAGAAATTCAAATGAAGAATACAATAATTATGGGGAAAGCCCATAAGACAGAAGATGTGCAAAACGTTTGAAAGCACAAATATAAGAAATTCCCCTGTACAGCAAATCCTTAGTACAGTTCAGAAGTGAAACACGACAGATATTCACCTTAATGTGCACGTGACACCAAGGAACAGAGACATTGCAATAGCAAATCTAGGACTAAACCACAAGAAATCCAAAAGAAAATCTGAAATAGGACTGAGAGGGCAATAAATGGCCAAAATTAAGAGAATTATTCTGAACTGAGCACCAAATGGAGCAATTTAAAGTACAGAGAGATATAACAGGAGCATCTACCTATGCATCAGAGATTTATGAGCAGACATCAGTGGGAGTATGTTTTGGGTATATATAAACCCCCTTTCCACCATTTAAAAAGCACTGTGGATTTCACAGTGACCCGGAACTTGTTTAGTGGCTACTTTAGACCTTGGCATACAGTGAAACCTCAATAATCCAAACACATTCCACACAGTGATTGTGTGCTTCATTATCAAACCTTTTTATTTTAAATCCTTTTAGAGCTGCATGTCCTTTCCAGCACTGCTTTGCTACCTGAGAGCATCTTGTCTGAATTGCTGCATCAAATCTAGAATCACAATAAAAGATTCCTGCAGGAACCTAAAAACCATATACATTTGACTAGCAACAGATGACAAATCAGTGAAAATAAAGATAAAAAAATAATAAAAATAGAAGATACACAGAATAAGGCAGGCTGTGGATTTCACAGGTGTCAGAGTTCACAGACAGCCGAGTTTACAAGCACAACAAATTAGCAGGGCTTGGAGGGGCCGCAGGAAGTAATTGGGCATTGCCAGATCGTAGCAAATATGAGCTAAAGCTCATTAACCCTTCAAACCAACACTTGTTACCTGGTGTTTCCTAAGGGCTCACACACAGGCATTGAACTTTTCAGCAGAGCCCAGGAAGCTTTCTAAGCCTAAGCTTTCTAAGATCCCTAAAGTGAACCTGAAGTGACCAAACTTGGCAATTACACATTTTGCCATATAATATCCTTATCTAAATTTCAGTCTTTGTGTGCAAACAGACAGGGTTTTGTCTGTTTGGCCTATTGTCTTAGAATTATTCCATTTGCATCATGAAAGTTAATTCACCAGCTACAGAAATTGAGTAGAGAATCAGGAATGCTTTTTGGTCCTATGCATGTCTGCCTATGTTAATATCTGTCTGTATGCACACATACCCATGAACATACACACTACACTGAGATAAAACACGAACAGAACAATGAGGCTTTTATCATCTCTGATACAGTTATATATAACAGAACCCTTCAGCTTAAATATAAGCTTAAACTTGAATCTCTCACATGCATACAGTTATACATTTATTTATAGCTACAGCAATAGAGAGGCTGCTTAGAAAAGTAGAACATCTTTGGGAAAAGTGGGTGGTGATAATGCCAAACAGGATCTGCTTTTCAACTTCACTGGCATCTCTGGTCTGTGAAAACTGAACTTGAATCCCCGTTTTCAGCCCAGTAGATCTCTTTGAACCACGTGTCATAATCTGCGCAAACTGTTTGGCTGCTAAAAAAATTTTGCTGACCTCTTCTTTACAGGGAGATTTATAAAACATCTCTGCTGCTGATACATTCGGTTTATAATCAAGTAACTCGTTCATGGTGCTGATAGAAGTCACCCATTATCATCCCCCACAGGGTACCAACTGCCAATTAAACACCTAGAGGGACCCATTATTAATGACCCAGCTCTATGGGAACTGAAATAGTTCGATCTTAGTTTTGTACGTTAAAAAAAGAAGTTGATTTTCGTTCACACCTCTGCCATTTCCCTGGCCGTTTCACCTGCATCACCCTTTTGCTTTCTCTGCCTGCCCTGTGCCACTGGGGCTGTGTCTGCACGACTCCCTCCAACCCACCAGACAAAAATGGAATCAAAACAAAGCAAAACTGAAATGGAAGCAGCAAAACGCTTTCCAGGCATCCCCAGGTGTTTCACTAACATATTACACTCCTTGCCTTCAGTTTTTCTAGTTCAGCCTCATCCAACTAAGCATCCCTATTAGGATATAATCCAAACAAGTGCTTAAATGCCTATTTAAATACAGATGGTTTAAACACTCCTCTGAATTAAACCCTTTAACTGTCAGGTCTTCAGAGCAGAAAGAATGCTTTAATTTTGGCTTACAGAGAATTGAAAAATCAGATAGAAGAATGCTCTTCCTGGCTGCATTGGTGGCTTGCTGACAACATACACAAAACCAGAAATATCTTCTCACTTCCTCTTAACTTTGTGCATTGGATCTTAAAGAAGATGCAGACAACAGAAAACACAAATCTCATCAGACAGACCACCAGGCATGTGCTCAGAGAAAATCCACGGAGCTGCCGTTTCTGGCAGAGAATTACAATCATTCAATGTCAGAGTTTTCACTTGCACAACAGGAAAAGTGCTGCTCAATTCACCCTAAGAGACATTAATGTGATTTGTTGCTTACCCAGTGCTTTGAGATAAAGGGTCATATATTAAAATAACCAGGATCTCTTTTTTTGTCCCAAATCTGCGAGTCTCTTTTTGTGGGCGGACCACCTCATCCTGACAACAGGTGAATGCAGCTTCCCCCAGCGTCTGTGTCTACAGAAGGCAAAGGGGACACCACAAAACAGCCACACATGATCCAAGCCTCCCTGCTTTTAAGAGGTGGTGTGCCCAGCTCAGCATTTCCCGAGTCAGGAGCCGCGGTTTCCCTCCCTTTCCTTGCAATCATTTAATTAAATCTTTGTGAAACAGCAACAGCAAACACCAGCACCCCTCCCACGCGCTCACGTTCCATTTCCACGGCAGAAAGCACAGCACCTTTAGCCCAGGCAGCCTGCTCCCTTTCCCAGCTGGGCACCACCAAGGGAACAGAAACCCAGGGATGTGGCAGGGCCACGGGGAACGTGTGAGTGTCACACAGTCCTGGCACACACAGGATTTGATTGTGGCAGCGTGCTTTGTGTGATTCTAATGGCGCACAGTCCTGCCAGCCTCCCCCCTCCCAAAGCTTTACGTGGGAGGCAGAGTTATATAATAAAACTCCTGTTTCTGCAGCATTTGCCCCATACCAACACAGAAATGCAGGCTTTATTATTCTGCCCAACTGGCAGGCACTGAATTACAAGTGCTTTAACCCTCTTTGCACTAAACCCCCAGACTGATTTCTGACTCAAAACAGCCACTGATCATCCCTGCTCTCTCCACTTGGAGGGCTGATTCTCGGCCTTTGAGAACATTTTCATCAGCTCATAAACACCTGCTTATTAAGGATCACATTTACTTCCTGGGGAAACCTCAACTCCCTGTGCTTTAGTTGCATCCAGGACTAACGTGGCTCAGCCCTGGGACAGAACTGCTTGAGCTGGTTTTACATTGTGGCTGCTTGGAGAAGGATGGAGCTGGTGCTGCAAAAGGGCAAAGGTGCAGCTGAGGGCTGCTCTGCCAATCCAGGGTCTCTGCAGAGCCAGGACTGCAGCAATGTGATGGATACAGAAAGGGGAACCAAGGGCAACCACCTCTGATATCTTGACCATACACTGCAGGACACATCTCTCCTGCAGCAAGGAGCTGAGTTTCTAGTCACTGTTTCTGCATACAAGGCACCAATTTGCTTTTCAGGACCCTGTTTTCTGTCACTCAGGGGTGCAGGCATTTTGGAAAAGCTGTTAAGCCAACAAGGACTGAAATCTCACTGAGAGAATTAATTGGCCAGCACAACTTACTGGTGTCTCTTCTACCAAACCAAAATGAGCCAGCAGCAGGGGCATGCCCAGGAACAGAACCCAAGTTCTGCAGGCTTCAGAGCAGCATTGAGCATCTGTGTCTCATCCCCACAATTGTAATTCTCAGCAGCTTTCTCACCAGAGAGCACAGCTGTCACCACTTTAGCTGTGTTCGTTCACCAGCGCTGACTGACCTTCATTCACAATCTCCCTGAGCAAGCATTTCCAGCTACCTGTCTGTGGAGGCCTTGGAGCACCCAGCAGCCCAGTTCTGGGACACAGACACCTCCCGAGCCATTTACTCACACGGAGCTGTGAGCACCACACAATCTCCCCAGCAATCTGCACTGAGTACGGCCTGCTGAGGCACTATCCTGAATTTTCCGCAGGCACAAATTTTCACAGCCCACCACGAGTGCAGTGCAAGCAGTTCCACGACAGTGCAGACCAACAGAATAACCTTAACACGAAGGAATGAGGGGGGGATTTATCATCACCATGACCTGGCTCCCTAGAACAAGGGGGAATTGAAGATAAAACCATCTTTTCCTGCTGCAAGGCTGCAGTGCCGTTTCTGTGCTGCCAGGGCTTGGCTGTGCTCAGGAACAGCTTGGGCAGGGCTGGGACCAGGCTGAGACACGAGGCTGTGTCCCTCAGCAGGCAGGGCTGGGCTGGCAGCGCTTCCCCTTCCCAAGGATAAGTCTGATGAACTCTGGGCAGCAGCAGGATCACCGTGTGGGTGGATTTGTGTTGGAATGAACTCGTGTTTAATCACACGCAGCACAGAGCTGGCTCTCTGTCTGCTTTAACAGGGCCTGCTCGCTCCAAGGGCGGCACTTGCCTGGGCTTGAGCAATAATTCAGATTAAGGCAGCATGCGAAACTAAAGCACAGCTGCTGATCCTGAGGAGCTGCAACTGTGGGCATCCCCTTGTGGAACAAGAACACCCTGATCCCATTTGGTGCAGCTTCGCTAAAAGGACGGCAGCACAAGCCACACCTCTGAGTGGCGCCCAAAACCATCGATTGGCTAAATTGTTATTAACAGATATAATTTCTGTCACGACCTGATGCGCCAAGAATCCAAATGACATGTCCAAACGTGTAAAAGGCAGTAGAGAGCAGGTAAGGAATACTGAGCCTCTTACAGAAGAGAGGAGACATCATCTGAACTTCCTTTACTGTTGTGCTTTTTACATGGGTTACCCACAGAAGAGACAAAATAACACAATATATTCTTATTACCTTAGTTCTTCCCGTGCTGAAAGGAAATCCAGTAGTTCAAATATTTTTTCTTTAAATTTACAAATGTTTAAGATCTGATAAAAAAGCATATATGTGTAGTTGTAAGCAATGCATAATTTTTTCTTTAAAAAGGATGACAAAGTTTTCTATTGTAAACATATTTGGGTGCAAACACATTTATCCTTCCATAGTTAATCTACAGGAAAGAAGGGAACATATGTAATAAACACAACTGTAATCAGCATAAAATAAAGGGAAGACAAATAAAAGTGCCTTAGAAATGTTGCTGGTAACAGGGTGCTCTTACAGATTTTTCCATGCTTTTCTTGCAGGTTAGATTATAATTGTTCTCTCAGAATATTTGGAAAGCCTGGACCAAACTCTCCCTCTGTATAATTCCACCTGGCCTGATCAGGATGAGTTTCAAAATCACAGTTGGTTTCTTCCTCAGATAAAGCAGAATATATATTGTGAAACTGAGGAGTAAGAGCATAACTAAGGGACTCAAAAAAAAAAAAACCAAAAAAAAACAAAGCATCTCATCTTTCTGACTTTTTTCAGGCAAAACTCTAACACAGTTGTACCTCAAGGCAGCGAGCTTTTCCCCTTTTTAAGACCCATGCTGTATGCTTCTTTTTTTTCTGTTTAACACTTGCTATTCTTACAATTAGCATCTTTAAGCTCTATAAGGGAAACACATTAGAGAAGAAAAATTTCTGGCTGTTTGACCCAGTGAAGTTGTGGATTCACAACTTTGGTAGCTGCACAGAGACATCAGCCACAATGCAGTGACACTACAGAACACAAACTGGCTGGCAACTCCGGGCAGGTGCTGGCTCCAAAACAGCTTTCACTACTGATTTTGACTATTCCTTTTTCAAAACACAGCTCACGAGTTTGCATGTCAACTCTGTCCTCTCTAAAGACTCTGGTCTTCACCTTGTTTACCTTCTCTTTTTGTCTTATTTATTTAACATGCTCTGGCTTCACTTTCTCTATAATCATAGAATCATTTAGGGTCAGAAAAAGATCATCTTACACAGCTGGAGTTTACTAATTTACCAGTAATTTTAATATGTTAAAAGGGTACAAAGCACACAGGGTGGGCAGCAGGACAGCTACCAGTGGTTTAGGAGCTTTTATAAATAAAACAAACAAAAATAATCTCGTGAGACAGCCTAACAATTGACAAAACAGCGAGGAAGTAGACACCAGAAGCTGAAAATTGTGGGTAGTAGAAGCCACACACAGAAAAGTATTTCTCTTTCCAGGTTTTGCAGCAAGCTATCTCTGAGCCTTTTGGCAAAGGTTTGAGACCAACAGGGAAATGCTGCTTGCTGTGCAGGTCCAGAAAACTGGGCAAATGTGGGTGCAAAAACTAGGAAAGGGCTCAACCAGGGATTAAAACAAGTGAATAGACTGTGGATTCCCTTTGCTGCCCTTAGAATTGTTCCTAAACATGAAGGTCTTTGCTTGAGGAATTTCCTTGGCCACTGATTATCAGAAACTGGAATGCTTGAAGGCAAGACACAAGGAGCATTGCTCTGTGCCCTCCTGGGACCTGCTAACGCTTGCTACCAGAAATCAGAGGGTTAAACACAACCTGGCACCAAAGCATCCCAGGAGACACTGCCTCCAGCTGGTTCTGGCCCAACCAATTTCTCTGCTTCCTAATTAAGACAGTTATTAAACCTGCAGCGTGACTGTAAGACTCACCCTTGGTTACCCGCTTTCCCTAACAGCCTCCTCT
Source organism: Arremon aurantiirostris (assembly GCA_035583995.1). Lineage (NCBI taxonomy): Eukaryota > Metazoa > Chordata > Aves > Passeriformes > Passerellidae > Arremon > Arremon aurantiirostris. Next base: position 10,482,058 of record JAXCLO010000208.1, read on the forward strand.
GAAAAACTTCAACAAAAGCCTTGTAAATACAGCCTATGTAGAACTTCAACAAAAGCCTTGTGAAAACAGCCTATTGTAAATAAGTTACAGCAAATCCAACAGTTCTCCCATTGTGCACTACTACCTTAACTTTTTGAAAGAATTCTAATATGTTAGAGGAAGTTTACGCTCAGAGAAAGTTATGCTGGTTTGCACCTCAGGTGCTTTATAATGACATTTATAATGACTTTCTCAACAATTTTCCTAGGCACTTAAATGAGGGTCATGAGTTTATAATTCCCTGGATCACCCTTATCATCTCACCCACCTTAATGAAAAGAGCACTGGCAATCTTCCAGATTCTTATTATAGCTGTAACGATAAATTTAATCACATTTATTTTGGGGTTGTTTTTTCCTGGGAGGTAATTTAGCTAATACTAAAGAAATAACTGCTGACTTAATGGATTAATGCCGTTCAAATATTATAATATTAATATTCTCTATATTTACATGTTGGTCAATCTCAAACTGCTTGAACAACAAAGCCACAATCTTTATCTCCATTTAGAAGACCAGGAAGATGAAGCACAGACAAGGACATTACGGAGCTAAGTTACAGACAGAGCCCAAGACTCACACTTGTATCACTGCCTGCTAAATCATGAGATTCAATGAGGGTTTATTAAGTACAAAAGTATCTCTACTCCTGCCAACTCTACCAAAAGGTAATGTTAAGCACACCAGGTATTCCAGTGAAAAAAGTATTTTATATTCTAATTTTCTCTTCTTAATTGTTCCTTGAGCCTCCAGAGCTATTCAGGCTCATCAGGTCTCTAGTGGATTTCAAATATAATTTTGGAAGAAAACTACTCATTTTTTAATATATATTTATTTGTCTTTTTAACTTCCTTTCATTCATCTTGGTCTCTAGCTTTCCCACAGAAGCATACACTTCACTACTTGCATGACTCATACTGAGCTTATTTTCCCCTCACCAACAATTCCTCTGCTCTACATTATTATTTGTCTCTTCCCATTTAAGCACCTTTTTCCTTTCCAGGCATTTAAGCTGTAGGTACCTCAGTGTCACACTTTGCAGGAGTCAGTATTACAATATTCACTGCCCACACTGTGCTGTCTCAGACATGCCAGGCCAGTCTGTGCTGTCATAGCCTCAAGATCTGGCTCTTTGCACTCTCTTCTTCTCAGTCTTTAAAAGAAGAAGTTTTGGTTTGTCACTTACAAATGTTATTGAATTAACTACTTTCACCCGTTAATACTGCAAGTCAGGCTGGAAAGTTGTGTTTTCCACCAACAACAAGGAAGCCCAGTCAGAGTCTCCCAAACTATGGCTAAGTGTTGAATTTCAAGCTGTAAAAAATAATTTTAAAATTAAGGATAAATTATGTATAGAATGAAAAATATCTATTCAGTATAATAAATGTGTATATTATCTTTCCATTTAAGTTATTGCTACCAGTGTTTTTCTTCAGATGTGAAGGAAGTATGTAATCCCCATAGCTGGTCAGTGTGAAATGTACATTTTTAATTTGTGACCTTATCAGGAATGCTAAATCCTATTTCCAACTCACAGCTAATATTGCATCTAGCTTGTATTACTCCTCTCCTCGCAGCTTCTACTTTAAAAAAAAAAAAAGGCAGCTAGTCAATCTTAGGAGACGACATGACAAACGAGCCACATTTCAATGGGATTTAACAATAAACAGCCCCCTGAACAAAGAGAAGCCTTCCCCGCCTCCCCAGCAGAGCAGCAGCAGACAGGAACCCGAGTGAGACACGTTAACAGGGAAACATCCCAATGAACGCGTTACGGCCCCTCCAAAGCGCTGACCAAAGGCTGCCGATGCTGCTGGGCACGCAGAACAACAATTGTCGCTTCCTCCCGGCTGTGACAGACCAGAACCTTGGGCTGAGTGGCAGTAATTGCTGCAAGTGTTAAACTGCAAGAAGCAGGAAAAACGGCACTGAAATCCTGGAGCACTTTGAAACAGGACACAGAGTGCACCAGCTTCTTTTCTGCCTGCCCCACGTCCCCAGGCAAACACAGTGAGTCAAACAGTGCGAAAAACCAGCTCTAGGATCAACAGTGCATACAGTCACCCAGAGGTTCTCAGTAAGGAAAGCACAGGCAGAACTGCAACAAATAGCTACATTTGTTTTTTAACCCACAGAGGACAAAAAGCTGCTTTTTTGGACTGAGATTTAGTGTTTCACCAGAGGCAGAGCTCTCTTGTGCATGCACGTGCATATATCATCTGAAACAGCTGGGAGCGTATAAATTTCAGGTTCTCTCCTAACGGTCAGTCAGTTTAATTAACAGCAACCTTTAATTGCTACAGCAGGCAGAAGGAACGTGGCCATAATTTACATCTTGACAACAAGCCTTCAGACGGGTTTCCAGAGGCCGACAGCACTCACTGACCTCAGAACTTGAATGAAGTGTGGGTGCCTGGCTTTGGGATCAGGACTGGTGATCTCTTCTGCCCTCTTTCTTCCTTTCTTTCCTTTCAGCGAGCACGGGAATGCACTGCCCAGGGAGGGGTGGAATCACTGTCCTGGAGGTGCTTAGGGAAGGACTCAGCACCACGGCCTGCTTGACAAGGTGGTGGCAGGCCTTAGGTTGGACTCCATGCTCTCAGAGGTCCTTGCCAATCTAATTGATTCCATGATCCTTCCATTACTGCTGGAAGGAATCCAAAACCCCTCTGCTGCTGCTGGAGCTTTCCCCTGGCCCCTGAGGGCAGGCAGGTTTTCTTCTGCAGCACATTTATTATTGTCTCTGCTGTGCACGGGCATTTCCAGGCACACAGAAAGGAGGAGTTGCTCTCACTAAGGGCATTTGGAGTATCTATGAAGCTGCAGTGACAGCCCAAGCTTTGGGATGTGCTTTCATCCTGAGACACAGGATGTCTGTCACTCCTGAGAACGCAATATTCCACCTTCACTGCAATTCTCACCCATCCTAAAGCCACGATGAATCACCACAGCTACGGCTTCTTGATAACTTGTGGAAAGTTTTGGCTTTTCTCTGTCTGGTGATCAGCCAAACGATGCTCACATGAGAGCACAAGCTCTGGTCCCCTTTGTCTGTGCCACAGCTGCACTCGAACTGAGAGTGTGTCAGTGTTGGCATCACTGGCAGAACAAAGGAGGCAAAGGCTGACACAAGGGAGGGGGACTGTCAGGCTCCTAGAGAGCAGCAGTGTTAGAAAAGAAAAAAAATTAAATAAAAACCAAACTCTAGGAAAGGACACACCTGGACCAGAAGCAATTTTTAAAGGAGGGAGCTCTGCCCATCTGCCATGTGTGGAGGGCTCACCATTCATGAACCCAGCCCTTCCTTGCAGTTCTGTGCAAGAGAGCACGGGTTTGGCGAGCAGGGGGATCCAGAGAGCTGTTCCCTATGCCACTACAGCCACAGCACTGCCTTATCTCTGTGTAAACAAGCTAAACCAGGCTGGGCCGAGTGTGCAGGAAAGCACACTAGCCACGGGTGGATTTAAGGCTCTCGGCACCAGGCGCAGCCACTTGGTTTAGGTGGCACATGCCTCGGTGCTGAGGCTCACGCTGAGCAGCTGCCAATGGATGAGGCAGGCACGCTCCCCTCTGCACCGAGCTCAGTGCAGGGAATTGTGTGAGCTCCAGCACTGAAACACAGGAAATCTGAGCTGAAAATGCACCCTGGGGAATGCAATCCCTGCTCCTCGCCCCCATGTGCAAATCAGAGTGGCCTTTGTGCAGCCTCACCTCCAAGCATGCCCTGATCTGCACTTGTTTCCAGCCCTACCCAACAGGGAGGGACATCGCCAGGGACACACAAGGCTGTGTCTCCATCCCAAACAGTCACACAGCAACGATATCCAGAGGGGAGACACAAAAGGCTGTGTCTCCATCCCATCACAGACCAAGGATATCCAGAGGGGACACCAAAGGCTGTGTCTCCATCCCAAGCAGTCACAGACCAAGGATATCCAGAGGGGACAGATATCCCACCTCACTCTCTCCCTTTGCACAGCTTCAGAGCCCAGACTTCCCTCTACCCACGCCATTAAAAGGAGTAAGTACATTGCTGCATTTATTTGTTAGTGCAGCAAACATCCCTGTCAGCATCACTGAAGCTGTGCTAGTGGCTCCTGCAGCTGCCATTGCTCTCAGACGCAGGGTTTCATTCCACAAAGCCTGCCCAGCTTTGGAGAGATGTGTTGGGAAGGAGGGACAGGGAGGAAAGGGGCGAGCCTCTAACCAGGGAGGGGAAAGGAAACCCTCAGAGATCCAAACCAAACGACCCTCGATTCGCAGGCAGGCACGGAATGCGGCTCACACCCAAACAGAGACACTGCTCTGTGGCACTCAGCATCCTGGTGGTTGCTGGCTTTGTTGTTCCGCAGGAAACTCCCCACCCCGCTCTGTGGGTCCTCGGAGGCACTTCCAGCCCTCTCCTTTCGCTGCTCCTTCTCCCTTTCCCTTCCCTGGAGCAGCTGGAATGGGAAACGCCTCAGCACACAGCATCCTTCAACCCACCCCACAGATAACCCGCTACAACTCAAAGGGCTGGCACTGAACAAGATTCACAGAAACATACTTCCAAAGAATTCCAAACATATTCCTAACAAATACCCTGCTCCAACTCAAAGGGCTGGCACCGAACAACATTTTACAGAAACGTATTTCCTGTGCGTTAGCAAACAGCGCAGCACAAAACTCACGATGCACCACCATATGGCTTCTGGCACGTTATTTTTGTTAATAATGTAAAACAACCTGCACCGTGGTGGCTGCAACAACCACAATGCCACCACAGCCTGCTCGTGCCAGGATTAAAGTGGTTTCTTATTAATTATTTAGGTACAGCATTGTATTTAAAAAGCCCTGAGGATGGAATAGCATTATTCTTATTTAGTTATTTTTTCACCTAGAGTATGATTAAACTGTTCAAAAGTCAGAAGTCCCAATTTTTTCAGCAAAACTGGGAAAAACATCACTTACCCAAAAACCCAGTAAGCATTATTTCAGCAACCTAGCAAAAATACCTGTTAAAAGGCATGGGTTTGTAGCAAGCAGGAGCTGAGCAACAATTGTGAGCTGTAAAAATGAGACAGAACCAGAGAGCTCCATCCTGCTGAGAAGAGCTGCAAACTTAATCAGGATCCACACTGGCTTGAAATATGTAATCTGTATTGTCCATTTCCCTCCTCCTTTCCCTGTGTGTGTGTACAGATGGCCAGAAGCTCACAGCTAACCCTGAGCTATGGGTAATAATGAGGTAACAACACTTCCCAGCCTCCCTGGTTACCCCCAAATTAACACCCAAGCTGCATTGTGCAAGGCACACCACCAGAAACAAGGGTCCAGCTTGCTGGTCAGGAAATAGAGCAGCTACATTGCTGTGCCTATTTCTGCTCCTTAAAATCAAAGTGTAAACATCAAACCTCCTCTGTGTTCCAGCTTCAGGAGAAAACAACAAAAAAACACTGAAAAAAACACCAACCCAGCCCCCTCCTACCCAGACTTGTCCTGAATACTAATGCTAAAACTATTACAAAATGCTAATTTGGTGCCAGCAACCTATGATTAAAAAAACAATGAAGCACCTCAAGCACATGAATTAAGGCATCATCTTAAACACGGTTTTTTCATCTTCAGCTGGAAAACCTTTATATGTACACACCTGGGCCTTTTCTGGCTCTTGGTGATCTCAAAGCCACATGAGAGATGCAAATCTTTATGTAAGCTGGCCTAATGCCTGTGGGGTGTGAGTGGAAGCTGAAGACACCACAGCACCTTTAAAGGCAGCCAGAAATGAGCCCAAAATCTCAGCTGAGATTGCCTTCTGTCAGCAACCACCCCCTGAAGGCAATTCTCAGGGATCGCTGGGATGCCCATGCAGTGGCTCCAGGATCACTACCTGGTACAGAACATCACTACATGCTTTCATACCTCACATACTTCAGCAGCCAGTGGTGAAGATGCAACTTCACGACGCTTCTGAGGCAAGAACCGCAAAGTTTTAGTAACAATAATAATTAATCTTTACAGTTTAAGGCGTAGGAAATGCTGATTTCCTTCTCTGTGCTGCACTGCTCACCAAGAGCAAACTTTGACATGGAAACCTCAGTGCTCAGCCTCGTGTTTGCCAACCATTTGACATTATTCCCTCACTATTATACTGAACATTTTTACTCTCATCTTGCATTTGTGTGTAGTATCTAGCTTACCTAATGCCTTCCATCAATAGACTGATAACATAGGCAATCTCCCAAATTTCTTGCAAATGTCCTGGCCATTTAAGAGAAGGAAGAACAGATTGCTTGGCCAGGACCAACCATTAAACTGCAGGACCTTTCCCACTCCATCCTTCACTTTTTGTCTAAAACACTGCAATGTTTAGAACAGGGATAAAGACCTAACCTTGATCAAAGCTTGGTCAAAAAAAAGAATGAATCCAGAAACTCCTCCACTCTCACCCAGATCAAAACTGCCCGTTATACAATTTGTCTCTACCAGATTGTATAAAGGTGTTGATTACACACACTGTATAAAGGTGTTAATTTTGCTAATTCATTATAAATATTCAATAACTCCCTACACCAATAGTATTGCTGACAGATCCATAAATAAGTATTCGACTCTAGTTAAATGCTCCATAGGGAACTGTGATGAAAAGAAAAGTTCCTCCCACTAGCAATAAAATATTTGTGTCACCTACAAACCCCGAAATGCACAAAACCAAAACACGTGCTGCTGGGTTCTGGAGTGCAGAGAAGCTCAATAGTGGGTTAGAAAGCACTAAGCCAGGAAACTAAAAAAGAATTTTATTTATTTATTTTCTATTTAAAATTTTTAAAATGTTCTATTTAAAATTTTTTCTATTTTAAAATTCTAGCCACAAAATTTTGCACAGAGGTGCAATTAAAGTTTGCAAGAGGTAAGCAAGTCTCCCAGGGGCTCTGCCAGAAGTAGAAAAAGTACCGCAGGAAGCAAATACTTCACATTTGACAGGAACAGAAGTTAATTTTTGCACTATCAGTTTCACTCTTCTCTTTGCAAAGAGTTTGCAAGGAAAAGAGAGATTAGGGAGGGAAGGCAGTTCAATGGCCAGTACAAGGCAAGGGGGACACAGATTAATTTTAGTGTCAGAAACTGCTGTAAATCTCAGTGGTTTGAAAGGCACCATCAGCTGGAAAGGGGAGGGGATGAGGGTCAGAACCTGTTTGAAATCTCACAGAATGTAGCCCTCAAACCCATGAGAGAGAACAGCTCTGGAAAAGAAATTACTTCACAGCAAATCTAGCAAACATTTTATACAAGATGCCCTGACTTTGAGGTGCTGTTTCACAATTTAAGTTTTCTAAACATCTGTAAATCTGGACAGCTTTCTGCTAGCAGCTCTGAGGTACAGCAGTGAATCATCATCATCTTTTCCTCTGTTACTGTTGGGTTCCAGAGCCTGCTCCAGCTCCCCCATAAAAAGTATTTGCCATTCTTCCTGTTCCTTTCCCAGCTCAGCCTAACACCACCAGCACTTTGACTTTGAGAAAGCAGCAAAGACATAATAATGATGTACAGAATGACATATATTTAAAACTGATTTTGCTCATATGAAGGCATAAACAACGTAAAGAGGCACCCCTGAGCCACCCACAGCTCCCACAAAAAGCTGCCTTTAAAGCCATCTCTCCCACCTGATCCTACAAGCACTGCTGGCAATTCCCCCCCGTGCCTGCACCATATTTTCACTTAGCAGCAGTTTGATGTATGAGATCTGACAGGCAGGCAGGCGCAGGCCACCTGCATCACCGTCTCCATGACAACAGGCAAAGACAATCCACGATCCCATGCCCTGGTCACACGTTTCAATGCAGCTTATCTGTCCAGAGCCACCGAGCCTAATGGCAGAGAGTAATTACAATCTTCCACTCATTGTCAAAATCCTCACCACATAACGCCCTTGGAAATTATTTTATTCCTCTCTCATGGCTGCTCTGCAAAAAGAAAAATAAAAAGCGAAAACAAACCCCAAAAGAAGCCTTAAGTGGGTTTGTAAGGGAGAGGAGAAGTGAAAAGCATGTCTGTGCCTGACAGAAAAATGCAGCAGTGTGAGCAAACTGGCTCCTCACAGCGCTGAAGGACTAATCAGAAGCAGGGGAATGTACCAACCACTAAGAGGGATAAGTGGAAATTTCTCTTCTATTTGTGGAGCATCACTTGAGGTCCTTTTGGTTTCACACTGGGGGTGAAGAGAGGATATTAGCTGTCCTCTTTTCCCCTCCCCTTCCTGGAAAACTCCTTCCCATCAACATGAGCAAGCACCGTGCAGCAGCAGCAGCCTCAGCAAGCAGCATGGCTTTTCAGATGAAGGGAGAGGGAGCTCTGTGTCAGACAGCAGAGCAGCAGCTCCTCCCCTGCACCCTCTATATCTCGCAATTTTTCATTTTTGAAGCACAACTGCAGGGCAGTGCTTCAGAATTTTACCCTTTCTGATCGCTGTCCCTGAAGGATCACTGCGTTCCCTCTGTCTCCGGCAGAAAATTATAAATGCTATTGCTTTGTCTGTGGCCACAGCCACGGTTAGGATGGAGATCAGGGTGAAATGATCACACAGGGACATGATTTCCCTGCCTTGCAGGGAGCTGAGAGGGCAGAGGGAACCCAGCCACAACACAGAGCAGCAGAACTTGGTTTGAAGTATGGCAAATGCTGGGCAGCGAGTGCCTGCACTCTCACCCTGCAGCGGGCACAAATAAACATCTCCTGGCACAGAATCTGGTGCTGGAGGATTAGGTCACATCCATAATAAGTGAAAAGCTTTGCTCTCTGCTTCATACTCCTTGTCCCAAATCCTTCCTCCTTCCCCAAGCACCTTCATGCAAATCAGGCAGCACACCAAAGCTCCAATCTATTAGGCATGCAATAAATACCTCTTGAATTAGTGAAATGTGATAAATGTGAGCAGACAAAAAGCTACAGTAGTTTATTAAAATGTTTCATCCACCCATGCCCAAACCACAACAGTAAACAAAATGTCAGATGACTGCCCATTTTAGAGACATATTTTTAGCTGGCTGCTTTTGGTCACAGCATTGGCACCAGGCAATGAAAGCTTCATTCAGAGCCCATTTCTCGCTCTGCCATGCAGGGCTACCCCGGCTCAGCTGACACAGTAACCCCTCTGTAGTGCCCTGACTCTCAGCTCCCAAACCATAAGCAATGAGGAGCCAGCCAGCCCTTTTTGGTCTCTACTTACAGCAGCACACACAGGGCTGAGCACCCTCAGTCCCTGCGTCGCTCAAGCTCGCATTTGGGATAACCTCCAGCATTCACGGCAGAGTTACTGCTAGAGAAGCAACGCTGCAAATTAATGACCACCTTTTAACATGCCAGCTGAGTAAAGTGTTACAACCAACAGAGGCAATAGTATCTTTAATAGTAGCATCCTATGTATCTCTAACAGTAGCATCACAGCCAAGAGAGGCAATAGTATCTCTAACAGTAGCATCACAACCAACAGAGGCAATAGTATCTCTAGCAGTAGCATCACAGC
>JAXCLO010000208.1:10491700-10505628 GCA_035583995.1 Arremon aurantiirostris
AGGCAATAGTATCTTTAATAGTAGCATCCTATGTATCTCTAACAGTAGCATCACAACCAACAGAGGCAATAGTATCTCTAGCAGTAGCATCACAGCCAAGAGAGGTAATAGTATCTTTAACAGTAGCATCCTATGTATCTTTAAGAGCAGCATCCCGTGTGTCACTACCAGCAGCATCCCATGCGTCTCCCGTCGCCAGCGCGGTTTCCCGCAGCACAGCCGCAGGGATGGGATGGGATGGGATGCGCTGGGAGGGCACGGCCGGCCTGGGCTCTGCACTCGCACCCAGCACAGTGCGCAGCAGCCCTGCCAGCACAGGAGGCGGCCCTGCCCTCACCTGCCGGGTTCTCCAGCGCCCAGCGGGTCCGTGCGGATGGAGCCGGCCGGGCCCCCCGCCCGGCGCGCCTTTGGCACGGGTTCAGCAGCATCGCAAAGGGAAGGGTGCCACCTACAGCACCGCGCACGGCGCTCCTGCGGCGCCGGGGCTCGCCCTGGGCTCCCCGGCGAGCGAACAGCCGGGGCCGGCCCCGCACACGGAGCCTCGGCGGCTCCGCCATGGCAACGTCCTCCAACCGGGCTCTTATTTATCGTCTGCTCCAGGCAGAGCATCTCAAACAGATTCCTTGCCTCCGTTTCTTCAGTCTCTTGCAGTATGAGTATTTCCCCTTCTGCATGTCAGTACCATCAAAACCACTGCACTAACTTCTGTCTTATTTCTTAAAGATATCTTACAGTGTCACACATGATTTACTTCAGAACTTCTTCAGAGAAGATTTGGTTCCTGCTCCCTCACATTTGTGCACTTGTTTCCTTTCCCTCCCCTTTCCATGGGAAAGATCAACTCAAATAACACATTTTCAGTTCTGTACTAGCTACATCTTTTGGAGCTCCTCTGTGTGCAACACCCAGCCTCTGGAAAGGAGTTAGAGTTGGGATCCATCTTCCTGTTTTTAATCTTACTAAATTACCACTAATTCATACGGGGGATGCACAGCCAATAGAGTCTGCAAAGCAATCCTTGCTTTTATGGAAGAGTGCTGGCTCTGTTTGTCACTGCTAATCTGAGATAAATGTCCCTGTGCAGAACACACGACACACACACACTGTCCAGAAGGAAGACAAAGAAGCTGAATTAGTCTGGCAGAGCCCACCTGCCACTGTTGATGAAACACTCAGAACATGAATAGGTATCCATAGCCACTGCAAGAGCTAAAAGCATAATCCTGTAAACCAGAATAACAGTTTAGCTAAATATGAGGATTAGGTTCTCCTCCTTTCTTTGTGCTCTGGTCTTTACTATGCAAGAATCTTTCCAATTATTACAAATTTGCCATGAAAAGCAAGCTCTGGTCAGAGCGTTGAGACTCTACCAAGTCAGGAAATGGGAAAAATCAGAATTAATAACTCTTTAATAGGCATAATATTTATCACTACTTATTGATAAATAAAGACTACTGGAAGCCAAAATGTAATGAGCACAACAGGCAGCAGAAAAGAAACACAGACAACTAAACAGAACCACGAACAGAAATGTGAATCACACCTGAAAGTGAGAGGAAGCATCAAAGACCAGAGAGATGCGCACCTATGCATCACATGCTTCCAGAGCCACCATGCATCTCCTCCCAAAGCAGAGAGGGGCCTTCTGCAGGCCAGCACTGCAGCTGGCAGCACCTGAGGTGTTTTCAGACAGACACACCAGACACAGATGTGCCTGCACATACAGCACTTCCATTCAGTGGCTGCTTCTACAGCTATGAGCCAGCACGTTCACAAACAACAAGTCATCTGTTCAACCGGACATGCAGGCACCTCCAGCTTCATTGTCTCTGCATGTGTTAGTGCCTAACTGCATTTTTGTTCTGGTATCTATTTATTTATCCTCTCAGGCTTAATTTATTCCCGTTTAATTTTCATACAGACACAGCAGATGCAGAATCCTGCACTCAGAACAACAGCTGTCTGATAGGCTCTGCAACCACCCAAAATGCCTAACTTGTGTTGTCTCAGACCCATTGCCCAGGACATCATTTCCCCTATGCTTGAACTCTTGTCTTGCAGGTTCCTTGAGTTCCAAAATCTCACCTGAAGTCTAAGGATGGATAAAATATGGAGAATGGAACTAATCTCACCAACACCTTCCCAGCTTCCTTCCAACACAAGCAAATGCTTTTCACAGTACTGACCTCCTGCTGGAGCCAAGAAACTGAGCTACTGCAATGAGAACTGCTGTAACACAGCTCCGCAGACAGACACAGGGGTGAAGTCCCCTTTCACTTCTCTGCCAGACGTGTGAGGGTGGTTTTGCTGATGGGAAGAAGTGTACTCATTAACTAGTGCTTTGTAGCGCTAGTATTTTTACGTAGGCTGGTAAGCATCCAAGCCGTGTAACCCTGAATCGGTGCTCAGTCTTTCCTCAGGAATAAACACAAGAAATCCCCTACCCGATCTTCCCCTTCCTGAAAGGCAAACTGCCACAAACAAGCCACAGCGTTCCTCCCTCCGTATCAGTCCCCTATCTCCCTACTGCAGATACAGACTAACCCCAAAGAATATGTGCAGCACATTTGCTTTTCTGTGATATAACAACTGAGAGATTTTCTAGGTGAAAACAGAAAATACGTCATGAATGAAAATTCCCATATATCAACAAGCAAACCAGTATTAGTTGCAAAGAAAGTCACAAACCAATCAGCCATTTCTCCTGAGCGAAGCCTGACTGAAGGGAAGCATCTACAACGAGAGCCTGGATGTCTTTGCTAATGAGTAATGAGAGGTGTTAAATTACAGGCAGCCACAGGCACTTCCCCTGAAAAAACCCAGCTTTTAGGGAAGGTGAGGGCTTGCACAACAAGCAGCCAACTACAGAGAGACCGAGAGAACCCTTTCGGTGACTCCAAACTCATCCTGAAACGTGCAATGCAGTTTTAGTGAGCCCCAGTTGGCGAAACTGTGACCACACTTTATGAACAGTCGGGCACTACTGGCATCACTGCCATTTCCACCACCTTTTCTCCTCACCGTGCCCTCCTAACGAGTTCCCATATTTCTCATTAACATTGCTTGTGTTCAGCCCTACACCCACCCGCAGGTGTGTGTGCTGGATCTGATCTCTGTCTGGAGCACCCTGCACCCATCCACCCTGTCTGCCCCAGCCCCTGCACTCCTCACACCACAGCTACACAAAAATGTTACATTGGACTGAGGTTTCCAGCCGCAGAAAACGCGTTTTCTAGAAAATAACACAATTTCCCACCAAAAATGTTACATTTGGCTAAGCTTTCGAGCTGCAGAAAACGTGTTTTCTAGAAAATAGCGCAATAATTTCCCACCAAAAGGGGCAAGGGCAGTGACTTTGGTGCTGTTTCTCAATTACACTAATTAAGGAAAAATAATTAGTATTAGAGTATAGATTATTTACTCCAGCATAACTGAGGGCCTGGTCTGAATTTCACAGAATGGTTCAAAGATTTCACCTGTTGTGAACACCAGTCAGATTTGGGCCAAGCATTCCAGGCATCATTAAATACAGAAATAAACTCCGCAGGTATTTATTGAGTAACAACTATGATGCATGGCAGATAATTTCTACTCTTGTACCACTTCATTAAGTATCCATTTCTATTCCTACAATAGAACCAGATAACTCATTTTTCAAGACTTCATTACATACAGAACTTTAGTGCCAAGCATGTCTGCAAAGAAGTGATGTAGGTGTATCTGTCTACATTCTAACACAAACATAACTGGGGAAAGCAAATCAAGCCACATAAATGTTTCTGCATTAATTTTTTTTTCTGTGTAATTGCTTTCCCATTTTCCCCACAGACCAATTTTCTTGAAAATCTATTTTTAGTCTATCAGAATTTTATCATCTTTTTCCATGGTCAGAAAGGTAAGGTTGGTCACAGTCAGGATTTGCTAATGTTTTCCTAACCACAGAATCTGCAGATATATTTTATTACCCTGCACTCAGTATCTAACTCCAAAGAGCAAAAGAGAAGAGAGCTCTCCCTCACATGCATATCTACAAATTGAGAAAAGCTCATGATATTCCAGCAATCTCCAGCTGAGCATGTTCCAATATTGTCAATCAGGCTATAGCTGACAGGCCACACTCAAATTATTGTCCCCAAGATATGAAGGCTGTCATTTTCTACAACATTTACTGGATTTGCCAGATCTGTATGGACTGCTGAATTGGCAACAGTGTCCATTGCATTTTCAATAGGTAAACACAGACTTACATTAGCATTTTTGGCAAAACTGCATGTCATTTTATATATATATACAGACAGTCTAACTGCTCATGTCAGTCAATTGCAATACTGACAATGTCACAATTTGTTTTTGGACTTTGCCCATCTCCATAATGAAGGAAACTCAGTTACAAAACCCCAGTGAACCACACTATTCCCTCTGCTCAGGGGCGCATTCCAGGTGTGCCAGGTGCTTCCCAAACACAGGCAGAGCCCTCTTGCTCTAATGAATTACCAGGACAGGTTAACACCTTCTTCTACCCACCCCTCACTTCCTACTGTGGCAAGATCTGCGCAATCAGAAAGGTAAAACATCTGCCAAACAAGTTCTCTCTTTTAATCCCCAGATAAATCCATTTCCCCAAGGCATTTCACTGTCCAGCACCCTCGTGTTTCCCACCCCTATTCTCCTAAGAGCTCTCAAGATCAGGTCTGCAGCAAATCCAACACAAACTCAGAGCTCAGGGTAGTGCTAGATGGCAAAGAGACTCAGTCCCAGCACATTCCCACTTCACCCAAGGCAGAATGGCTGATGGAAACCAAAGTGATTTCAATTGCTGAATTTAAACAGGATTTAAATTATCAAGCAGGAAATCCTGATATTAATAAATCAGCTTGGGAGCATGGTTGGGTTTGTAGTAATTTTTCTAAGGAACCTCAGTTCTTTCTGATTGGTAACTATTAAAATGTGTTATTTGACAACTCCATATGTCCCTTGCATGAACACACAAACCACTCTGCATTAACACAGCAAAATACCGATTTCTAATTAATTTTTAATATTACCTTCAGTGCACCTGTCATGCAAGAATAAAAGTTTATCAAATTGGGGGTTTGCTATATTTACAAATATTTAAAGATTAGTAGCTACTTTGGCTTTCACCTTATGGGAAGCAGAAATCTCCTCCAGCTGTCTTCACACTCAGCTTCCAGCCCCGAACTGAGTCTGGTAAACTGATGAAACCCCACGTCAGTATCAGCACAGAAGGCTTCTATTGCCTCCATCAGAATTTTAAGAGCCTCTTGATCCAGAATACTTCCTAAATGCCAACCTTTGCTGGTTCAATTTCCTTCAAAATTTCAGTACAAATATGGTGCTCAGTTGCTTTTTTTTTTAAATGGTTGGATTATTTTAACAGGTGACAGCAAGTTTAGGCATAAACTACCCTATTTGCACATCTGATTTGTGTTTTGAAAACTAATTTTAACTTTACTAATGGGGCTCATAAATCTGGATTAAGGACTAGGGAGAAATCAGTGTTTCAGGTGGGGAGAGAGAATGTGTGTCTATTAAAAAAATATAAAATCACACTCCAAACAAGGGCCTCAGCAGAGACAAGGAAATAAACACATATGACAAACAACTCATGAAAGAATAACTGCAGCTGACATATGAAAAAAAGTAAAAAATCACCCTCATCCATCAGTTGAACCTGGTTAATTTTGAATTATCATCTTTTTTGGAACAGACTGCAAACAACCAGAGGACAACAGCATAAGGCTGGATGGGGCTCTGAGCAGCTTGGCCATGAATGGGGGACACATTTTTTACAGCACCTTTTCAAAAGTGTTTTTGCCATTCACCCATCAGCTGGGTTCTGGCCACTGCTGACCAGCACACCACACCACACAGTGATCAGAGTGTGTCCTGCCCCTGAGCCTCCCTGCAGCCCTGCACACATGGCTATTTCTATTTCTATGTCCAGGACAGCGTCTGAGCTCAAAGCTTATTACCAAGGGTTTCCCCCTGCACACAGGAGCAATGCCAAGGATTTTTATTTTATTTTTTTAATTGTGGGAATGGGCTCTGCATACTGTCCAACTTACACTCTGTGAGAGATCTAAGTAACTTATATGCCTCCCCTAACTTGTATTTTAAGAGTAGACTTTATTTCAGCGTTTATAATTGTTTTGCTAAATTCTTTAAAGTACCTAATGTACTTACTACTTTAGTACATTCATATGGGCAAGTGCTTTTAATATTAAATATGGAAATAATCATCTTTTGATGTTACTGTACAGGCCAGAATATATTTCTAACATCACACTGAATGAAAATACCCCCACACACCACCACTGGGAAAGATCTTGCCACTTCTGCATTCCCACACACCCAGCTCAATGAGATGGCCAGATTACAATTCAGTTTTCTTAAAAGCACTGATCCACACCTGACAGAAGCTCCAGCCAGAAAGGATAAAGTCAACACTAAGGAAATTTTAACAATGACCTAGTTGTGAAACTTCATCTCCTTTGTGTGCCTGAGCCATTACTGAGATAAATCAGTGTGCAGAAATAGGGGGGCACTGAGCTGAAGCAGCCAGTAAAACCCTATTGCAGAAACAGAGTTTTGTTGTGAGCTTTCCCTCACACACACTTCCCTTGGAGGAATTAAAGCAACTTAACTGTGCCAGGATGAAAGGCCTCTGCAGAAAAATGATTTTGGAGGAAATCAGCCCTTTTCCCAATCACATCATTTTCTTCAAGTGTCAGAACCCCCCAATTCTTCAAAGCTCCCACCTTACAAACAGAAATTAAGAGTGTGGTCCCAGTTGCCAAAACACACATTTACCATAAATAAACCCATTACTCACTGTAGGGTTCTCTCTGTATTAATTACACCAGTTGTACAAAATAACACACTCAAACAGTAAAAATTCAGAAGATTTGGGTCTCTCCCCCTTGAAGGACTGACACGAGCTCCTGTCACAGAAAGAAAAATAAAAGGGAAAAGGAAAAAGTGGGGGAAGAAAGGGGGGAGGAGAAAAGGTGGGGAAAGAAAGGGGGAAGGAAGAAAGAAAAATCAAAACAAGAAACAAGAAGAAAGAAACAAGGAAATAAGGGGGGGAAAGGGAAAAAAGACAAAAGAAAAAATAAGAGGAAAAAAAATTCTGGTTTTTATTTTCTTCCTTTCAGTCATGGGCCCAGCCAACACACTTCAATAATAATTTGAATCTAATACCTCCTAAACTTGCAAAGATATCCTGCACTTGACATGTGGCTCTCAAGGTCTGTATTAGCTTTTAATAGCTCACAGTTTGTGGGTTCCTAGTTTTCAGGGAGGGAGGCTTTTTCCTGGCAGAGATCTTGCAGAAATTTCACGTACACAAAATTGTTGTTCTAAACTGTGAGAAATGACAGCTCTGGTTTTCTAAACTCCACAGGTTTAGAAATAAAAGTTACCTACAGGGAGTACTGGGAAACAGGGCCAGGAAGTGCTGATGTGTGACAGAAAAAAGGTTATTAATAAAATCATCCATATAAATGGCTCAAATGTAAGCAGTAAATGGGGGGTTTCTGTAATATCTTTTTTCCCCACAGTTTGCCAAAACTCAGTTTCTTACAGGAATTGGGACTGTTCTTTATGCATGTATTGGATAAAGACACTGCATAATTCTAGTATGAAGTACACAGTTACTGTCAGCAGTAACCTTCCAAGATATACCCCCAAATTTGTTCTAAATATTACCAGCAACATTTCACTTCTGCCACCACAGACCAAATCTTTCAATTTGTCTCTTTTCTTCCATGTTCTGTGCCTCAAAGATGAGCTAAACTGAAGTTGCAGGACACCTTTTATATCTCATTATACAAACAATCCCTTTACAACATCACAAAGAGGAAGAGATTGGCTCATATTGATATTTACAGAACAACAGAAGCAACACAAAACCACAGCAGGCAATAATGAGAGAGGAAAATAAGAATATTATTGCTTAATATTGCCAGAATGATATGAGACCTTCCATGCAGTGCCACAGGGAAAGGGTCTCTGTGCTGAAAACACACAGCCAGCTCCACAATGTGCCACCCTGCAGACCAAAGGAGGCGGCTCTGTGACACAAAGACCCTCACCGAAACGCCAATATTATCAATGATCACTGATTGAGGGACGCTGACAGCTCAGTGTTATGACTGAAACACGAAACAGGGCATACAAAACTTTGTTCTGGCAGCTCCCCAGACAGTCTAAGCCTGCAGAAGGCAGACTTTTGGATCACACAAACCATATTACAAAACACGGCGAGGAGCTCTTGATTCTTGTGGGAAAACCCAACTCTTTTGCCTCAGACAGCAATGGCCACACGGGTCTGATGGAAACCAGCACTGATTTCAAGCTGTTCAGTGATCTCACCTGTTTAAGGATGTGCAAATCACCCCAAATACCTGCAGCACCAACTTCACACACTAAGGCATGGATAGGATTGCTTGGCCAACAAGAGGACAAGACCATAACTGTGGCTTATTACACTGTAAATCTTCCCAAAATCCTGGCTGTTTGTGAACACACATTCATCAGCCATACCACTGGAAAGTGTTTAGGATTCCTGAAATCTGAGCGAAGCAGAGGTCACCCCCCAGCCAACAGCAGCGCAGAAAACCAGCCAGCATAGCACACTGCCGTGTTCTGATGGACACAGCACCTGGGAAAGCAGGAAAACCAGAGAAACTCATTCAGCTGGTGTTTGCAGCTGACCATGAGCATGGCCCTGGTAAGTCCTTGGGCAGGGAACACAACAGTTCCTTTTTTGGCAAAGTGCTGATCTATCCCCCTCAATGTAAGGAATTATCTCAGATGATTAAAGAGCTCCTATGCTTTCCAGAACTCTTCTACAATCTCATTTGCCATCGCCACCTCCCTTCCTCCTTTAGGTGAAACACCATGCAGAAGGGCCAAAGCATCACAGACGATCAGACATGAGCTGAAGGAAAGAGGAAGAGGATGCAAATACAGAAAATGGGTATGTATCAGTGATTCTTAAACTTGTAGGACTATTACATGCCCTTTCACCATTGAAACTGATCATAAATCACTTCACTTTGCCTTGGAGTAGAGTGAAACACCAGTGTGTGAGTACACAGGTACAAACACACACATATAGGCACGTTGGCTTCGTGGCTGTGATGCTGCCCAGGGTCAGAGCAAGGTTAAAAACCAATTCTCTGCCCTTTCCCAAGATACACAACATCCAAGGACCTTCTGAATTGGCCCCAGATTTTCACAAGCACCACAAAGATGATGCAGGAAAACCCCACCTTCACTGCAGAAACTCATTTAAAAAAAAGGAAAAAGAAATACCTGACCTGTTGATCTTTCTGTTTATTCTCTTGGTTATTCTGAAAGTCATAAATCCAAACCTCTTTCCTGCTCTCTGTGAGCTGTGGTTGTGAAGAACTGACAGCAAGCAAACAGCAATAGATCACCTGTGCTGCCAACAGCACTGCAGCATTAGCTTTAGCACTCCCAGAAACTTCCAGAAAATGCAAAGCTCCTATGGGGGCACACACACTTCTCTCAGGCCAACAAAACAATGAATTATTCTTATCTCCTCACCAATTTTAATGGTGTGTTTAATGGTGTGTGGAGGCAAACAAAATCAGTCTGAAAGTGGGAAGCCTGGAAAGAAGGCAGCTCTTGCTGTAAGCACAGAATTTCAGCAGCTGCAATCTGATTAACTACTGCAAGTTTGAAAAGACATTGTCTCTTGAGCCCTATGAACTGAATTTCAAACATTCAGAGAGCAAACAGGAGCAGTTTGTGGGACTTTAGGGCTACAAACATCGGGAAACTAAAACAAGTAAGAGGGAAGCAAAAGAGCAATCAAAGTTACACAATTTTGTGACTCACCAGCTTAGACAAACCAGGAAAATATATATTTCAAATTGTTAAGGCTCCCAAATTCCCACTGAATGTACAAACATGCTGCTTATCTGAACAGCCTGTAATACCCCAGGCTGATCACAGGTTGGTAACTCCACTCAGAGGCTGTGTTGCCTTATATATCGAGGGTTTTCTTATCATAATGGCGCAAGGATTTCATATTGCCAGAGTTGCATACCTCCTCGATGTTCCTCGCAGGCAGCTCCTCCAGCACTGACTGTTCCTGGTCCCTGCAGCAGCCAACTAACTCCAGCTCCCCCCAGTCCACTCTTTTATACCCCTGCTCTTACTGGCCACAGGTGTGGGCTGTTAACATCACACCTGCTCCTCATCTTCGGTAATTGGGTTCAGCTGCACCTCGTTGGGGATTGATTACATTCTCTCCCACCTCCATTTACCCACGCTGTGTGCCCCCACAAGGCTGCACCTCACACTTCAACTCCCAAAGCAGCGCGCTTGGAGCATTCCAGCCAGCAGCCACTGCCTGTTCTGACACCTCTGCTAATCCCAGCACCCCTCTCACATGGATTACACACACTGGGGTGATGTGCAGCCAAGTGTCTTGCACGTGCAAGTGTTTAAATAACGATGAGCCCTGGCTCCTGTGCTGCCCACAGCTGCGGCTGTGCACTGACACCAGGTGTGACTCAGCCCAGTGTGTGCCACCAGGTGAGCACGTTTGAACTGGGAGGGCCCAGGTGTTTATCCTGGGATAAGGGCTGGCTTTCACAGGAGCATTAAGGTGTTGTAATTCCGTGCTCCCCGTGGGAGGGACAGCCAACAAACAGAGGATGGATGTGATCCAGCTAGAGAAACCCCAGGAGAGGGCAGGAGCTGTGTGCCCTCGCCCTGCCCAAGCAGAGCCCTCAGCACAGGAGCAGGAAAGAGGACAGAGAGACACTTCCTCAGCTCAGCTTGCACCAGCTGAGGCCGTTGGTGCAGCCTTAAGCTTTAGGTCAAGTTGCTGTAAGTTGAGGTTAATCTAAACACAGCCAATTGTCCTAACACAATCACACGTTCGTATTTTCGGCACCGCGTTAGCGGAACGGGTTTGCGATGTGTTCCAGACAGAGCTGCTCTTCCTGAACTTCACAATGCCCAGAATTTCACTGCAGGACTTTCAGCACGTTCTGTTTGGCCAGCTCGAAGCTGAGATCTCACTACCACTGGATACCCTGTGCCAAAATGCAGCTTGCCCTGCTCAGGCTACGGCTTGTAATAACCAAGCCACTGTCTGTGAAAGGGACACACTTCCCATCGGAGCATCAAAGGGCACCAGAGGCCAGCAGGGCTCCAAGTGAAGAGTCTCTCCATTGCCTTCAGTTTGCTACACTGAAACCTATTGTGCTGGCTAGCTGCAAAAGGAGGTCAGCACAAAAACTCCTTGTCCTGAGGACAGCGATCACACAGGCACATCAGCCCCCGTTGGTGTGAAAAGGAGAAAACAAATGGGAGTAAGAAAGACACAGAGATCCACCCTTACAGGAAAGGGAAATAAAAAGGGTTACACAATGACTCCTTCCATTGCTGGCCTGGGATTTAACTCTGGTATCATCCCTGTTGTGTATTTACTACTGACTTTACCCCTGTGTGAGCAAGATCAGACACAGCTTATTAACTGAAGAGATGCTTAATCCTACTTAGTCATCAGGCGTGAGTAAGGGCTACAAGCATTTGACACATCTAAAAAATTATCTTCTTCTTTCATCTTCGCATTGCCAGAGCAATGGACTTTTCCTATAGCACGAGTGGTGTAAAGTGGAATAGCAATACTACACAGGAAAGAACACGAGGAATGCGCTCAGGTTTGTGAACATATGCAATTGTGTTTAAAACGCAATTTCCCAAGTACTGGGTTTAGAGCAGGAAAAGGAGAGCAAGACAGTGGCCATCAAACACACAACAATGCTAAATTTAAAAAAAAAAAGTCTTGAAGGGCCTTAAAATAGGAAAAAGTAGCTCCAGCCTCTTCATAGTTTACAAGAGAGCTCAGATGTAAATAAATGTGTGCTGGAAGGCCAGTGTGATAATGACACATGCCACTGCACAAAGAATGCATGGTAAGGACAACAGGGATAAGAAAAATAAGTGATATAATTTGCAGTTATTATTACGTATTTGGCTATTATATACTAAATACATTATTTATTCTCTATGTAATGTATGTGTGTACACACACCCACAACCTCTGAACCCCACACATAACAGGGATGCAGAGCCAAGAGGACTCTTGCACTGAAAGCAGGAAACAAGAAAGCAGATTAGCCCACAAAGCACCAAAGAACTGGTATAATGTGTTGATATTTCCTGGAACCGATCCAAAGATGAACAGCAGAGTTTGGGATGAATTGCAAATTTTCCCAATACTTCCTCTGAAAGCCAGGCTGGTACAGCATTTCAATAATCCAACTCTCAGTTTGGAGGACACATACACACACATACACAGAGATTATATTTTCCTTTAATTGGCTTTCATTGAAAAAAAATAATTAGAAAAAGTATTTCTTGCTGTCCTCATTGGGTTTGTTGTCATTCCATCCAAACAGCTTCTCTTTCAAATCATGCAGTTTAATGATATGAGTGAAAAATGTAATAATGATTTTTGTGAAGAGCAAAGTAGTAACAGATTCTCAGCAGACTTTTCCACTGTGAAAGTTTACACTGGAGTTTACCAGAGAACAAAGAAAGGGAGAAAACCCCTAAATTCACTTAATGTTTTCCCTATGTAAAAAAAAAAAATAAATTAGGTTGAATTCTTTTGCTAAATAAAAATTATGATGTACATAAACAGTTAAACTTACCATAGTGATATGATTGCTAGAAACTAAGAAGTTTGGGAGTTTGCATTTTGTTTTATTGCAAAGAGCATAAATGTCTGAAAGAAATTAATTTTCAACTGCTTGAAAAAGAGTAATCTCTTGGGTTTTAAGTACTGCTTTCATGTTCCCATGGATGCTCCCCAGTGCCCTTAGACATTAGTCAAAAATCATAATTAACACTTTACAAGTGAAACAAAGCAGATGATGTGCCTAGATTTTTTGGCAACATTTGTGTATTAAAAAAAAACAAACGGAAATGGGACTTTTTTTGTAATAAGGCAGTAGAATTTATGTTTTTAAGATTAAAGGCGTAGGGCACATTGAGTATATTCAAATAACATGAAGATCATAGCCCAGGAATTGAGTTATGACAAATTCCATAATAAACTATCTCCTAATTAGGCTCCTCTCATGTTTTAAAGTGTCCCAGCCAGAAAGGATCCAGTAACAGTGAGAGCTGAAACTGCACTTCCTCCTTTTATTTTTTCCTTTCTACAACTTCCACATCATAGCTCTGGCTTTCTGTCCCACCTCTTCAGGGGAAGAAAAGTTACCTGCTTACCAAAAAATCCTGCCTTTAATGCTTCAGCGCCGGGGAGTAAGGGGAAAGGAGAACCCCCAGCAGGCCTGGGTGCGAGAGCAGCGGGGCGGGACGGGGACACGGCGCTGCCCCGGAGAGAATCACTGCGGGAATGCCTGCTAAGCCTCCAGCCCCTCTCCTGTGCCCTGTGAGCACACATGAGCTGTGCAGGGGATCTGGGGACAGCCCAAATGATGAAAACTCTGTGCCTGCTCACGGGGGAGTGACTCTGTGGCTGCCCCGGGGTGGGGGTAAGCCGAGGCCAAGCTCCGCGCTGAGGAGCGCGTTTAAAGCCTGGCTGCTGAGGGAAGGGAAAGACGGCTGCGGCTCGCTGCTCACATCAGGACAGCAGCAAGATGCCAGTGAGGTCGCTCTGCTTCCTGTTTGCCGAGGGCACCGCACGCATTCCGCTCATCCCCGCTCCGTGCGCATCCCCGCTCATCCCCGCTCATCCCTGCGCATCCCCGGTCCCTGCGCATCCCCGCGCATCCCTGCGCATCCCCGCTATTCCCGCGCATCCCCGCGCATCCCTGCGCATCCCCGCTCATCCCCGCGCATCCCCGCTCATCCCCGTTCCCTGCGCATCCCCGCGCATCCCCGCTCATCCC
>JAXCLO010000208.1:10508154-10534002 GCA_035583995.1 Arremon aurantiirostris
CAGGTGGCCAAGAAGGCCAATGGCATCCTGGCCTGTGCCAGCAATGGTGTGGCCAGCAGGAGCAGGGCAGGGATTGTTCCCTGTACTCAGCACTGGTGAGGCCACACCTCAAATCTTGTGCTCAGTTTTGGGGCTCTTATGACAAGAATGATACTGAGATGCTGGAGTGTGTACAGAGAACAGCAACAGAGCTGATGAAGGGTCTGAAGCATAAGTCCTTCATGGAGTAGCTGTGGGGGCTGGAGAGAAGGAGGTTCAGGGGGACCTTATCACTTTCTACAAGTGCCTGAAAGGAGGGGGTAGCGAGGTGGGGATCAGCCTCTTCTCCCACATAACTAACATCTATGACAGGATGAGAAGAGATGGCCTCAAGTTGCACCAAAGGAGCTCTAGATTAGATACTGAGAGAAACGTCTTCTTTGAAAGAGTGGTCAGGCATTGGAATAGGCTTCCTAGGGAAGTGCTGAAAGTGTTCAAAAGGCTTGTGGATGTGGCTTGGGGCATGGTTTAGTGGTGAACATGGTGGTGCTGGGTTAAGGGTTACATTCAATGATCTTGGAGGACTTCTCCAAACTTGGTGATGACTACAGAAAGAAGCTAATTTTTGTAAGCTTATAAACTGATCTCTTAACCTTCAAATAACCTTCCAAACTGTGAAATGACAAAAGGCTCTAGACATCCATTTAGAAGCAATAGGCCTTTCCTTCCAGTTACGCTGGCAGCTTTTGATGATCATTTTTTAGCACCTTTTAAAGCATTTTTTAAGTTTTTAAAGCATTTTTACAGCTTTTGGCCAAGATCTATCAACTACTCTTCCACCTGATTTCCTTTTTTTGAGGGACATTTCAAGCTTCTTCCTCCTCCTGAACACCCCAGTTCTCACAGTAGCCAGTGTGAAAACTCCTGTTTAGCTCAAAGACAGCAAAGACAGCAACAAGTAAATATTTTGTTACACCATAGAAAAGGATCTGA
Source organism: Arremon aurantiirostris (assembly GCA_035583995.1). Classification (NCBI taxonomy): domain Eukaryota; kingdom Metazoa; phylum Chordata; class Aves; order Passeriformes; family Passerellidae; genus Arremon; species Arremon aurantiirostris. Next base: position 10,509,127 of record JAXCLO010000208.1, read on the forward strand.
GGTTATTCAGTTACATCAAGGATCAGAAGCTTCAGGAGACTGTATTAATTTTGTCAGTGGTCCAGATTTTCTGCTCCCACAGCGTCCTCACGGCAGAGGTGGATTTAGCAGCCTTCCTGATGGGTTAAACACTCTAATTTTCTGATTCTGTCTTATGGTAATATTCTCCTTACTCCTCCATTGTCTGTCACAGCTTTCTCATTTTGCCTTCCCACAGAGGGTGGTCTTCACATTTTACTGTGTGTTCTTTACTGGTAGGGAAGTGTTCACAAACATATGAATTGATCTCCTGAGGTTGGATGAAAGAAGAAATAACCTTATCAAGAGGTGTAAGTAGAAGTCCTCTGCATGTGCAGCAAACACTTGATAGCCAGGCTGTCTCGTTCCCTTGCAGAGAGCCCCTCATGACTGTTTCCAGGCAAGGACTACCAGCCGCCCCACCTATCCCTGGACTCTGACTTCAGCAGTATTGCTCTCCCATGCCAAGAGCTCAATTGCTCCTTCAGTGTTCAAATGCTCTGTGGATCACACAGGCTTGTCCTGTCTGGGCTCTTGGCTTCTAAATCCAGAAGAAACTCAACCTTTTTTTCAGGAGTGAACAGTAATATACATCACAGAAAATTTCAGAGCTCACTAAATTAAAGAAAAATTACAGGCAGAGAATGTAAAATCTATGAAGAAAGCATTATCTTAACGGAGTTTCAGAAAGGGTTTAGAAAATATTTATTTATTTGTTTGTTTATTTATTTATTTATTTTCTTGTTTGTTTTACCTACATGTTTTACCTAGTTTTCTGGCATATTAGCTTTGAGACAGGTTCCATATCACACAGCAGGATCTGAAGAAAATGTCAATGCAGAAATGAATAAGGTTATATATATTTTTTCGTCCTGAGAAACAGCCTCCTCTGAAAGGAGGAGTTTGTATATCAAGTCATCAGGAGAAATCAAGCTTTCAGTAATACTAGGCTGGAAAATAACTTGTCAAGGCACTTGAAGGAAGATAGTAGTCTGGTGACTTTGTTGCTTGAAACCCTACCTGGAGAGGTCTGAGAAACCAGATTTAAGGTAAAAGAAGCAGTTTTAAAGCCCCTATTTCCTTCTACAGGCTTATTGTTTACTTATGCATGGGAGACTAACACTTCATTGAGGCTTATAAGTGCAGAAGTCAGTGTTCAGACTGTTCAGTCCTGTCTGTAGCCTGGTCTTTGTTAAAAAATCTGTCTTGTGGTTTTGTTATAACTGAAATGTTAAAAGAGATTTAGTTACATTTTGTTGTAGCTCTTTTGTGCCAGAAAAGCTGGCAAAGCAGGCATTTTAATGTGTCATTTAATTTGAAACTTTTGAAACCATTCAGTGAACTAATCTGTAAAGGCCTCATTCATTTCTTTTCATTAAATTCCATTTCAGCTGAGTTTATCAAACCTTGCTTTCCTGGCAAAAAGGGATATTCTTCATATAGTACTTGCATAGTAAAATAAAAATATAGTTTATGAAAACACATATGCTATAGATATGTTTCAAATATTTATTTCAGGGTCCCTCGTCTAAAAAGAAAAGAGCATAAAAAGGTTTAACAACCTCAAGCACAACAGAAAATAAAAGTGACTATAAATATCCATATTACTTTACCTCATATGAATTCTATCTAAATTGCATAGCTGTCATACAGAACCACCATTCTGGCTTTAGTCAGTCTTCAAACACTGTACATATAATTTTATTAATAAAAATGTAGCTTAAACAAATCAAAACCGGGTGTTGTTCTGTGGCACTGTAAGGTATACACAAACATTTCCATGAACATTCATTCCCGTGGCTCCTGACTGCACTGAGAGGGGGTAGTTTTCATTTTTACACCTGAACATTCTCCATCACAAAGAATTCTAATTAGCAATGGAGAAAACTGGAAATTTAAGTCTAAATCAGAGCCAGACTTCATCCTGAAATTCAAATGGAAAAAAACTTTCATTAAAACTTACAAAATTTGGCGACATGTTTTTTAATAGCTTTTTTCATAACCTGATTGTTTTGAGCATTTTTTTATTTTACGCTGAATGGCAAGACCACAAAAAGTGTTCTGGTTCATTTCTGCTCAGCCTGATATGAAATAATGTTACTGATTAAACTTCTACTGTTATCTCTTGTAAAAGGCTACCAATTAAGTCTATTTCCAAATTGTGAGGTGCCAGAACAACCAGGGAATATTCAATAGACTAACCTGCCAACAGACCTTGTAGCCTCTGTTGGTTTCAAGAACACCAAGAATATAGTAGGTCTGAATAGGCTCTTCTTTCATGTCTTAGAAGAAATCTAACAAGGAAAGACCTATCGTAAATTTGTTTATATTTTCACTTCTCTATAAACAAATTAGATTTCATCTGCTTGTCAGTTATCAGTGTTTGCAAAGAAGCAAACCCAATGTCAGCTTGTGACTGTATTACTGTTTACATTCTTCAACAGGCATAAAATGTGGTGTATAGACATGTATCTCTATACCCACAAAAACACACAAACTTTTGGGAATAATTGATTATTAAATAAGTGAAAAACTATCCCTTTTCAAATGTCCTTCCACAAAAGACAGATGAAATTTTAAACAGACACAGCACAAATATTTTCTTACCAAGAAATGGAGTGCAATAATAATCAATGAAAGAAATGTTTTTTCCTGTAAATAGAATATTTTTCGTGTTAAGAAAAACTCACATGCTCACCCTTTTTTCGCCTTCCCTTATTTATCTTTACGCTGGTTATTCTTACTGCTTCTTAAAGAAATGTATGTTCAAATGACATTTAAATCCCCAGTGCTCCCTTCAGAGCTGAATTTGTGACATCTTTTATTTTAGTGGCAAGATAATAAAGTATCAAGACCCAACTGCAAATTCATTGCAACAATAATTTTGCCTGTCAAAAATCTCAACTTAAACTAAACTGCAAGGCTGAATAACCTTGTTCAGAGGAAGAAGGAGAACATAGGGGAGGCCTCTACACAAAACTCCACGATCTGTGGCTCAAATACATTTTGGAAAAGAAGCTGGGTGGCAAGAAAGAAACAACAGATTTGAACAGCAGTGAGAACTTCCATGTATCACGAGAGCTGTGAGTAAGTGAAAGTACGGCTATCTATAATGCTTAATTTTAATACTTTCCTATTTCTGTAAGTGTTCTGTACTTAGATAGGAAGAGAGCTCATAGATTTTTCCCCCTCTTTCACTTAAATAAGTCATTGTTTACAAACCTGGCTACGACTATTCTTACTCGAGGATGCAGGTGGCACCATCTGTCCTTAGGAGCTCTGTGCCAGACAGCTCTGGCTTCACTTTATATGTGAACTCTATTCCTGCATAAAATTGCAATATGCAGATCCTGTGAAAACTACTCTGCCCAAAAGAGTCACAAATGCACATAGTATACGAAATAACAAAGATGCAAGGATTAATTTTATTAAATTAAAAAATGCAAATTTCTTTTTGATGTTTTTCCTTGCAGCACCTTATTCAGAATTTAAAAAACATGTCCCAAGGTGATATGAGGACTCTTTAAGGGGGTTTTGTTTCCCTGTAAAGTACAAACATTGTCTACCTAGTATCTCTATCTAGGTAGCCTGAGAACAAATCTTCTCTTCTGTGGCAGGGACTGATGAGACAAAGCAACACGGAATTCACCTTCTGCACCTGCACTGACAGCTCTCTGGGATGAGCCTCCTATTTGCTCCAGACATTCAGATCAGGGCCATTCCAGACCAGGAGTCTCCAAAAATAAATCAGCTTCGTTTGGGTGCTGAACATGATGAACCTACTCCTGTTCACAAAGCCAGTCTGGCCCCTGGCTTGGAGAGGCAGGACCCCAAGGCCTGGCTTCTGAGGGGCTGTCTCCAGGTCTCTTTCCCACTAGATGTAGATCCTGAGCTGGTCTTTCCCATGGGACCTGTGCCTCCACATTGGCTCAGGGGCAGGGAATGGAGCATTCACAGAATAGTCACAGAATTGCTTTTTCGCAAGAAAACAGCAGAAGACACCGTTGTGTTAAAAATTTTGTCCTAAGATCAGTCCACCAAGCTGTAGATGTCTAGTAGCAAGCGCTCTATTTGTCTGAATATCCATTTTTAGGGGAAACTTTGCAGCAGGGCACCAGGCTGGTAAAAGGATTTACTAGTAAAAGTATTTATCAATAGAGGGTGTCTGGTCTCAGTTACACCCTGCGACTCCACTGAAGTCCACTGAACTTAGTCACGGGGAAACACAACAGAGCTCCGCTGGGATTAAACTCTCAGTTACATGCATGCAGTCCCAGTGGATTCAGTGAAGATGCACAAACATACATGATGGCAAAACTTGGCTTGCTGCTGTGTGTATCAAGATGCAGGTGGCACCAGATGCCATGGGTTTCCAGTCGCTTGGCAGATGTTCACAGCTGTCTGAGAGCAGAGAAAAACTCACATAGTTAAGTCACATTTGGGCAACAGTTTGAGACAAAATTACACTTGTTTTGTTTTTTCAGTTTGCTGATGCTATTTGTCACTTTGAAGTTCGCTATTTTTGGAAAGAAAAAGGAGAGGCCCCCCAAAACCACAAACCTACATGATACATAGTGTTATTGATGCCAGGACAAAAATGAAGGGACAGATACCCAGATTTTATATAGTATTTGCAAACATCTTCAGCTTATGGGTTGGCCAAATGTTACTTAACGTCTATTTTTCCACTTAACACCATTGTTTTTGCTCTTTAATCTAATCTATTTATCTGTGAGGGTTTGAAAATTTGTACTCAGCATGTATTTTGGAACATCACAAATATATACTGTTGTTTCATAGGGAACTTATATAACTTTGTTACGATAAAGGACATGGGAGAGAGGTTAGCTTAAATGTAAACAATGGTGGTTTTATCCTTTGAAAAATCTAAGGGAAGCTGTGTTTTTTGACAGCAAAGTTTATTATTCTGAATGAGTAATTTAGTACCCTGAATGAGCAATTTTCTGATCTCCTCTGATCTACTCAGCTCCTTTTCTTTATCTCTCCCTTGCTCTGTCATTTCACGCCAGGCCTGTGTTCAGGCAGATACAGATCACAAAATTATCACCAACTCTGAAACATATTCTGCTTCGAAGTGTTGCTTTTCCAACTATATTGACACCACTTGACATCTCAGATTTGAGTGAGTTTTCCAGCAGATCTTGCTCATTGTGACGGACCTACAGACCCTTCCCAGCCGCACAGATTATGTTACAGCACTCGGAGAGAGGAAAAGCAGGGCTCTCTGCTGCGGGGCTCCCCGAAAGCCGGGCCCGAGCACCGCAAGCAGGGCCCGTCAGGCCGATGCCCACAAACAAACAAACACCCGAAGGCTCAGGGGCAGATTTGGTTTCTCCCTGGCGAGCGGTGCAGGCTCACTGCCACCTGCGGGCAGCGAGCGGCACCCGCAGCGCTGCGCTCCTGCGGGAGCCGGGCCGCGGCAGGGACCCTGAGCGGGACAGCTCTGCGGGCTGGAGCCGCGCTCGGCGGCTGCAGGGCTGCTGCAGGGCTGCACCCGTCTGCCAGTGCCAGCGAGCAGCCTGCCTGCCTTCAGCTCATCTCCTTCGGACCGAGGAGCTGCTCTCCGCCTCCCGCGGGCGTTCTCCTGCCTGCTGGCTGCGCCAGTGCTGAGCCACACCATGGTCTCTGTAATGGCTCCGTGATGGCTCTGTGATGGCTCTGCCCATTTCCAGTCCTCTAGCACCCCATAAAGGATCGCCACGTGTCCTTCTTACAGCCTGGATGCTGCTGTCTCCAGATCTAGAAAAACTTGGTGGTATGGGCGACTTCATATTCTCTGTTAGAGTGAAATTGCTGATGTTTGAAACATTATTAGTAGTGAACAGGACAAACAAATAGAAACAGACTAGTTCTAGTCTCAAAAACCTGGTCTTCTAAAGAAATGAGGACTAAAACTTGGTGTTTACAGTTTTAAGATATCCTTAAAATCAGTTATCTGGAATCCATCCAGGATATGATTGATAGGCAACAAATGTTTTTTCAAATTATATCTTTCTAGAATGGCAACTCTGATGATCTAGTTTCAATTGATGTTTTGTAGGGGAAAAATAATTTTACAAAATTTTCATTGGATTGCTGAGTATCTTAAATTAGAAGGGACACATCTGTAAGGGTCATTGAGTTCAACTTCATGCTCCTTGCAGGACTACTTAAAACTAAATTACAAGACTGAATGCTCTAAGGAAGCAATTCTCTTGAATTAAAAACAATTGTCTTGACCCTAACTAATTTTTTAACATAGAGTGCCATCAGGAAAATCCAAACAAAATTAAAAGGAAGATATTAAATTAAGGGATAGCCTACATTTAAAAAAAATAATAAATTTTTACAGCCTAAGAACTTTGCAAAGTAAACAACAGCAAGTATACATATCTGAGTTTAGACGGGTTCTGTGTGTATTATTTTATAATTATATCCTGTGAGAATTTAAATATCTGTGCATGCACATTTGCATACAGTTGTCTGTGAGAGGGCTAGCATCGTACTTCATGCATTCATTTGCATTCATGAACTCACCTGTAAAATTCTCTGTCCCCGAGCAAGTGAAGACAGAGCAGAGCACCTAAGCAGAATCCAGCCGTACACAAACAGACACCCCAAAGTCTGTATGCACAAAACAGAGTGACATTCTCTCCGCTGTGCCTCCACCTAATGAGAATTTGCCTAGAGCGAGACAATTTGCCCTTAAAATACTCATTAGTAGGTCACTGCATTTGGGGTTCAGTGACTTTCCCTTCCCAGCATCCCGTCCCACGCTGGGGCGCCGGGGTTGGGAAGGCGGCCCTGGGGAGCCCCGGGTGAGCTGTGAGCTGTGAGCTGTGCTGTGCAGAGAGGCACGTTGTGTAATGCCCATCTGCTAAGAGCTGAGGCACTGGCCGCAGCAGAGTCCTGCCAGACTGCTTGGCTCTGAGCGAGTTCCAAACACTGCAATAGGCATGTGATCTTATCTTCCTAACAGTGTGTAAAAACTTAGCACAATTTGGACACAGTATAAATGTTGTTGACAGTGTTCTTTAACAAAATTATTCATAGCAACTTAGTTCCAGCTGTAAAACTTCTGCTGTGCCTCTTCTTTAATAATACCTCTATAATAAATATTTACAATACAGTACCTGTATTCCCAAAAAGTACGAAGATTTGTTTAGGAATTCTTTCAAAAAGTTAGCATTTTTCCGGTGTTTCCAAACTTACAATAGTTTGTTATGGTTTGGGCAAAATCTGAGATAGCTGTACATAAAGGAATTCAGGACATCTGTTAATTCTAGAATATTTGATTGAGTATTACCATATAAACATAACAATTTACCAATTAATTACATGTTGAGTTATATGGCAATATGAAGCTTCCTTTTATAAGTATCCTTGTGAATACTAACATTTTCATCAGTGTTCATGAAACTGAGCCAGAGAGAAAACACATTTCAGCTTTTCCAAGAGCAAATACAGGAGAAGCCATAAAAATAGCAGATTCTTCTAGTCTACAGGAAAGTAGAAGTACATGCTTGTGTGCTATATGCATGATTGCTTAAACAAAATAAGTTCATGAAATAAGATTTATCAAGGATTGTCTGACATGAAAATGCTGGCTCTGAAGCCTGTGAATTGCAAATACCTGGAAGTTGGAAGATGATGCTGGTGTTCATGTTCCTTCCTTTTGGTCTTTCCTACGCCTCCAACACTGATCTCCATAACACAGGAAACATGGCTAAGTTGACTCTTTCCTACCATACTACAGATATTCTTATCTTAAGCTTGTAGGATAGAATGTGATGTGATCTGAGAGAAATTTATTCTTTTTAAGGGACAACAGTTTCCTCTGGCTTTGTATCTCTGCCACTTTCTAGGCTGGGAAACGGCCTGGGCAGAAGGTGCGCTGAGGTCAGGCACACAGTTAGGAAGAGGAAAAAAGAGTGAATCCTTATAAGTGGAGCAGATGGACCACAGTATTGTACTGTTCTGCTTGTGCAGTCATGGACTGAGCCTTCCTAATCTTACAGCTGTTTCTTTGTTGGTGTAATTGTTATATACATCTTTCAGCAAGCAGTGGGGAGAACCAGCAGTAGGAAAGCAAACTGAATCCCTTTTTCTGTTCCCAATGCAGTCTGCATTTGTTGTCTGCTGCCTAGAGACGCAGCTTTTCCCTGCAACCAGAAAGCCTTTTTTCTTATTATAAAATGCTAATTAATAAGACATATAAAGTACTTGGTTCTGCATTTGAGGCTTGCTGCATAGTCCTCCCCAGTACATGGGTAACTATTTCTGTTCTGCCTTCTTGGCCTCTGGCACACTTCTAAATATTGAAGTATGTGAAGGAAAGGTGTGCCACCCACTTAGGATAAAGAAAGATTACAGTGAGAGAAGCAAAGGAAGGAAGAGGGGTCCTACAGTGGACTTGTGAAGATTAATTTCCTCTCTCCTGCTGTCAGTACCCAAAAAAATACAGAAGCTTTACAGTTGCATTTCATGTCAATTCCACCATATATCGATTTCCATTTCCCCATCTCCTTGAATATTTTGCAAACATGTTAGTATTTGCTTTTCCTCTGCTATGGATGTGTGTCCTCTGCTACAGGGCCTGGGAAGAACAACAACCACAAATGTAGGGTTCTGTGGTATTTTCAGGGTCCCCCTGTGGCAGGAAGAAAATGATGAATCTGACTCCATGTTTTTAGAAGGCTAATTTATTAATATAATATCATAAAATAATAATTTATTATTATATTATATTATATTATATTATATTATATTATATTATATTATATTATAGAATGCCATACTAAAACTATAATAAAGAATAGAGAAAGAATGCAGACAGAAAGCTGGACAATACTAATGAAAACTCGTGACTCTCTCCTCAGAGTCCGACACAGCCTGACTGTGACTGGTCATTAAGTCAAAACAATTCACCAATCAAACAACCACCTGTTGGATAAACAATCTCCAAACCACATTCCAAAGCAACAAAACACAGGAGAAGCAAATGAGATAATATTGTTTTCCTTTTTCTCTAAGGTTTCTCTGCTTCCCAAGAGAAAAATCCTGGGCAAGGGGATTTTTCAGAAAATATGATGGTGACATGGTTCCGACCAGCTGCTTTCTCCTCATGCACCTGCAAACAGAGACAACACTACTCCTTTTGGAGAATGTAAGGTCCTTACACCACTTCTGCTGGAAGCCGAAGTTATGTCACCATAACTTCATTTAACTTTAGACTTCAGGGCTTTCAGAAAGACAGCACTGTGTAAATATGGAATAAATCTACTTGATAGTTTTGTTACTGTCTGAAGTTACTGAGTGATGTTACTCGTTCACTTTCTTCCTATTTTATAAACTGTACTCTGAAATGGCCAGACTAGCTCTTTGCTCTCCTGAAAAGTAATGTAGAAAATACATTCAAGACCTGGGGTTAAAGTTTAATAACCACTGGATACAGGAGGTCATAGACCAAAGGTACACACCAAAGATCCTGGACACCGGTGTATGTTTTCTGCAGCTATGAAGGTATAAAGCAGATAACGAAAGATATAAAGAAGAGAGCTAGAAGAAGGTTTCTTTCTTCCTTGAATGTTAGCTTCTGTGATTAAAGCCATCAAAAGGGCTGCCTTATCTAGAACCTGTGATGGGAATGGCAGGTACAAAGGAAGAGTGGACCTGATACTAAGACACCTGATGGGGAGACCCTTTGCTTCACTTCCCTTCATAGTGGATAAGGTAACATGGCATCACATGTTGAGTGTGAGGGTTGATAGCACAGGCCATGGGGAAAACATCTCACGACAAGTAGTTTGCATAGGCAAAATCATCTTTCATGGGTGTGTGGACATGCTTCCTTTAAGAGGTTAACACAGTCAGCATATAATACATTTCAAAATGAATTAATTTTTTCTCCCAGATGTTGTCAGTCCCAGGTTCATGGCCTTGGTTTGACTTGGTGAAATTGCATATAATTTTTCTATTCCTGTTGCTCCTCAAAGGAAGGAAAGAGATCTCAAAGTTCTTGTGACCAGAAACACCTCTACTGTAATGCTGCTGAGTACTACCAAATTGCCTCAGGAAAATACTCTGTCCATGGCAATTACCTACCTTGCAGATATAAAACAGTCTCAGGTGATACAAATACTAACTAGAAAAATGCTGTCCCTGAGTTACTTGTAAGTCCAACCATCTTTTGCTCTTAGTCAGCCCTCCAGTCACCAGCCTGGACAAAGATAGACTCCTTTGTTCCTTAGGTTTCTACTTTTTCCACCAGGAAAATGTAATGTAAAAGAAATTGTGTCAGAAAAAAGGCCCTTACACTTGGCATTCAACATGATTTCTTCATTTTTTATTTTTCCTACTCTTTCTTTTACTGAACTTACACCTTTGCTTTCTATCTGCCTCCTTCTTTGTCAACAGCTGGTTGCAGTTTTGCGTACAAAAATTAATAAAATTTTGGATGTCCTGGCAGTAATTAATGTTCAAGTGATCGCATAGCAGCATTTTAGATTAACTGACAAATCAGTTAACTCTAGCAGTAATGAAAATCAAATTATCAGATTGAACAACTACATTAGCCACAAAACAAGTGAAAAAACCCCAACTTACCAACATAGAAAAGATCTCCTTCACTAATTTGAATTTGGAACTTACTGCACCTCTGACTTGTACTAGTAGCTTCCTTTCAAAATCCAGTTTCAGTTGCTCAACAGTGCTGTCCCGTCCTCATGATCACTCCCTGGTGTCCTGCTGGTCACATTGCACCGTGGATCTCGTCTCTTCAAATCCCCTAGTCATGTCTCCTCTGTATTGCTGCTTTGCTGTAGGTAGAGGCATTTTCTGGAACTCATTTTTGCTACCTCCTTGCCTCAGGGTCTAATTCTTGCCTGCATTTCAATAAGAGCAACAGCACGTGCTAGGCACTCTGGTGCCAAGCAGTGCAGGGATGTCATTCAGTTCTATCACATTTTGACCATTCCAGTCTAGGGTCTGACTTACTGTAGAAGCATCTCTACTTTTATATATTTTTTTTCCTTAAAAATAAAATTTATTTTATAACATGTCAAGCATTTACATTCAGGTTCATATTCACTGCATGTGTGATTTTTTAATCATCTTTTACTTTGTTTATTTCCAATTGTATGTTTTAAAAACTTATGCATGAGTGTGTGTGTGGTGAAGGAAAGGCATTGCTGAACACATGCATGGTGGATTTTTGCAGTGCTTATTCTGCCATGAGAATGCAGAGATGAACCTGGCCAAGATTTGTCAGACATGAGGGGTGATTTTGTACTGATGGTTCGTTGATATTTTTTCAAATGTAGCAAATTGTGGAAAAGCCTAACCTGAAGGACCCTAAGGAGGAATTTGATTTTCAGAAAATAACAAGAAATTTTCCTTTTGGAAACAGACGTGTTTACTGGGCAGACATCCAGATTTCTCACTCCTGCTACTGCTGTCCTATTGCTGTAGGTATATGAGTTAAGATAGGCAAGCAGCAAGAGGGTGGAAAATCACTGAAGGTGTACCTGCTTTTTCTTGTTCTCCAGGTCCCCTGTGCCCACACAGACTGGCCCAGCATCCAGAAATAACTGTATCATCAGAGACAATAATGTTGTTCCTCCTGGAAGTGCTAAGGTCACAGGCCTCCACTTATGGGAATAGCCTACTACCTCAGAGCAAGGGAAATACAGACATCTGGAAGGACAGACAGATAGCTTGATCCTGAGACATGGGCTGCAGCACTGAGATGACAAGATATTGCAATTTCTCGTTAAAGACGACAGACTGGACTTAATGGGATGGGGAGCAGGCCCCCATCTTGCCAAGGGAGAGTTTCTAGAAAACTTCCTCTTGCTTTTATTTAAGCATGCTGTAACTGTGGATGTTTTCTGTCATGGCTTGTGTTTGCTGCCTTTGCCTGGGGAAGACCAATTCCTTGTTGGAATTACTTCTACTGGCAAGTGAAGTACAGCTCAGACCACTCATCTGTATCCCATAATTAGCTCTGCTTTTCTTCTTGTGATACATGAGCTCGCTTTTTCCCATTTCTAGCTTTTGCAGAGGAGTTCCATGTGAATTTCCGCTCCTTTGTCTTTAAGTATTTTGTTGAGAGCTGGACCCTAAAACATGTCTAAAATATTTTGCTGTAGAAAGATGACTACAGAAAGAGTTTGCATGGATTGGACCACAGTCTGTTACTGGAAGGGAAGCTTAACATTCAGCTTACGCTGTCAATTTCCCTTTGGCCTGGGTATTGTCAATGTTATCCTGAGAGTTCCTGTGGTTCCAAGCAAAACCTACTGCCCATCCGTCAGCAGAATACAGGCCTTTTAATTTAGCCATGGTGATATATGTGTAACTGAGCCTAACAAAAAAACACAAGGAAAAATGCAGTTCCCCACTTCCAATCTCCTCCCCAGCCCCCCAACCTCCCTCCTTCACTCTGCAGTGGAAAGTGAAAACAGAACTTTAGCTGTGTTTTCTCTCTCCTGGTAATCCACTGTCAAGAGGCTGTCTGTCACTCTTTCCACCTCAATGAAAACATCATCAGCTTTTTCATTTTAAGTGTTGACTTGAGAGACAAACCAGCCCTCATTTGTACCTTAATGTTCGTCTAGAAAGTGTTTTAAGATTTCAGGTTACACTCAGCAAGCCAATGCCCAGTGGGTCTAAGGGCTTAGATGGAGCTGGCCTCTCAGCTTGGAATTTATTGATTTGACACACTTTCTTTTATTACTTCTGAAGCACAAGGCATGCAATGGTGAAGGGGGGAAGACCTCAATTAATAGAAGCATGAAATAAAACACACATGTAAAGGGAGGTAAACAATAGGCCAGGAGCAGAAAACATGTATGAATCAAGTTTGCAAAAAAAAAAAAAAAAAGAAAAGAAAAACAAAAAGTAGCGCTCTGCCAAAGGCTGCGCGACGCAGCCTGGCGCTCGGCTGTGCCGTGCCGGTGCTGCTGCTGCCGCCGCCACCATGACAATGCTCGCAGGCTCGGCTCCCGCGCTGCTCCCGCCCGTGCCAGCGGAGTGATACCAGGGCAGAGCGCGCTCCGCGGCGGCGGCGGCGGCGGCGGCGGCTCGGGGCCGGGAGGCAGGCCCGGGGACACCGTGCAAAACCCGGCGCGGACCCGCCCGCAGGAGCGGGCATGGCGCTCACGGTGAGCGGGGCCCGACACCTGCCGGCCTCACCGCCACCGCCACCGCCACCGCACCGGCACCGGCAGCGGCAGCGGGCGGGCGGAGCTGCGGCCCGCTCGGGAGCCGTGCCCGCGGCGTGTGCCGCCCTCGGCCCCCGTGTCAACTGTTGCATAGTGGATGGAGCGCAGCGCCCGGCCCGGCCCGGCACGGCCCGGGCTGGCCTTGCTGTTTCGGGCCGCACGGGAAACACGGCGAGCAGCGGCGCCGCTCCGGGAGAACGCAGAGAGCGGCTGCCTCCGCACAGAGCGCCCGTGATTCACGGATCCGGAATAACAGCTGGCTCTAAACCGCTCGGCAGACAAAGCTATTGCGCCCACCACAATTGTCGTTGAGTGTTATTTTCTGTCTAGCCCTGTGAGAAATGCACTTCCAACTTGTATAGAACAGAATTATCTCAGAGAGACGCCCGTGTTCTCTAACATGCAGCCGATTTAACGAAAATTGGGAACTCACGCATTGGTAATGTAATCTGATTTAAACCATCTTCATTTTTTGCCATTGCAGATTAGCACAGGGTAGTATTTCTAAGATACAGTGACAAAGAGCAGTCTTTGTCTTATTTAAGTGCTCAGCAGTATGAAATTTGATTTCATGCCTATTGCCACAACTCACGACTATGTTGGGATGGAACATAATAGTGGACAAATAAAAACAGCAATTAGTACCTGACCTACGTTGGGGTTAACAAACAGACAATTCTCCCCAGAAAAGAGAACTTTTCTGTAGTATCAGTTTGAGAACTCACTTGAAGTTCTTCATGATCATTGATTACTGCGTTATCACAGACCCAGCACGGGGAAATTACAGCTGTGCTCGGAAGCAGCGTGAGAATGTGGGGAAGCTGCAGTCCCGAGTCAATTATAGACATTTGTGCCCCTCCTCATTGGGAGACGAGGATGTGCTGTAATTCCGCTAGTAACTGAATTTCTCCAGTAACTGAATAGGTAAGATCCAATGTAAGAATAGAAACAGGAGGAAAAAAGAAGGGGGGAGGGGTGTAGGAATTTCAGGAGGAATAATAATAATAATAATAATAATAATAATAATAATAATAATAATAATAATAATAATAATAATAACAAAGTGGAAACTGCGCACAGGCCAGGGAGGGAGAGGGCTGTAAGTAGGTTTAACTCGGAGCGAGCACTTTTTGGCTTCCTCATCAGTGCCCCCTGCAGCCCGCAGCCCGTGTGCGGCAGCCCGGCCACAAAAAGAAGTTTTTTTTACACCCACCGGGCAGAAATACCTGTAAAAGCAGTGGTCTTCCGATGGAAGGTTTTTCTTTTAAGGCCAATAGTAAAATAGCATCATAGAGGTAAGATTTCACAGTTCATTTTTGCATCATTTATTTTAAGGACACTTACATAAACCATCACCAGCTTCTAAAAAGCTCAAGTAAAATGAGCTATTTAGTGAACTATTTAAATCCAATTTTTGAGAAGGACAGCACTTCTGCAAAGCCTCCGAGACTGAAAAAATAAAACCAAGAAACAGATTCCTTGTATTACAGCCTGAGCCATACACGAAATAGAGAGATCTCAGTTTTGTTCTAACTACTGATTATTGTCATTAAAACAGATGTTCCTCTCAGCCTTGACCAAACAGCTCAGTTCTGTAGTCAGGCACAATCACAGACTCACTCATGAGTGTGTGTGCTCTCACCTCTACGACCATGGGCTTACAAACAAACACCTCTTCTGCAGAAATTCCCTTTGCACGCACAATTGTGCTTATTTGCTCTGTAACCTTTTTTTCCCCTGTTTGAACATCAGCTTTGGAACACCATCCTCCCAACTGGAATTTGAAAGGAATCAAACCTATCAGAATTCCAAACGATCTAAGATGAAGGTGCTGATGGCAGCAGATGAACAGTGATGCCTGCTGCTATCAGCTGACAGGACACTAATTACCAGCTACAGGAGATGATTGCTTGGTGAGACATCTATTCAGCGGGTTAGGAGTCTGAAAAATGATAAAACAGGCCTGATCTGTGGAAAGATACGCAGTATGAAAATACAGCATACGTTCTCGAGATGATTATCATGACAGAGATCTGTCTAATTAGGAAGGAACTATTTTAATGCTAAGATATGAAAGAGCCCAGCTGGGAGAGGAATTTAGAGGAAGACACAGAAACATGACTGTTAAGCTGACAGCAAGTGCAGCCTAAGCATGTTCCAATGACAGCTTCTAAAAAAAAAATTCATCTCAGCATTTAATCAATAGTGGTTTCAGAACCAGCACAGCCTTACAGATAATCCAGCTAGTCATATTAGTGGGAGGGACTCCACAAAAACACATAAAATGTGCCTTTGCAGAGCACTGCAGTTGGTCAGCAGAGCCAGACAGTTATTCAGTCGAGGGGCAACATGGAAAATACCACTGTGAGGACAAATGGGAGTCCCACTCTATTAGAAACCACACTGAAGGTCATTTGGAGAATAGCAAAAGCAAAGCTGTGTATTGAGGGCCCACTGAAATGTAAAAACCCCACAGCCTCCATGAATGAATGTATCAGTGAAATCCCCTTCCAACATTTGCAAGCCAGATTATGTGATTTATCTAGTTAGTGCACTCCACAGCATCTCTTCCAAAGTTTTTTCCAGTCTCTCCTCGCCTCTTTACAAACCCATCCTCCACAGTAACCAAAGGACATAAAGTGTTCAGCTTCTCTCCAGTGATTTTGCCCTCCCTGAGAGTTCAGTTTGTACTCTTGTCATTGTCAGACTCATTGACAATCTCTTCCTTCCTGATGGATTGAAAAAGGAATATTGACCAATTTTTGATTCTCAGTAGTTAGGTCTCAGACTCATAATAGTTATAAGAGTATATCTATCAATGTTTATGATACTTTGATTTGGTTTTGGGTTTTTTTTCCCATTTGCATATGTCTTTAGATTTTCAAGAACATCTTATTTATTTTTCTTTGCTGTTTGTCCGTGATTGCTTATTTGTACTTCAGGAGTGTTCAGTAAATAGTGTGCATTGGCACTCTGCTGCCTATTGGGTCTCCTTCTGTAGTCTTCTTCTTGCCTTTATGGATCTAATTGTCTTGTGTGGATTCTTTGTCTGTTCTTGGCAAACTTTCTCATTTTCACATCGTTCTCCGTGTTGAAATGAACACAGCAGTAGTGGGCATTTTGACCTCTACTGCTCCCCAAAGATAAGGAATCCAAGGGTGTTAGGTCATTCTTGAAGAGCAATCTTAATGCTCAGCAAGCTATATACGTATATATGCATATATATGCTGATGGATGTATGTAATTGTTATACATAATTGTGCAAATTATATATATATATATATATTAGGGCAGTAGTAGCTGGTAAACTGACAAACAACTGCCAAAGGACTTGTGGTTTTCCTGGATGTAACCAGACATAACTGAGGGTTCATTTGTATCTGTTCTGATTCCTGAGTTGCCTGAAATACACACTGGCAATAATTAGCATTTATTAGCATGTGGCTCTCAGACCTTTCTGGGTTCCATCATTCCTCTCTGCAGAGCGTTTATGAGCCACAGAACAGAGAAGTGGCAAAAGGCAGTACCTGTGACTCTTCATTTCACTCTGCTACCTATATTGCTATCTCCTTTATTTATTAGGATCCCAAAACTACTGGGGGCCTTGCTTTTAATTGCTATTATAATTACAGTTGATTTTATGTAGTAAGCATGCCCAGATGAGGTGTTTACACCCTTATTTCCTGTCCCTCTTTCACCTGTTTATAACAAATATTTGTGTTGTACCAATGTAACACAGAATGATTTTCATGCAACAGATATTTCAAGGTGACTTGTTTTTTAAGCATGTTTAGTATTTGTTAGCTCATCAAGGCATTCTGATTGAATAAGGTGATACAGACACAACATTCATGCTGTTGGGCCTTTGAGCTCATTGACGTTCCCATGATCCATGTGGGACATGTTCTAGAGAAATCCAGCACTACCCACCAAAACCACTATCTTTGCAGAAGTACATAGTCTATAAACAACACCCCATAAAACAGGAAATAAATAATAGCATTTTTAACTTTTCCAGGGTAAAGCATCAATACCTTTATCTATAGATTTGGTTTTTGTTTAATTCTTGTCCTTGAGATGTACAGTCATTCATTTTCCACTTCACCTGTGTGACTCCCATTTCTCCTGTTACTCTTAAGTACTCATCCAGTTTTTTAGCAATATTTTGATACCAGGGCAGGTTCTGTGTCACATACCATCTCAAGCTGGAACATTGAGCAGCTGCTCCCTTAACCCCATTTCACCAGTTTTGTCCCAAATGCAGCTACGCACACAGCCAGCTGAGAAAAAAGAAAATATTTATTTGGTGGGTTTCCTTGGTGTTTAACGGCATGCTACTCAATTTCTATGTCAGTGTCACACATTGGGTGGAGGTACAGATCAGGGAGCTTTATGTGCACAAGGGCACCTCATGATCCAACAAAACTAACCAAGCTGCATGTTGTACTTATGAAAGCATCTTATTTCGTGCAGATAGGAAAAATAAAACCAAGAAGAGACCTCAGGATTATAGAGTGTAAGATTCCATGAAGTGTAAAGAGACTGACTTGGCAGAGTTAATCATTATTCAGCTGCCAATGTCATTTTGTTCATAAATGAAGAGTCCAGTAGAATGCATACCAGCTCTATAGGCCTATATTTTGCACATCATAATTTTATAGCAGTGACACTAACAAGCCAAAAACTGGACACAAGGTTTCTCCATTTTTCTCTCCTATGAGCTGTCACCTCTCCCACATTGCCCGGTACAGTAATTACAT
The DNA here is from genome assembly GCA_035583995.1 of Arremon aurantiirostris. Classification (NCBI taxonomy): domain Eukaryota; kingdom Metazoa; phylum Chordata; class Aves; order Passeriformes; family Passerellidae; genus Arremon; species Arremon aurantiirostris. The sequence goes on from JAXCLO010000208.1 coordinate 10,527,128, forward strand.
TGGAATTTCACCTCCAAGACATAGTAACAGTAGAAGTTTGCTACTCTACCAATGTTTAAAATTCCCTCACAGTCCTTGCTAATGCACTGATTCTTTGCTGTGCTGAATCAGCACAGAACTGAAACCAATCTCTCCTCTTAATACTGACAGAAAGCAGTGCCTTCACAAGGGCACAGTCAACAAAAAACAGCATTAGAGTAGACTGAGAGTAGCTGTATCAAGTCCTGTAGCATTATTTTTAAATTATCTAAAATCAATAACCTTTCACTTCTGGAGCACGAGGTTCAGTTCTGCATTTAGCCATGCATGAAAAGGAGTTCAGCAATCTTGGGTCAGGCTCCAAAGAACCATTCATGTGATTCCCACGACTGGCAGGTTTTACTGTAGAGAAAGAATAAAAACGCATCAGAAAACAAAAGTGAGGTTCTGTCAGGTTGAAAAATCAAACACCAATAAAGCGGAATGTCAGAATCACAAACCAGCAAATTCAGATGTGAAGGTTTGGACCTGAATGGAGAGAGTGAAGAGTGGAATAGAAGGTAGGATCTCCTGTGAGCCCAATGTAGGAGCCAGCAATGGAGCACTCCTGGGAATGGCTGTGACTGGAGAGTCTGCACACCCACGGACGCTGCTGAACTCTGCTCCTGCACCAGAAGGGCTCTCAGGACTGCCACTGAGCACAGCAGGTGGTTCTGCATCTCACACATGCCCTGCAGCTTGCCAAGGCCAGCAGCATTGCCCACCTGTTACCATGAAATCCAGGGTGCTACTTGGAATCAAAAATCTGTTCCCAAGACAGTGAAGAAGAGTGCAAGTCCTTCTCTTCCATGAGGGAGCTCAACCTGAACAACAAAAAATACAAACAAAAACCTAAAAATACACATGAAAGTGAAAAAACTAGCAAAGGATTAAAATGAGAGTGAGAGAAAAGTGAAGAATGGCAACCCCTCATCTGTTCTCAGTTGCCTTGGGTGACAACAGGAACCTCCCATACCAAATTAACCCAGGTACACTCATTGACTCTTGACTTTTGACTCTGTACATACAAATGCTTTATGATTAGTTTTTCTCCTTACGTATAACTCTTGGTTTCTTTGACAAATACTAAATTTGCGTAGCTAGAATCCTTTGAAAGCAACCACACAATGATGCACTGTCATTTCAAGGTTTAAACGGGACTGACAAAAGGCGGTATCTTTCATCTGGTGACATCAATCAGGACATGCCTGATGCAGATGGTTTTCATATACACCTTCAAGAAGGAACTGCATCCTTACATTTGGTTAAAGCACATCTGCCTTAAAAGGATATGGATTCTAACTTGGAGCCTATGGAGTAAATACTGTGAAACTCACCAACAGTTTTGAGTCACTGCTTTGTCTAAAAATTAAGAGCCAAAGTGAAAAAAAGATAGAGAAACACAAGAGATTGATTGGGTTCATAGAAATATAAGGTTCAACTATTTCTGTATGATTTAACTGGTTTACTTTACTAAAAAGAGTAAAAGACCCTCAGAAAGTGATGTCCAAAGCACCTTTGCAGCTCTGCAGATTGTGTTTAACACTCCTCAGTCATCCTGTTGTGCGGGGAATCCTCCAAATAAAACCCCAGGAAATCTAGAGCAAGGAAACTGCTGCTGTTTTCATCCAAATACTTGGATAGAACTGGGAAAAATCCAAACGTGAAAAGCTGTCAGCTTCACAGCATAATCCTACCTGTGTTTTCCAAATTTACAGTACAACCACCTTAATCCTTGCACAATCTCTCATCATTTTTCCGTTGTAGAAAACTTTTACTTATTGTTTTCCTTCCTCTTGGGTGTGTCCAGGACTTCAGAGTCAGGCTGCTGTCAGTGTATTTTCCCCTCTGGATTCTTGGACAATGTGGGAAGAAAGGGTCACTACCACCAGGAAGGAAATGCCCTGTCACACTCCTAGGTTGTAAAATAAAGACAGTCTTTCAGTTCACCTCTCACTTTCTCAATACCACTTCAGGAAATATAATTCTACAAAAAAATAAAAGAATTAAACAAAGAAGAATGGCAGCAAACCCATTTTAACTAACCTTTGATGGTTAGAACCTAACCCACTATAGTCTTATTTAAAAATGGGTGGCTGAAAGGTGCTGCAGGATTTATAAGAAGAAAAAAGACCGTCCTGGAGGCTGATGCCAAATAACTCATTGCATGATTTATCACTCTTCAGTCAAAATGCACACGAACAAACTACGTAAGTAATTTAGACAGCAACCACCATGGAATGAGGCTGGCCTCTCATGTCAGTGATGAAACAGCCAAATTCTCTGCCAGTGGTGAGTTATTCCTTTTATCACTGGCAGAACTGCCTCAAGATCCATCAAGGCTACAAGTGTGCAAAACATGAGGCCTCTCCAAATTTAAGTGATAAAAACACCAAGTGTTTTATTACTTTACTTTAATCTTTATCATTTATGTTTGGAAAAAAAATAACAACTCCACAATGTCATCTAGGCAACAATGGGATTAATTTAAGGCAACAGTGGGACTAATTTGAGCTCAGCATTTAATTCCTGTAAGGAAGCTTTTCTTCCAGACCATGATCTTTGCCATTCCCACCTCTGCCTGCCCCCAGTCTCTCCCATAACGAAAGACATATCCTTCAGCCTGACAAAGCCAGTATAAAGTACTGGGTCTTTTATTACAAGTTGTAATTCAGTCACTTTGGAGGTGATTGTCTTTCTCAGGTAATGAATTAGTGGAGGAAGCTGGTAATTTTTTTGTTGCACTTTAACACTGCTAGAGAGGTCACATACTGTAAGTGAGAGAATAGGTGCTTAGAAATACTTCTCTACCTGCCCTGATTGCCTTAAAAAATCCTAAAGAAAGTACATTCATTATCTTGTGTAATTTTAAATATTTGTTTTTAAAACCTAGCATGATCTCAAGAAAAACAAGTTTTGTTGGCCTGATTTCAATGAGCAGAGCTTCAGTTAATAACGTAGCACACATAAACCCTCTTTTAAAAGTTCATAATCTTACACTGAAGACAGAATTGCTAAAGAACTTTGTTAATTTTTCTCCCTCTTAAATCAGTGTTACAGACTTCCAGCAGATGTCTTTAACAGACATTGTTAATAAAAGAAGTATTGTATAAACTAACTTCAGACCATTTCATAAGTATTATCTTCTCCCACCATTAAGTGCAGAACTTCTCCTATATCTTCAAATTATTTCATTAATGCCTAATGCAAAGAAACAGTAATTGATCTCCAAACCCTATAAACCTCTGCCAGCATCCATACTGTTCCTACATTTAAAAAACTGTGACTGCTTCCATTTATTTGTACAGGTTTAAAAGCTGCTCTTAAGAATGTGTTCTACTAGAAATTTTAGTCCATGAGCATCTTAATTTTAAGCTGAGAGAAAAAAAATCCATCTGCTTTTTAAGCTCTTGGGTGCCAAAGAGGTTTTGTAGTGTCAGGTGTTTTTCTGAGCAGTGTATAGCTAATAAATGTACCTTGGAATGTTTAACTGCCTGGGAAATGCTATTAAATATAATAAGTTTTTCAAGGCAGAAGTCCCAGCAAAGGCAATGTCCCTGGGTCAAACAGTCTGATACCACATGCCTGAGATAAGTCCCTAAGTCCTGCCATAACATAAGCTGTGCTGCTCTGATGTGAAGGTGCAGTTCTCAGTCTCCAACAACGGGGCTATTTACTCGCCTGAGTAAACACAGGTTTATGGGCTACACATCCCTATTTCCCTCCCATCTGTGCAGGTAACCCCGTGATATATAAAGTTTTCCTAGGTCTTGACCAAGTCTTATCTTCATGCTGGTACCAGCTTTTCCCCTCTACAGCCTGATTTCCACAGAAACCTAATGCCTAGTGAGATGGGAACAGCAACAAGTTCTTGGTTTGGGTAAGTAGGAGCCAGGATTAGCAAAACCTTAAGAAACATCTGGAGACACAATGTGCTTTGGAGTTGGGATTCTCTGGAGAAATTCTACTGAAAGCTGAGAGGTTACTCTTTTAACATTTGTCAAAAATCTGTATATTTAGACTGGGTAAATTAAAGTAGACTTTGGTCCATTAGAGGTACATAATACTCTTTCTTACAGGGAGGTGGTGAATGGCTCTAACATCTGAGAATAGCTCCAAGTCAGCTGCTGCTTTTCTATCATGAGTGGGACAATGTTTTCCCCCTCTAGGTACACCCATTTCACAGCAATATATTCTGTTGCTATTTAGGATTCACTGGCGACTTGCATTACAAATGTTCTTATAACCAGAGCTTTTGTTACAATGTCCACTGCCAGACAAAATTTGCCTCATTCTGGGTTTCACTGCAAAACCAGCACCTTCACTGAGCCACCTTCATTGGAACTTCTGCAATTCTTTTGGCAAACTTGAGGTGATGTAAAAACAATAGATAGCTTAAGGTCTAGTGTCAGCAAAAAAAAATCTCAAATGCAAATTGATTTGGCTGTTTAAAAATCAAAAAATGATGAATCCTCTGTATTCAAAGAAGAAACAGCACTGAGTGAAGTGTTTAATCCAGTGATAGAAAGCAAAGCAAATGATTGTGTGAACCCCAGTGAGAACAAAAATAGCAGCATTTTACACTGCTCTATTTATAACTCCATAATTTTAAATGGTAAGGCCAAAAATAGTCATTGCAATATGTTAGCTCAATGTAATTTTTTCTTTCCAAAAGAGATAAATTAGCCTAATTTTTTTTTTTTCAGTAGAGAGTAGCAAACTAAATAACAAATATCTTTCCAGAGAGTTTTAGAGGGTGTTTTTTTTTTGTTTCAGAAGTTTTAATCTTTTGTGGCATGAGTTCCTGGCATCTGAATGTGGTCCTTCCTTCATCTGGTTTCATTTAGGATCTACATCCATCAAGGGACTTTCAGAAATATGTAATGATTTAACAAGGCAGCTAGTTTAAGTGGGGGATAATTAGGCTTTCCCCTCCACTGTGTGCCACCGTGTTTTACTCTCTCCATCTCTGTACATCTTTGAAAAATAATAACTATTACAACAGCATTTTTGCAATTTTCCTTCAGAAAAAACCCTGCAATTTCAGGCATGCTGACCATGAAAAAGTCATTCTTATAAAAGTTACTCTCAAGAAAATGAACTTAAGGTGGAAGTGCAATAAAGAGTGAAAAAATCCTTATTAGCCTACAGACCAAAGTAGAAGAGGTGTAAGACTGTAAAGACACAGGCTAGTCATGGATAGCTGTTGTGATTAAAGGACAAAGCATTAGGAAAGAACAAGCATGCTAGAGACATCGATACTAAAGAGTGACTGGAATTACTCAGAGTGCTTCAAGGTAATAAATCTTCAGCAAAAGGAATGCACTTAAGAAAGGAGAAATTTAGGTCAAATTGCAGGAAAAGATTCCTAATGGTGAAATACAGAAAGTTGTGCAGTATTTGCCTGAAGGAGGAGGCATGGCATATCCCTGAGGACTTCTAAAACTGCACTGGAAAAAGCACTGAAGTGTTGGTACCCAATAATCCCACACCAGGAAGGAGAAAGGCTGGATGACATAACTGGGCTTTTTCCATCTCTGCTTTCTGTGACTCAGTGGTAATTCCACTGGCCAAATTCCAGTTTCAAATACAAAAATCCAACATCAACTGCAAGCAACCCCTGTTAAAAGCAAATGTTATAGAAGAACTTATCCCTTCACTCCAGCACAGAATGCAGTGCTCTTCAGAAATCAACACAGATCCCATGTTTTAACTTAGTTTTATTTGACTATGCCTACATTGTGATGAAAACAGCAAAACCGTGAACACTCATTGTGTTTGTACTTAGAGCAGGGTTCAGATGTGTTCAACCTGGGTACTCACACTGAAATTTCCAAATTTTGAATGGAAATTATACACATACTGTTTAATTGTGGTGGATTCTGTAGGTAGTTATAATGTTGCTCAGCACGAGGAAGAGGGATATATCTGAAATTCTGTGAACTTTCAAAGGCAGGCTTGCACCTTTCTTACTTGCTGCCTTTTTTTGTTTTTTTTTTAAGCTGTTGCTGGAGGAATAAAGGGGGGGGGGAAAGGCAGTATGTTTCACACAGAGTCATCTAAAAATCTTACTCTTTTCACTTAAAATAACCACTATGTGGTCTTGATCTCAGGCTTGGAAAGAGATGCAGCTATCTGCATTCCAAAATCCACAAAGGCCCATGCTGTTCTTGGAAAGCCCTTGTTCTACCCCAGCTGATCACAGGTGATTAGCAAGCACTGGGGCAGCAGTCCTGCTAAACTTCATGGAACAGAGGAATTACATCCACAGCACTAAAAGCAAGTAAGCATTGTAGGTCTGATGATGAAAAATATGCACAGAGTGCCTTGGCACTACTGTTTCATTTTGTATGAGGAGCGTGCTTTTGAAGAGATTTGTCCTGAGAGTTTCATCCTGGCTTGCTCAATCCGTGGAGCTGTCTGAAGCTGGATTAATTTCAAATGAAGCTACACTGGAAGATGTGTTCCAGGCATTACTGGACATCCAGTCCACTGCTCCAGCCCAGAGCCAGCACACAGTGAAATATCCTCAAAAGCACATAGCATGGTCATGTAGGAAAATTCACTGCACAGATCCACTCCCGCTGCACCCCACTGCTGCCCAACACAGACACAGCCTGCTGCCTCTGACAACCCATCCCAGAACCGATGGCCTGACTAACAACACTGCTAGCGTGAAAAACGCCAACCACTTGGTTTTAAAATTTTTTAAAGTTTAATAGTAATAAAATGGTTAAAAAAATAGTAACACAACTAGAGTAATAACAATTTGGATAAGCTCAATTAGGACAATATGAGACAATAAAAACAAAGAGTTACGGACAGTCCAGGTACCTTTTTCTGGGCAGCACCAGCCC
>JAXCLO010000208.1:10534102-10548767 GCA_035583995.1 Arremon aurantiirostris
TTGGGTATGGAGAAGTGCAGCAAAGCTTGCTGCTGGGCAGTGAATTTGTGTATGGAGAGACACAGCAAGGCTTGCTGATGGGCAGTGAATTTGTGTATGGAGAGACACAGCAAGGCTTGCTGATGGGCAGTGAATTTGGGTATGGAGAAGTGCAGCAAAGCTTGCTGCTGGGCAGTGAATTTGTGTATGGAGAGACACAGCAAGGCTTGCTGCTGGACGTGAATTTGTGTATGGAGAAGCACAGCAAGGCTTGCTGATGAACATCTGAATTTGGGTATGGAGAGACACAGCAAGGCTTGCTGATGGACAGTGAGTTTGGGTATGGAGAAGCACAGCAACGCTTGCTGATGGGCAGGTTAATTTGTGTATCGAGAGACAGCTGATTCTTTCTGCCTGCTACTGCACCGCCCTAAATCCATCAGGAAACGGAAAGGGAGTGTCATAAAGAGCTGTGGTGAGACGCGGCAGAGTGCCAACGCTGCTCAAGGGAAGTAAAAACTTTACTAAGTGTGCAAAAAGTTCATCATTAGTCACCGCATTTTTTGTCCTACGTCACCCCTTTCCAATCAGCTGAAATCGCAGAACGCAGCGCAGCCAGCCATAAACACCTTCAGTGTCTGAACAAGCAGATGGCTTTACAGAAGCTGTTTTCCTCGGCCGGAGTTACACACCCGGACAATGGCAGAAGTGAAACCCAGGGCGGGTTTGCGGTGTCCGCAGGGAAAGGGAAGCGCCCGGGCGGGGCTCCGTGGCAGCGCTCGCTCCGTGCCCGGCGGAATCGGGAGAGCTGAACCCAGCCTGGACCCCCCCCTTGGGAACGCACAGACGTCCTGGTTCTGCAATCCCGCAGTTACACTGCTGTGAAAAACGCCAGTCACTTGTTTTTAATTTTTTTAAAAGTTTATAAGTAATAAAGTGGTTAAAAAAATAGTAACACAATTAGAGTAGTAACAATCTGGATAAACTCAATTAAGACAATGTGAGACAATAAAAACAAAGAGTTACGGACGTCCGGGTACCTTTTTCTGGGCATCATGAGCCCGAAAAAGGACCCACGTTAACAGAGGGTCAACCCTTAAAAACAATAACCTGTTGCATATTCACACACCTCATCCATGATGCATAAATTCCATTCCAACACAGGATTCTGTCTGGTCATCGTCAGCTTCTTCCTCCGAATCCTAACAGCGCCTTCGAGACGGGAAGAAGTTCGTTTCTTCTGATAAGAGGGCAATAAATTCCTTTTCTCTGAAAGATTCAGGTGTCCTGTGGCTGCTATCTCGCTGCGAGTCCTTTCTTTTAAACAAAGCATCTTACATAGCATCGTTTCTATTTTAACAATTTTTATACCCTAAAACTATATTTAACACAGTACTTAAGAGAATTAATGCAGCATTACTTTCTAACACAACACATACAATACTCATTTTAATATTTGCGAAAAGCCAATCGAAATACATGCATTTTTCACACTTAGGAAATTAATGGAGCAACACCGCGGACAATTCTGGCTCATCAGCGACTCCTTAATTCTGCTCTCTTTCCCGAATCCAGCCTCTTTGATTATTTTATCGCTTGCACTAAGTGAAGCGTAAATCCTGCGGGATGGGATGGGTGTGCCCTCCGAAGCTCGGAGCAGGAGCACTGAGGCCTTTCCACCCTCCCATCACCACCCAAAGCTCGGAGCAGGAGCGCTGAGGCCTTTCCACCCTCCGCACAGCACCCAAAGGAGGGAGCCGGAGCACTGACGCCTTTCCACCCTGCCATCACCAGCAGGCCCTTTCCAGCTCCGCTCCCGCTCCACCCTCGCTCGCTCCGCCGCACAGGCGCTGGCTGCGGCCGGAGGGAGCGCCCGGCGGGGCGGGACGAGCCCTGGGCACGCCGTCCCTGCCGTCCCCGCCGTGTGCCGGCAGCGGGCCCGGCCCGGCCCGGGATGCCCTTTAACCGGCGGCGCAGCGCCCAGCCCGGGCTCCAGGGAAACCAGCCCAGAGGAGCACACGCCGGGAGCCGCAGCCAAGCTGCGGGGTGGATCCTCCCGGAGCGGGGCCAAGCTCCTCCGGCCCGCCCGCCGTGTGCCGGGCCCCGGGGCTGCACCGAGCAGCGGCAGCGCCGCCGGCCCGGGCCCGCTGCAGCGGCGCCACCTGCGGGCCGGCGGCGGCACCGCGGCCGGGGAGCGGCTTCCCTGAGGGAATGGCCGGCACGGACAGGGCAGGCCCAGCGGATCCAGCAAGGATTCGGGAATTCAGCAACGTAATACACCGCATATTAATGACAGCATTCGCTTTCAGTTGAGTAAAACGTCACATAGAATGTTTTGAGTGAAAACTGTGAAGGTAAACGGAAAATAAAGTAAAATACAACACCTGTTTATCACCTACCAGATAATTATTTTCTCTTTTTTTCCAGTCACCGCAGCCCAGGAAACTAGCAGTCAAAGACACAATGTCCTGTCACTGACAGCACTGCAGACACAGGAGGAGATGAGAATGCCTTGGCTTCCAGGGCCTTGTGAAGTAACAAGGGACGGGGCTGCTCTTTGCACAGGTATTCACACCATGGAGAGTGTTCTGCTATGAGATCAAGCGAATGCAGTCCACCTAGATCAGCCTTGGATGGTGACAAACATCCCAGAATGGTGTAGGCAAGAAAAAGCTTACATTTGAAGCATGTGTAGAGGTCGATGTTTCATGGTGATGGCTTGGGTGGGCTCTGTGCTTTATGCTCCTGTGAGCTCTATCTGCCCAGTCTGGAAAGGATGCAGACAGCCTGACTCTAAAACTGCAAACCAAATGTTTTGTGACAACTGCAAGGTGGGCACACAGAGGCCAGGATGAGACCGGAGTGGTAGGAAAGCCTTTCCACAGAAAAACAGCTCTCCAACTCAGGACAACAATCAGCAAAGTCACTCCTGGGGGGAAAGGCAAACACATTTGGTGTGCAACAGGACATTGCTGTGAGACAAGGGAAGTAATCCCTGCGCTGTGTTCATCACTAATCAGGCCCCAGGCTCGAGGGCAGCACCTTGGTTTGGGCACGCGGCAGGAACGTTGTTAACTGCAAAGAGCAGCAGGGAGCAAAGACGGTGATCAGAGGGCTAGCAAATACAGCCTGCCATGAAAGATCAAAAGAACTGCAGCTGTTTTATCTCCAGATGGGAAGGCTGGGGAGGAGTAGGGCCGCCGTTTTCAAAGCAAAGCAGTAATTTGTTCTGCCTGCCCATTGTGAACAAGGATTAATAGATTTAAATTGCAGCAAACTTTCCTAGTGATAAGTGCAGGGAAACTGAAACATATTGCCTGGAGAGGTTGTGATGTATTTGTCGCTAGGGAACAAATTAAACAAACATATTTTGAGACTAATATTAAAAAGAAATCAGAAGTGTTACTGGCGGTTACAAAAAAAAATTACTTATTTTATGAGAGGAAAAGACCTTTTTGACTTGAAACACAATAAGAATTTTTAAAAGGGGAACAATATTTCCATTTTTGAACTAGCTCACGGAATGAATTGAGAAACCATGAGTATTTCTGTATCTCAGCCCCCTGTCAATGAAATGGAGGTAGCAATACACAATTTATGATACTGTGAGTCCGTAATGCATTATTGCAACTTTGTGGATGCTGGGAAAGGACGTGACATACAAATGCAGAATATCTCCAGACACCCTCAGTTATTTCATACTTGCACTGCTTTAAATGCTGCAGTTTGTTTTCCTTCCTTCCCTAAGAGCTCACAGCACACTGGGATCTCTCCTAGTAACCAAGGCACACCTCTTCCCAAAGAGGAACAAGCCAGAGCTCGTGTGGTTTAATAGAGCAGCAGTTGAGAAATACCTGTAGATTAAAAACCCACAAATCCTAACCATTGCATTTCATACCACTACAAGTTTCTTTTATTGTGACCTCTTACATTTGGCATTATTTGTAGAGGTACAAAATACCTAATTCCCTTCTAGCTTTACTTAAAAGTTGCAATCAACTTACCTTAAAAAATATATTATTCTTACAAAGACAACATATCAAAACTTCTGCTGTGTTCCACTGCTCCTTTTTTATTTCTGCACTGCTTTTAAACTGATTATTTGTCCTTTTTTACTCTAGATGTGGCCCTTAGGGACATTGCTCAGTGGTGGCCTTGGCAGTGCTGGGTGAATGGTTGGACTTGATGACTTTAGAGGTCTTTGCCAACCAAAGTGATTCTATGGAGACAAGTATCACCAAGTACATTTAAAAGCATATTTAAAATACTTTAATAACTATAGTTCAGCATAGGAGTTGTTTTACTTTGCTTTATATCAGTATATTTAAAGATGCAGGGAAAGTTTTGGCACAGATGGGAGCAGCAATCAACTGCTTCTAGCACACAGCATGTCAGTGAAAGTCAGACAAGTTTCCCCTCACTTGTGCTTATCAAAAGCCTTCTCTGCAAGATGGATCATGTGGCTTCTGCTATTAAAAAAATCACAATGATAAGCAGAAATTGAGAGAGATGATCAAATACATCATTAGTGGAGCTGCTCAATAGTTAGTACTATACATTATTTTTAATCTTTGCTTTCTGCAGCTCTCTAAGATTTCAAGTGGAAGCAGTGTCACTGCCATCTGTACTTGGGGAAATGTTTCAGCCCTCTTCAAGACTTTTCAGTGGGACAATTTGTGAGAGTCAAGAGTCAGTTCTCAGTTAGGTAATATAGTTTATTGAATCAGCCACAGAAGGGTCAGGAGTAAGGCCTGAACCCCTGCAGTTCTGGAAAAAGACCTCACTGGGGATAGAGTCAGTCTGAGAACTGGAATAGGGAAGGAAGCAGACGAGTTCTCCTGACAAGTAGTGTAGGAATATGAATGGAGGAGGGAAGCTAAAGGTGATGAGGAAGGAACTGATTCACTGAGGTACCACAGCAAATGAAGGTGACCTGCAAACCAGGGGCAGTTGAGTTTGGTGTGATGAGGTACCTGAGTACCCAGGAGAGCTAATCTGATCTACCAGGACCGAGAGCGACAGAAGAAAAGGGAAGACCCAAACTTTCACAAAATGTCTGAATAAAGGAGATGGAATTAAAAAGAGGGCATAGTGTGAGTAACTGTCCCTGTAACCCTCACACCATTGCCACTATCACCTGTATTTCCAGGTTACAGACTTCTGTTTTGTTACACAGACTTGTTTCCATTTGACACTAGCCTTGCTAGACACTGAGACAAATCATTAGGGAAAAGAAAACCAAACCCAAACCGAGAGAATACAATGATATTCAAATTGTACATCACAAAGCAAAATACAAAAAGGAAAAAATTTAATAGGTTAAATACAAGGTGTTAATTATGACAACCCACAGTTTTAAATGCTTGACTTTGCAGTCACAATAATGTTATTACAAATTAGTTGTGTGTGGACAGAGTTTAGACAGAAATATAAATTGTCCTCGTAAATGAGTGTCTATAGAAACACTATGAGCAATACATGGATTTCACTATTTGTGAACAGTGAAATGTCTGGGGGGGATCTCCTCTTTAACCAATAATTTTACAGAATTTATATAAACTGATGTGTAGACAAGAAAGAACTTAGAAGGAATAGCCAAGGCATGGGATAAATCCTGACAATGCTCACTCTCCAAACTGTCTCAAGGTTGCAGTTGTGAAGTGATGGCATTAGTAAAACAAATTCAGAGTTACTGCAAATTCCGAGGAATAAACCAAAGGCAGCTGGGTAATTAAACCCTGGACCAAACCACCACAGATCCCTTCAAAGGGCCTCTGCAAAAACAACGCTGAGCATTTCTTTGGCAAGATGGGATTTCTCTTCTAAAAACATATATAACATTGTGGTTCTCTGAATGTACTATGGACAAAGAGCTGCCATTCAAAAATCCCAGCCTGCCTTTTAACCAACCCTGTGCTTTAACGAGCTGTTTCTCTTGTCTCTCAAACAACCTATACTTAGAAATGCCCTAGAATCAACATCAGGCAGCAGCAGCAGGGCAATCCTCATCTCCTGAGCTGGCTTCTCCACAGTCCTTCTCCATGCAGACCATGCTACCACAGGCATCAGCTTCTATTTCTTACTGCTGAAAGGACCTAATTCCATTAAGCCCAAAGAAAACCTGGTTTTGCACGCCAGATGATTTCATCATTAACTGACACGCTTCCCATCTGGGTCCCAAATGTCAGTTCTGAGTCCAGCAAGAATTAGGCAACTCAGCAACTGACTTAAAGAATAATTGTTTTATCATTTTTATCTCAGCATTTTCATGACATAAACCCAAAATGATTGCCATCTTGTCCATGTCACCCTGCAGCTTTTTATCCCCTTCTCTCCCAAATTTCTTCTGGCAAATCAGGAAAGGGTATTTCTAGTTCAGAACGGCAGGAGTAGAACATGAACATTTTGTTCTAATTCATGACTAGAAACTAAAATTGCTAGTCATACATTATTCTAGTAGCATGGAAGCTTTCAGCTGCAACAGAGGCTAATTCTGGTCTCCGTGTTCCTGCTTCCAGGGCACAGAGATATTTCTGCTTCTGACAAGCAAGGAGGAAAAATGACAACTGTGCCTTCTTTGCAGCAGCAACATTTTTTACTGAACAGTCACTTCCCTGCTCCCCACCATGGAAAAACCACCTGCAACACTGGCTACAGACACCAGCAGCATAATTTTTTTTATGACTCAAAAGCAGCAGCAGCAACATCAAAATACTAATTTTTCTATCATCAGGAAGAACATCTGAATCCAAAGTCCCCATCAGAGTGATGCACTTCATCTCCTGCCTGTAACCTTTCTTTCTTATAGATACCAGTGGAGAAGTTGTTTTAAGTTTTAAGAACTACACTATCCAATAAATTTAGCTCTTCATATTCCAAAATGACAAAAGTAAGTGAAGTTACATCATATGAATTATGAAGTGATAATGTCTTTAGTTCTGCCCCAATCAGAAGTGTAACTGTTTAAAGCTTGTAATAATCATGTTCAAACATATTCAGATTATAATTACTTTTCTTCTGATAATGATACCCTGTCTGATTGGATGATTACCTGTTTGACTTTGATAAGTCCCAAGGTCAAAGAAGATAATTACAGACATCTGTTTTCTAAGAAAAATAAACTCTTGACAAATACTGTTTAAAGTGACATCTGCAAATAAGCATTTTAGAACCATGCTCTTAATGTGAAAGTCACAGGCGAGCAAATAAAACAATAAAAGCAAACTTTGAGGCCAAGGAAGTTCTCTGAGCTACAAGCTATCTTTCACATGAACTCATAATTATTACATAGAAAAGATTGTTTGGGGACCATAGGAGAAAGATCCCAAGTAACAGAATATAGTAATGACTCACTAGGGCTCAATGCTTTATATCTGTGAAGTGTAGCACAGAGACAGAATTATGTATGTTTTCAACAACATGAATCAATTGACATTAAAGCTTTATTCCATGGATTGAATGTCAGAAGAAGGAAAGGCCCAATTACCACCCTCAGATATTCCAGAGAGCAGCAAATTCTGTGATCACTCCTTTGCCAGATTCTGCCTGCTGCCTTAACTAACAAATAAGCTGCTTTGCCTGTACATGAGCTGGAGAAAACGATGTACCTGTTGCCCCAGCCAAGAGCATTTCCAGCAAATAACACTGAAAAGGACCCAAACGTTATGAAGCAAGGAAGGAAATCAAACTTCACTAGGAAAGTGGTTGCTGTCAGCAAAACACAGGGCTGGGGAAAGCCATAAATCAGGGCCTGGTTAGTAAATCAAGCCCAGCCAGTTGCTCTGCTGGAGCTTGAGGCAGAGGTGCATCTATGGAGTCCTGCAGGCTTGGTGGTTCAGTGTAGCTCATGAGTCACCACCTTTAAGGGTGGGTGCACAGCACTCCTTCAACTTTACAGCACCAAGGCTGCTCATGTGAGGAAACAATGAAATAATGAAGAAAAAGACCAGCTTTCACCTTATGATCAGATACATGCCATCAGCCTCTGGCTGTGGCATGGTGACACATTAAAGCTAGGAACCTTCTTACAGTTTATTCTTTACCTCTTTCATCTGTCTTTGCACCCTGCCTCCCACTTCCTCTGCAATTAACAGTTAGACAACTGTTCTAATAAACACCTGCTCGAGGAGATGACCTGTACTTTCCATCAGAAGTGTCTTGTATGTCCTTACTGGATAACAAATCTAAGCCATGACTTTCCTTACCCATCCACATAGCTGAAACTCTGATTCTCACCTTGATTACCACAACATCCTTCTCCCTGGCCTTGGCAGATGCAGTCTTGTCTGTCTTATTTCAGTCAGCTTTTCCCAATCAAAACTGAAAACCTTTTCTTCAAGATGCTGCAGTTCCCACACAGGGAATTTGGTAAGCAAAGTTACTCAAACTCGAGTACAAGAGATAACACCTTGTAACCACTTCCACAGTCTCAAAAAAAAAAGAAAAAAAATAAAACTTCTTAAAAAACCCCCTTGCCTTGATAGAATATTTTTAGAGTGAAGCATGGGACCAAAGTGAGTATTCCACCATTTAAATGCTGTGACTCATGGATTTAGATTTAAAGTACCAGAATTTCTCCTTAATATATTAAGACACTTCACATTTGTGTTCAGTTTCTGTCACGGTTCACAAGTATCCTTTTTAACTTTCATTCCTTTTCACAAGTCATGCATTTTAAAAATAAAACCCATGAAGATTCTCATATAATTTCAGGGGTTTTTTTTAAGGAAACACGATTTTAAGATTCATGAATAAACTAAGATCTGTGCACAATTCTACTAAAATCACTGGGAAATAGCTCATTTTGTAGGGGAAAGAATATGTCCCAAGACCAGCTCCTTCACCAGAAATCGCTTTCATCATATCTGAAAACATCTTTCGCTCTCAACTGAGATTTTCCTGCTATTGCATTGCTATATGCACTATTGATCATCAAGTCCATTAAAGGCATTAGTCACATTAAATAATTAATCTCTCCAGACCAGCTTTGGCCACAGATGCCATCAGCAGCAGCCCTCCAGGAGACTTGTGCTAAAGGAAAGCCAGCATGGCTGCAGCTCAAATAGACACCGTCCAAAAATAAGCAAGAAACAAATGACTGAGCAAATGTGTTACATGATTTCATTCCACTGCAGGTTCCTCTAGAAACCAGGTGTGTGACAGCAGGAAACTTGAGATCTTTAAACAGGGCATCTGCATGCAAGTGACAGTAATATTTACTGAAGTATGGGGCTTTGAAATAACAGATACACATGCATGGACTTTGTCATTCTTTGACACACACCTTATTCTGCAGAGTGCTCCAAGGGAGGAGCAGCAGGCTGCTTATGTGCTTTGGTCACTCTGGTCAGAGAAAATGACAAATGGCATATTTGTTTCACCTAATAAGTCATTCAAGGGCTTGGAATTGTGCCTGGTACTCTGGACCCAGCCCTCTTCACCAGCTGCACATCACAGGGCTGTGAACAAGCCAAAGCCCTCCCTTGGCACACACTCACAGTACCCCAGAGCAGCAGATGCAGATCCCACACAACCCTCTCCTTCAAAGCCTGCAACAACAGCAGGCAGCCCAGTAAGAGCATCCAGTGAAATCCACCCAGCCCAAAGTCCATTGCATTTTCATGGACTGTAAGCAACACTTCTTGAACACTAAGTTACTTTTGCTCTTTTCTCTATCAAAAACCCCTCCAAGAAAATCCCTTGTGCAGCCTTAGAGAAAACAAAGGGGAATGATAACCAAAAGCCAGGCAGGATGGCTACAATTGTGTTATAGACAGAGCTTGTGGCAGCAGGGTTTGTTCAGCATGTGTTTGTGAGAGCAGAGAGAAGTCAGAGAGTTTCTAGCAGAACGATTTCCGCCCAAGAGCTCAAGGTTCAGAGGAGCCAGCACAGAGCAAGACGTGTGCAGCTGCCAACGCCACCTGTGCTGGGCTCATTAAAGGTTTAACACAGGATCACGTGCGCCCTGAACATGGCTGACAGCTGCCTGGCCTAGCACACACCTCCAAAACTTTGGGGAAAACAGAGAAATGGAGCTGCCTTTGGACGAGGAGGATGGCACCTTCACCAGCATTTCTCTGGCAGACGACTCAGGTAGGAGACTGCAGCACTCCGCTGATACAATGCGAATTCCACAGGCTGAGTAACAGCGCCGTGAGAGCAGGCAGGGCTGTCCTGATCACCAGGTGCAAGGTATTTATGGCACACACCCTCAAACAAACTCTTGTTAGTTGTGTGGTTTGAATAAGCCTTGTGATGAGCTGAGAACTGAGGGTTTGGGGCTATGGAGGCTACCCCAGTTTTCATCTATTAGCTCTGGGTAATATACACTCCTCATCTGAGCACACAGAGCCTTTCACTGGTTAGAGACACTGTTACACAAGTATTTACTCACTATCAAATAAAATACAGATAATGCTCTATACAGAACAATAAACCTCTGACATATCCTAGTGAAAACTCACAAGAAATTGTGCGAGTCAATTGGTAATGGAAATAAGTTGATATTTTAAACCCTCACTGTTAGGCATTTAATTGTTTTGAAAGAAACTACAAAAGCAAAGACTGCCTATCCCTCCACCATCCTCCTCTCCACTTATAGAATAAAATTACTTGGAAGGGGAAGTCGGAGAGTCCTACACAGTGGAAAAATGAAGCGAGTTAATATGAATTAATAATAAATTATTTAGAAAGGTCTGGCCAGAGTATCAACTTGATTATGTCGGCATGGCTGCCAAAGAGCTGTGCTAACTCGCACTGCTAGGGTTCTGGAGGGCTTCTTCTTGAACAGTACAAGCTCCATTTCCTCCCCTTCCTTTTTTTATTTTATTTTTTAAAGAATGTTATTGTGCATGCTGTATTTACCTCCCATATTTAAAAACCCCAAATTCCACTAAGTTAATCTTATTTTTAGAACATAATTTTCTATTAGCAATTCCATATCAGTGTGATGGGGCTGAGCTGGATGTTTGAACACACTTTCTTTGTACATCACATAGGGCTGCTGACACCAAGATGTGGTTGGCCCAAGTTGTTCTCAAGAAGACAATTTGTCAGAGCTTGGTCTATTTGTGAAGTATGCAGGTATTAAAATAAAACATGTAAATTAAGACAAACACAAAATTGTAGCAAGACAGGAACTTTCTGGAAAGTATTTTAATAGCAACATTAACAGCACATGAAATCAAGCAAAACATGAAAATATTTTCACCTTTAATGAAAGAAATATCTTTCATTGTAGAAACTCAAAGCACTGGATAAAGTTCCCTCAAAAAATGACCAACCTAAACAGAGGAAATCAAACCAAAAGTAAAACAAAACACTGAAATGTTGTCCAACATCTGCAAAAATTTCTTTGCTGTACTTCCAATTAAGGTTGAATAAGCAGATCAAGGCCCTCTTTGCTCATTGAAGAGTACCTAGGAATTATCTTACTAAGGTTATTTAAGGTTATTCTGAAAGAGTAAGAAGAATTGCATTGAATTTGGTGTAAAGAACAATTACCTGAAAAAACAAACCTCAGAGTGTGTTATTTCTGCAAAGAAACAAAAGAATGAAGATTTGGTGTAAAAGGTCTCAGCAGCTAGCAAGGCAAGGAAAGCACTTAAGCCACTCGTGTTGCTTTCTGTCTCTTTCTTTGTGGCAGTAATTAGCCCAAGGAGCAGCCAGTGCATTGCCACAGCAAAGTCATCTCGGCAGTAGTGACAGTGCCTGCCTGTGTCAGTGCAGAACAGGATCCATGTCCACTGTGGGGGGAACAGAGCGGCTCTGTCAGCTCTGCAGCCTGGAACCCTGCCACAAGGGAAGCCACAGCCTTGCTGGTGTGCACCGTGTGCCATGGGAAAGCAGCAGGGAAAACTGAGCTTCAGAAATATAAAATGGCTGAAAATGTTTGTCCTTAGCAGCACTGACCGAGAGTCTGAGTGCAGAGCAATGGAATCCTCTCCTCAGTTTGTAACGTTACCTGTGTATGAACTCAGGTAAACCATTAATGATGCATTTTATCCTATTTTATCACACAAAAATTGCTCTTTCAGTGAAACTGAATAAATTGATTCCTTTTGCCAGTGACATCAGCTACTCTTATAAACTCTAGAACTTAGGATACAAGTAAGTATAGATAGCTGCATTTGTAAATGCAGCTGAAACTTGTTGCTATAAATCTAATATAATGACAATATCATGAATGCCTCCTCTGATTTAATTAAATGCCTTAGAAAATAGTCTGGGGTTGTTGTGACCCAAGTGCAGGACCTGCCAGATCAACACTCCCAGCCAGCCTGGTGTCACAATATGCATAGGTGCCTTCCCTGGGACACATTCTGTGTTATAGAAGGAATCTGATTGCTGGGGACACTTCCTAAGTCCCTACAGCTTTGCATTTAAAGTGCACACAATTTTTAATTTTTAATATATTATGCAATGCAAGACAGGCGAGGTAAGGAATTTTAAAAGGCAGTAGGTAAATCATGTGATACGTTCAGCTTCTGGTTTCTTGGTTGATTTCTCATACAAGAATACTTTGGGCTGTGGACCTTTATTTTGTGATATATTTGGTTTGGGCATTTTTGCATTTGTGTTTTGGGGTTTTTGAGTGTGTGCATGTCTTTTGGTGTTTGTGTGTTTAAAAGTGGTGGTGCACTGGATGTTTAGAATTGTGGAGCTGCCTTCTTTGCCCTGGAGAACAGAGGAAGGGCTAGGAATGCCAGCCTTTTCAGGGGGGCACAGGATGATCTAGGCATTCTCTCTGTGGAATTTGCACCCAGCAGTACCAACCCAACCTCTTGGTCCCTGGACCGTTCAAAGCTGACCTCATAACCCACAGCACTCTGAGACCAGAAATGCCATCTGCTCTCTGCTGATAACCCCTGTGCAATGCCAGCAGTGGGAGCTTAGAGCAACAGCTTTCTCTGCAGGAAAACCAAAAAAACCTCTCACACAGCCTGGTTTCTGCAAAGGGGTTCGTCCTGGTGCTCATGCTTAGAGTTCAGAGTCAAAAGAAAGTACTGCAGTGAGAAACCACAGCCAGGCAAAGCAGAATGAACCCCAACGGTACACACACCAAAAAGGAAACAGGAGGTAAACCAGCAGCCCTTGAAATCACTACTGCTTTAGCTACAGCAGCACAGGAGCCAATGTGTCTGGTTTCCATTCTGTCCTCTAATTTAACATCAAAGATTTCCCCCTTTTGCTCATTTTGGGACAATTTTGACCATAATCTGCAACTGTAATGCAGCAAGAAAAGTGGAATTTCTGCAGCAGAGGGGTGCATTTCCTCAAGATCAGCCCACAATAATTTTTCCCCCTCTTACAATACAAAAACACAGCACATCCTTCACCAGGTAAGCAGGGTCTCCCTCCATTTGTACACACCTGGAGAATATGGCCATAATTTTTTCCCCTGTTAATGCAAGAGCTGGAGATTGTCTCATTAGAAAGAATTAAGAGAACCTGTTGATTGCAAGGTTTGCCAGTGCAGCAAGCAAGACTGAAACAGTGCAAGCATTAAAGCTGGCATTTAAAAAACAGCAATCAAGGAAACTTTCCAACAAGCTCCCAAAGCCCAGCCACCACCTGAGAGGACTGCTTGCAGGAAATAAGGAGGATTGCTATGTTGAAAATGCCCTTTGTAGAGACGTTTAACAAAACCAGCTAATGGAACTGGAAACAGGTTCATTTTCCACTACAGATGGATAGCAAGACTCTAATTGCAGTACATTTTCAGACCTTGAAAAGCATTCAGTCTAATCTGAATTTATCTGATTGTAAGGTTAAAAAAAGTCATTGACACAATAACAGCGTGGAGGCAGCCAGAAGATGATGTTAGAATACACACTTTCTGAAGTGTGTTTAAAAATACAGTAGAGGGCTCACTTCCCAAATGCCTTTATCTTCCTGAGCGTCTGCACAGCACTGAATTATTTATTCACAACTAGATATATTACTGCAATTTACAGATACAATAGGAATATATTTCAATGCAACATACGGTTCAAGCCACATAGTATTACAAGTTATGCAGTCCCTTCAGTGAAGCCACCAAAATTAGTTCAGGTCATGCATGTTTTCCATTGCTTTGCTGTGGCTCACAGACTGTGCTGTGACATTCTGCAAGGGTCATTCCCTCCAGGGAAAGAACAATGACACAGGAGCGTTGTTTGGGAGCTGCTGAGCCATTAGATGAGAGCAGCTCCGCGAGGTTACTGAGGTGGTGTGTGATGTGTGATGTGATCTCCGCGCCGTGAGACCCAGCGGCACGGAGCTAACCACAAGTGTCCTGCTCTGACCCTGCTGTGGAAAGGCTTCTGGCGTGCCCCAGTGGAAGCAGCTGGGCCGGGTGTACGCGGAGTGAACGCGGCAGGGAAAGCCGCTGCACCCCGTCTGGGAGGCGGCTTTCTCCCGGAGCCCACATAAAGCACCGGGGAGCTGACAGCACCCACACACGCGCTGCTTCCTCGGGCCTTCCTCAGGCCTGCCAACCCCTAAATTTAAAGGGTTCCACACCGGGGAACAAATGCCTTTTATTAACCTCCTTGGAACACTAGGCAGCGCGATCAGCCATTGAGGGCCGCTGCTCTGAACCTCTGAACACGGGCGGCCCATGAGCACACAGCGAATGCATCAGAGCCATTGGATCTCATAGGCCGCCCAGCGGGACGTGCCGTGAGGGGCGGGCACGGCCGGGCCG
>JAXCLO010000208.1:10548975-10573999 GCA_035583995.1 Arremon aurantiirostris
GGAGGCGGCGGCGGGGCAGGTGCGGGACGGGAACGGGACGGGAGGGAGGGAAGGAGGGAGGGAGCGCGGGGAGTGCCGAGCCAGGCCGGGAGCGCACGGTGGGATGCGCGGGCGGGGCCGGGCGGCTGCCGGCCGGTGCTGCGGGGCCGCCCCTCTGCAGCGCTGCCAAGCCCGGCCGGCGCTCCCGGGCCGCGGTGCCGCTGTTCCCGCAGCTCCGGGCGGTGCGGGGATGCCAGGCCTCGTCTCGCACCGGCCTGGGGTGTTGGGGGGACAGCGCAGAGCCATTCCGGCCTTCGGGAATAGCCGGTCCAGAATAACCCGTTCCACAATGATGCCAGCTGAGAAGGCGGCGTATTACATCATTGGAACGGCGGCATTTCATGCTTTGCAGTAATCTAGATCAGTTATTTTTGTAAACAGAGGCATAGTTACTCAACGAACCGTAGGGATGTACAGCGTGAGGCCTAGAAAAAATAATTAAAGAACGGTGAAAAAGGCTGCTCTGACTTAGGCTAAAGCACTGACCCTTCAGAATTAGAAAAATACATCTAAAATTCAAATATAATGGAAGTTCCAATAATGGCTGCCTCCATTTTTTTGTCTTTAAGCAGAGTACCGCTCAAGAAAACGCTATTCGAAAGTGGAAGGAGCCCCTACCACAATGATGAACGCTGATATGGATGGTATAAATTGCTCTTCATTGGTATTCTGTTTAGTATAATTTCTAACTGTTAACACAGGTTCCATTAAAACTCTCGTGCTTTATTGCAGCTGTTGAGGCTGAGAATCAGGTGGAATTAGAAGAGAAAACACGGCTTATTAATCAAGTTTTGGAACTGCAGCACACGCTCGAAGGTGAGCAGCTTGATGTACCAGATTTTTTACAAGTACACAGTAATAAGCAAAAGAAGAGAACCTGACTGCTCTGCCCTTAGTCGCAGTGTCCAGAAGTATGTCACTTAATGCAGTTGAAGGTACAAAACCAAGGTCTTGGAAATAGTTTTTCATTTCCTCTTCATGCAACATTACATTTGCTCAACCTTGGTAGTGCACAGCAAGTAGAACAGGTGATGCAGCTAATATGTCTGTACCTGAGGCTGCTCATCACTGAACTCTTGTTTCCAAGTAATTTAGTTTGCAGTAGCTTAATTCAAAAATTCAAGAAAGGAATAAGCTTACAGACTAGCATTCAGTTTAACAAGTGGGTCAAAATACTGTACTACAAAATAATAGAGGCAAAATGCCCTTTAGGTAAAACACGAGTAGGAAAATGTTTTATAACGTAATACCCTCTGGTAATGCCTTCTGGATTAAAGGTGTGACGAGTGTGATGTAGGCCCATAGAACATGTTCATTATTGCTCACAACAGCGTCTAACATTTTTCTTATAATATCACCTTCGCAGATCTCTCAGCACGAGTAGATGCTGTTAAGGAAGAAAACTTGAAACTGAAATCAGAAAACCAAGTTCTTGGACAGTATATAGAAAATCTGATGTCAGCATCTAGTGTTTTCCAAACAACTGACACAAAAAGCAAAAGGAAGTAAGGGTGGGCTCAGATTATGTCATTGTATTGCTGCTGGGTTTTTTGTTTTGTTTTAACTGGCATAGGCTACATAAGCTAAAATACTTTAGTTTGTGGCTTACTGGATCCTCTGAGATTATAGACTTTGATAATAAACAGAATGAAGAGCATTATCATGAACAGGAGACAGAAGATTGTGTATTAAGATTGAGCAATGTGCAAATGTAGTGTAATTACAAAATTTTTGTATTTGTTTTAAAATTAACCATATCTTGTTAAAAAGAAGATTTGCTTGTCAGGTTAAACAAAGGTCTGTTGGTACTCTGAGGTCTTAGGATAGATTTCTTGACTATATTGTGTTAAAATATTGTGTTGAAACCCCATTTGATAAAAATATTCAGAGTTTACTGCATCACTTTTTTGCACCTAAGATGTGTTTACTGCATAGTACTGTTCATAGTTCTGAAAACAAAACAAAAACCTATAAACCAGTTAAGCATTTCTGTGAAGTAGGAACAGTATGACATTGTTTGCAGGGCTTACTTACAGAGAAACACCTCAGATGTTTTTGGGAAGGGGGAAGGTAAGGGGAGCCACAAGGGTAAGCAACTTTTCAGGGAAATACCAAACTGATGCAGTATCAGACGTAAGATGTGTGCTTGAAACCATTGCTACTTTCCCATTTCCCTGAAGAATGCCCAGGCACATCATCACAATGTATGATCTTCCTGAAGTTCTTCTGTTGTGTGAGGAAAAGTTAAGTAAAACCCTGAGTGATAAACTTTGCAAGAGGTGGTCAGCAATGCTCCTCGTGCTCGTGAGCAGTGCAGTGAGGAACTGAGAACAAGTCTTTTCCTTCCTGCCTTTTACTGTCCTCCTGCAGTGCCAAACTTGTCTTTGCTTCAGGCCTCAGAGCAGCTGCTTTCCTGCCTCACAGCTAACTTGCAAAGTGCTGCTTGAGGCACTGCACAGAAACATCTGAAGCACAAGGATGCAGTGGAACAAAGGTGGATTTTGCCTTTCAAAACTGTGCTGCTCTGGGCCGTGCCTGGTGCCAAGGTGCTGGTTTTTCCTGGATGTTAGGTTTTGTAGGGGAGCTCAGCCCAGACGATGGGTCTGAGCACTTCCCACAGCAGCAGCACGTCCAGCACAGTCAGTATTAAGGGAGAGCAGAAGCTGAAATACAAACAACTGTGTAAATTTTAGCAGTACTTAGCTGCACCTGTTTCATCTTGCCCTACAGCAGCACTCCAGACTTACTTATGGATGTTGGCTAGGACTGAGCTGCTGCTTCAGTAATGAAGCCATTTTGCTTGACCTTTTAAAAGGAAACCTCTAGTTCAAGGATCTCCCTCCAGCATGGTGTGAGTGAGTCAGTAATAGAATAATAAATCCCTCTCAAATCCCAAGTTTCTTAGCTAGGTACTGCTGTGTCTCAAGTGTAAGTTGACGTTGTGAGGTTCCCCCTCCCAAAGGTGAGGTTGCCCGTTTCTCCCCGTTTAAAATGGTTGTACAATGCTCACCAAAAGACTCTAAACAAAGTCAAAAGACTGCAAACAAAGCACTAATAGTACAGTCTTGAGGGCTGGTTAAAAGTCTGGGTCAAGAAACCCAATGAATAAAAGTGGATGATACCACTTGTGTCATGGGGTCCTTGCCAACACCTGAAATTAATTCTCATCTTCTATGGACCACTTTCTCACATTACTGGAACCCTAAATTAATCCAAGACTTGCTAGCAGGTAGAGTAGATCACATGGCTAGTCCAGAGTTTGAGCATTAAAGGCAGAAAAATCCCAGCAAGCACGTGACTTGTGAAGATTGCATTGCATTCCAGCCACACCACTGCCCCCTCCATGTGCACTGCAGGTCACCTGGTAACACAGCATGCGCTTGTTAGGCTGCAGCAATTCCCAATGTAAGGTCATTTTCAAATCATGGTTTGTATGGTAGACTGGATAGTGGTATTTTATCCACCAGTGTGTATACAGCAGTTATTTCATCTCCATGCCATTTGACATCCCACTACTGTGGCCTTCATTTAACTTATGAACATTTTAAAGATGTTGTATTTCTGACTTTACACCAAATAAAAACTTTTCATTTGTCTCAATTTGTTTGGTTTAACATTTGTAAACCCTAAAACTTCTCATAAATATCTGTAGTCAAAAGGTGAAAAAGCAGTAGGGTTAGTAATCCTAAAGGTTTTGACAGAGCTGAATTGTCTGAAAAACCTGATGTATTTGATATTAAACCTGAGTTAATGAATCTAGTTTTAACAAAGCCTCAAATAAAAGGGCCTCAGTCCTACTCGGCCTTCCCTGCATATCAGGTGTTCAGTCTGGGATCTGGCATCCTCAGTAAGAGCTCCTTTACCAAGCTACAGCAGAGTCACAGGGAGTGCAGGCTGTACAGGTCTTGCTACTTACACAGGTCCAAAGATGACTGGCAGTTTTAATAGCAAGGCATGCTGGAACTGAATATCATTATTTTCTTAAAGACCTTTCAAGCAACCATGGTGGCAAGATGAACCATGTTTCCTGAAACACCTGTTCAGATAAACATGGACAGTGCACAGAAGTGTGTGAAATCCCACTGTTGCATTGTATCCATGGACAGGGGTTGCCCTTTTGCTTGGCTTTCTACCTCTAGAGCCTTCAATCCCCAACATCTCTGCTATTTCTGCTCCAATTACCAGCATAAATCCAGATCCAAGTCAGCTGATGTGCAGAAGGATGTATGCTATCTCTAGAGCTGAAATGATATAATTCATGTAAAAGGTGTCAGCAGGGTACTACACTGCTAAGAGCTTCTGTCTATTGCTGAGGAGTGACCTGGAGTCTTCATTTCTTACCTTTTGCATGGAGGCCTTAAATAAAGAGGTGGGAACTTGCAATAAACTTTAAAGAAGACACAAAAAGCCCCAAATTAAACAAAAACCTAGAGACATTTCCATGTAATTCACACCAAATACAAGTCAAATGTAGTTAACTTTTGAACACTTCAAAACAAGCACTTGAGGACACTGGCTTCTTCATCAGGGTAAAGCATTCATTTCTTAGAGACTTCTGTGGAATCTCTTGTGAAAATACTTCTTTTTAAAGCAGACAAATTTTACGACAGGCACAAGAAAATCTGTTAGATTCCTTATGAATTAATGTATTTCTACTTTGTAATGTATGATACTTTTGCTAGCATTTACACGTTCTACCACAACTACAGGCAGCTGCCAAGCAGCAAGAGGTTTCTGGTGACTGAAATTTTATTGTTTAATATACAGCTGAACTTCAATGAAACAATGTTTCTTTACAATAAGCAGTTTATTTAAACTATGAGAATACCCAAGTTACTCACATCGTAAAAAACTTAATCCATCAAAAATTCTTATCTATATTAATAAATTTCATATTAAGCAAGAATTAATAAATATTTTTAGGTGACAATATACACTTAGCAAGTATTCTATAAACAGGTTATACCACTCGGGTTTGGAACATGAGAACTATAAAAGTTTGAAAAAATCATCTGTATATGACCTGCAGATTTGATACCTGCATTCAAGAGTAAAACAAATCACATCAATTACCACTTGTATTCTATTTTAAAATATATCTTGAAAATAAATTACTGCAACCAATGCCTAAAGTGAACAGGTGACCACCCATGTAACAAGATCAACTAAAATAAATAATTTACAATAAAAATCGTTCCTAGCACAAAATCATCATACAAAACAATTATTGCATTTAGCTCTGCACAGAAAATAATACCTTTTCTCATAGCAATGTGAACTGCTATAGATGCTACATCTACACTACCACCTTCTTTAAGCTGAAAACTGTAAACGGCTTCTTTTGTGCTAGAGCTACAAAAGTATTATAATGCATTTATTTAAAAAAATATTTAGAGTAAGTTTATCTCCAACTAATACTAATTTCTAAGAAACTTCAAATCTTAAGAATCTTCACCTAAAAATCAGTTGGTCAGCTTGTAACTTCCCTTTTATTTGGAATTTGAAATACCAGCTAACTCTTCACAGATAGCGTTTATCCTTACAAAAGGGGAACTGAGGAACTTTGGGATGGTTAACGAGGCCAGAGAATTAAACCAGGAGGTTACAGAGCAATGAGCCCCTCCTTTCCCACCAAAGCTCAGAATTTGCCAGGCCCAGTGGGGTGGCACACCCAAAGTTACCGTCACTGTGTCTAGACCTGCAAACAGCAGCTGGAGATATCTCAGTCCTTGCGTACTCTTCTTTTGCGCACTGATTTCAGCGGGCGGTCTCCCATGCCTTCATCAGCTTCCTTCTTCTGGAAAAAAATACATTCAGCATGAACAGTTCAAACTTATTGTAGTTATTGAAACTGGCACACTGTGCCACTCCTCCTCCTGAATTCCCCAGCCACTTTATCACTAAGTGCAGCGCTTAAGTGATGGGACATTTCTTGCACACTACTAATGTAGTGATTAATAAAGTGGGTAGAAGACTTTTCATGTCTATATTCAGAAAAGAGAGCTGTATGTCATGATTAATAAAGTGGGTAGAAGACTTTTCATGTCTGTATTCAGAAAAGAGAGCTGTATGTTTAAACTGATGTCAGAAATTTGGTTCTGCCTGTGTCTTTGCTGGTTTAATTGAGTAACTTTTAAATTAATTTACCAACTTCCTTAAAGAGGACCTTTTGCTAATGTTATTTCCACTTCTGAAGTAAGACGCATGTAAAACATTTTAACTGTCCCCTTTGGAGAGCTACAGATAGAGCAAACTGTGCTTCAATCAGATGTGGTGTTCCCAGCTGAAAGCGATGGGAAGTACGATGTCAGACAATGGCAAGGAGAAAGCAGGGGAAAATGCAAACTTACCTCATCTTCTGAATCAGATTTATTTGACCTATCACCTTCTTGACTTCCATCTGGAACTTCATTTTCTTCTTCATCTGGAACTCCATTTTCTTCTTCATCATCATAAATATCTTCACCACCTTCACCTTCTGCCGAAGAAGTTAATTTACTTCACAAACAGAACTATACTACTATGATACACTACATCCAGGCACACCAGTAAGGAAAATAAGCCAATTTCAGTCCTAGAATGAACTGCTTGTTTAGAATAACCCATAAAAACACCTCTGGGATACAGAGTAGAATTCTCATGAATTAGTAGAAAGTGATAACTGCCAGATTTAACAACCAATTTTACAAATCTTAAATCTGACAGAAAGGATATTCGTTGGCATTTTGCAACTTAACAGCCTGCCAGTGGCATATTTAAAAACAGCAGGGAAGTAGTGCTCAGTTCTGTCCTTGTCAGGTCACACCTACGTCTCATAAGCACTGCTTAGGTGGGAAAAAACCAGGAAAAAACCAAAAACAAACACCAAAAATCTGTACCCACACCAAATTCTTACTGTTGCATCTGAGTTAAACTGAAACAAAAGTATCCAGACAAATTAAGAATGTAGTCAGATATCAGACATGACTCCTGATTCTTGGTGATGAAAATCTAGAAATACCCGATTTGTTAAAATATTTGAGACTTCTGTCTCAAACTGAGGAAGTCGAATCTTTGTACTGCAAAAGTGCCAAGAACTCTGTCTGCAATATAGCTGTAAATTGAGCCAAACAGAGCTTCACTAATTGGTATGAACTAAGAAGCTATATGTCAGTATACCTGGTTCATGAGTACTATGTCTCTCTTTCTATTATCAAAAGGAAAAGTATGACCAAATAATGAAGATCATGTTTATGAGATGCAGACAAAGATCTCAGTCCCAAAAATAAGCCCTTAATAGAAGAGCTTGGCAGAAATTCACAAAGCCTTTGGTCATATTCTAATAGAGACTGGAAATGATAAATGATGCAAATCCAGCTCCTCCCACAAGTATGAATTTCAACAGAAGTGAAAAAACCCTCCCAAAAAAGTACTGCAGATATGAGAAGCTATAGAACCCAGAACTGGAAAAATATACTATTTAAAAATTATTATTTTAAATTTAACCATACTGTAATTTAAGCATTATTTCATATAAATAAATGTAGAACTTGACAAATAAGGTTCAGACTGTGCCACGGAAATTCCATTCTGTGGCAACATCTTTTTACTTCCTGCAATATCTTTATACAGGTCAAAGAAAGCAAGGAGACAAAGCAGACAAATAGACAATGCCACAAAAATTAACACAGAACAAAACAAAGCAGTAAAGCCCATGGACAATGCCCTTCCAGAAGTACTCTGCCAGCAACTCATTGTCGCTGGTGTTAAAGAAATTGTCAACTGTTTCTAAAATTGGCTGTTGTGCTGCACTTCCTTTTTCTTTTTTAAATGGTCCCAAGATACAATGTGGATTTGGAGTCACTCAGTATTCCACAGCTCAAAACCCCACTGCCTTCAACTCCAAAAAAAATCAAAGGAGGAGGTAATGACTATGAAGGAACAAAATCATTAAAAATTGTAAAAATCATAAGGAGACAAAGGTACTAGTAGAAAATATTTCTGACTATGGACACCATAGAGAGAAATCTCAGAGGAAACTTGCATCTGGACCTGATGGAAGCTGGCATCCATAAGCCTCAAGTTCCACCATCAACAAGAAGCAGAGGGAAGAAAACAGATAGGAGAGACCCACTTGCAAGTCCTGGCCCAAACTGCTTCCCTTTCCCAGTACCTGAAACAGAAGCCTCCCTTCCCATCTTCTCTGTATTATCCTTTATAAGGTCTCTTTTTGTCTCCTCCATTTCTCTTCTCTCTGTAGCAAAAAGAACGAGGAAAAGGAGGCAGAGGACAATTTCTCTAATGCTTTCTGACACAACGAGGCAAAAGAGCAATAGAAAAAAAGGGAAGATTTCAACTTGCAAATGTAAAAGGTGGCAGGAAGCTGAGGGAAGCTAAGCAATTCTTCTTAAAGCAAGAAACAATGGAGACATATGACAGCAAAGTGGAATCCTTCCCTCTGAAGCCTAGAATTTATTTGAAAACCCTGGATTAGTCATACAAAAGTGAGCTAGGTTAGTTTTACTCTGTGTTCTGCTTAGTAGCTAAAAGTAACAGTCTAAAACAGAACCTACCTTTGCACCACCATGAACAGCTGTTCCAAGTACAATTTAGGAAAGCTGTAGGAGCTGAACAGTGTTCCTCTGCAATTGCCCGGGCCTTATTTCTAACATTGAAACACACATTTTAAGGTATTATTTATTAAGTGATGTGTTGTAATTAAATCAATTAACTGAATACTGGAACTGAGGAGTGGCAGCCTTGCAACTGCAGCATATTATGTACAAACTATGGTTTGCACTAAGACTGGGTAGAATAAAACAGAGTCTGCAATTCAGGAGCAAAGAACAGGCTGAGTAGAGTAAGATCAAAAGGAAAATTAGGAAGATACAGCACTAAATCACATACCTACAATTTAGGCTAAAGTAAAGAGTGTATGTAGCATAACCAGCATAGTGGAGTGCCTGGGTAAGGCTCTCCAAGGCAAATGGCCTAAGTTTGATGTGCCAAATGTGCACTCAATTGTGTCAGTGATGGCATGGGACCTGCTGCTGCTGAGTGATGCCTTCTGCACAGACACAAGCCATCCACACTCATGGAACATGGTGCAAAGACACACAAACCCACCAATTTCAGTCAGTAACACAAAGTGATGGCAGCACCAAGACAAAGACCCACCACAACACGAATGTCTGCTGTGTCTCTATCCATGCTAGTCCCTTGTCACTTACTTTGTTCTCACCAAGGAAGACTGAAATAACAGGCAGAATCTTGCAGAACTCTGAAGCTAAAAATTTTCTCATCAAAGTCAAGATAATGCATTGGAAGTCAGGAGTTTGATTTTTATTGTTTATATAGACAGAGGGAAATGCTAACAGCACCTCAAAGCTACGGCTGAGTAGCAGCCAGTAATCTTTGATAAGTAACATGGGATGGTTTTATTCCTGGATGCTGGAGTACAGCTCAACCTACTGAGTCATTCATTCTCCCTGGGCAGCAGGACACACCTCTGCAGGCGTGCAATGGGTCGCTAAAAAGCAACAGAGAGGAAGCTGCAGGCTTCAGAATTCCAAGCCTACTGTATTTTCAAGTTTTAACAAGAATAACTCAAATCAGTGACCAACAGAATATTATAACCCTCCCAGAGAGGTGTAAGCAGATTTATGTTAGAAGACTTAAAGCCATTCCAGACACATTTTAAAGAATAAAGTGACTTTGACTGCTTCAGGTACTTATATCTGAATAATTAAAATGTGTTTAATATATGAAATATTTTGAAATATTTAGAAGGGACAACATATGTATCACTGTCTACAAACATAAAAAAATGGTGTTGGAAGCATGTTTATTTCTTGAAAGTGCAGAAATGCTGAGCAGAGCCTTACTTTCTGCTTATATTTATCAGACCTATTAGCCACAGGATGCCACTCACTGGAAGTTACCAAAGACAAAAAAAGGCTCAAAGCAAGGCACATTTCACATAGTCTAAGAAATCAGGTTGTAATTATTGGCAATGCAATCCATGAACTTGTTCTATTCATGTCTTTAACCAAACTGCAAGCTGACACACTCTCACTCATCTTACCATCTTCATCAGTATCTTCATTTTCTTTTTCCTCTTCTAGTTCATCATCTTCAAACTCCTCTGTCTCTTCTTTTAATTTTCCCTTTGTAATTTGCTTAGATACATCAGGCTTTTTGAAGTCAATATATTCATCTGATTTCTGCAACAAATGAAAAATCTATTTATATTTCAACTCCAGTTAAGAATTAAACAGGCACTGTAAGCTAAGTAACACCAATGGCATATTAAAAGGGCACACTGTTGCACAGATGCTCAAGAGTTTCCAAATCAAGTATTAAGAAGAAAACCAAATAAAAATATAGTAAATTTCACTAACCTTTCCTGGCCAGCAGAACAACACAGTTAGACCAACAGGGAGAGCTAAAGTCAAGATGTAAAGAACCCAGAGCCATGGGTGTTCATCTGCAGCAGTCACCAACTGACTAAACATACCAGGCTGTGTTTAAAAAAAAAATAAATTAAAGAATTGCATTTATATCCCTCTCTACACTTAAATAAGTTTATGAAGTGTACTGTATACATTTACATTGTCCAAAACCCTTCTTTACCTTTGCTTTTTAATGACTACAGCAATAATGCATTTCAGTCCTGGTAAAGCAACAACTTCACCAACTGCAAGTAAGTGGCAGGTGTTGAGTAAGGAGGAACAGATGCAGAACTCCAAACACACCAGACCAGCCACAACTCAGCTTTGTAAAGCAATGCCTGCACACTGTACCAACTCAGCTGAAAGCTGCCAAAGCACCAAGAGCCTGAGGGCAGCAGTTCCTGAGGAGCAGTGCTGGCTCCACTTGTACCATCACCTTCTCTCCTCTGACAGCCA
This sequence comes from Arremon aurantiirostris, assembly GCA_035583995.1. Taxonomy (NCBI): domain Eukaryota; kingdom Metazoa; phylum Chordata; class Aves; order Passeriformes; family Passerellidae; genus Arremon; species Arremon aurantiirostris. The sequence goes on from JAXCLO010000208.1 coordinate 10,559,901, forward strand.
ATTATTCAGGGAGTAAGCTGGCCTCCCAGTACAGCTCTGACTTTCAGAGCAGAGACTCTCAGGCAAGTGCCTGGTGCATCTCTGTAAGAGGGGCATCAGCACTAAGGAAGTCTGAGAGGCACAGTGGAACAAGGGCACTCAAAGGAATGTTTTTTGCCATTGTGTGTACAGGTATGGATACAGGTTCACACACAAACCCAAGAAGAGGTCAATTTCTCACTAGGTGTTTAAGTAAAATGCAGTACCCTTTTAACCTCAAGAAAATATTCATTTGAGAAAGGTAAAAAGCCAAACTACAAGACAGAAAAGCTATCAGTTACTCAGCAAAATTATTAACTGCAGACAAATGAATACTCTGTCAGCATGGACAGAAAGTTCTTCCAACAGCACAGCTTCCTTGCTACTTTCTACTACCAGGAACACAGCAAAGTTCATACCTCATTAGCACTTGCTACCAATTTCTTCAAGCCCCAGCTATCTGCTGCCCAGCGATCTGCTACTTCTTTCTCTGAACAGATGATGAAGTTATCAAAGTAGATATCAGATGTCATAGACCACAGTTCTAGACCAATAGCACTGACAGCAGTCATCTTGAATGGGTGAAGATCTTCAAAGTAGTCTGGGTTTGGTATTTTCCGAGGGCTCCAGATGCCCTGTTAATGGAAACAAACACAATCACATTACCTACAGCTCACCAAAAGAACAGCTTCTGAAAGGGATTTCAAAATAATAACTTTTCTTTAAAAAGACAAGCAGTAGAGTTTAATCTATCAGAAACAGAACTGGAAATAGCCTGTAGGATTTTGGCAAATGGGTCTCAATTTTACAGCTTAGGGCAGACCTCCTAAGTAATTATTTACTCTTTTTTACTGTAGAGGTCACAGTAATAACTGACTCTTACCAGAAGTGTTAGAGAAAATTTTAGGAAAGGAAAATTCAGCCTTATGGTACCTGTGCAAAGTGACTCTCTTTAACATCCAGTTGATTAACTCTTATATTTGGAGGGGAGGACGGGACTTTAATTATCCAAAACTGAAGCTTCCTCTAAAACTGAACTAGTAAGACAATCTGATTGCTGAAAGGCTTCATTTGTTAATATTAAAAAAAAAAAAGACTAATTTAACAGACTGACATTTAAAAGCCTAATGTAATTCAGAATACAGTTCTGAAGACCATATTAAATAAATTGTGTCAATGAAAATTGTACAAAAGTCAACATGAAACAGCTAAGCTGTTTTAATACAAGAAGCATTACTGTTTCCCAGTATACTTCAAGGAAAAAAAAAACCAAACAAATTAAAAGCAAAAAAATCTCGAATTAGTGAGGGTATTCAGACTCATTGTAAAATAGAAACACACTGCAGAAAAGCCTGAGTAAATATACTAATTTGACTTGCTTGCTCTGCTGACTGTATCTTTTAGCCATGCCCAACAATTTGACCATTACCTGATAGTTAGGATTATCTATCATAGGTGCTCTCCATTTCCCTTTGTACTTTGGGTTATTCTTCATGGGACGCACCCACTCTCCACAGCCAGGTGCAGTCTCACATTTTGCATTAGGGATCTGGGGGGCTTCCCACTCCCCATCCATTTCTTCATCCCTAGAGAGAAAACAAATGACCAACAACTGCTCCAACATCAGCCAGGTGTCAAACACTGGCAGGCTGAAGTTGGGGTCTATGTGTATTGTTGTAGCAACCCCAGAACTCTGACCAGCTCAAAGAGCTTTAGCCAACAGTATAAACACTTTTCTTAAGGAGTGCTACACCTTTTTACTTAAGGGTCACACGTTCATATCTACCACAGCATGTTCATATCTACCATTCAGTTGCATTCCTGCCTCTAAGCATCCTCTACCCGGGATGCTTAGAGATCCCTTTCAGACTTACATTATGATTTCAAGTTACCAACTTAAACTGTAGCAAATTCCTTCGAAGGGGACCTTCACATTCTGTTTTCACTTATGTATCTTCAGAAAACAAAGGCAATGACAGGTTCATGTTTTTATAGAAGCAGTCCCCCACACCAACAAACATTTGGCCATACCTTACACATTCCAACTTACTACCTCAAAAGACAATGAGATTTGAACTGACTTCCACAACTAATAATCTGCCACAGAGAAGAGTCTTATCTGCAAAACACATTAGCAATCTGCACTTACCAGTCCTTTGGTTTTTTTGCATTAGGGTCTGGAACATACTGTGGTTCATCATCAAGCCACCCCTCAGGCTTAACAGCATCAGGATCTTCTATTTTGGCAGGTTCATCTTCATCCCTTCAATTACAGACTGATGTTAGAAAATACAGCAGCCTGACTTTGGACCAATGCTCTGTTCAGAGGGCCACAACTGGCATGAAAGGGATGATTTTCAAAAACAGGACAGAACTAGACTCGCTGATCATGAGCATTACCCATATAATTATCTGCTTATAAATATCTGGATAATATTTACATTGCTTTATAGTGCTATTTAGTCCACAGATTGCTGGTATCAAGTGGCAGGTGTCAGTCAGGTCTTCCCACTGAGGTTTCCCTATTCTTCCTGAGTTGCCATAAGAACAGCAGCTCACACAGAAGTAGAACTTCATTGTAAATTAGGACTAGAATACAATGAATTTCACAGAAGTAGAAATTAATTGTAAATTATTCATGTGTAGCAAGCTTAGTTACTACTTGCAACCATGCAGGGCACAAAATCATCACATAACAATTGATAAATATCTTTTGTCTCCTTATGCCCACCTCAAATATGTTTTCAAACTTCAGTGCTTTTAGCGAGATGTATTGCAATTGTCATTAGCAAACCTCAAAATAAAACCAGTCAAATCTTTCAAGTAAACAACCTCTATGTAAAAGACATTGTAAAAATTAAAATGTTCTCCTTACCAGTCATCGGGTTTGACAGCATTTGGATCAGGTATTTTTGGTCTCTCATCCCAATCATCAGGCTTCTTATCAGTAGGATCCTCTATTTCTTTGGGAGGATTTACTGGAGGAATCATATTCTCAAGAAGACTTCCTTTACTGACAACTGTTTGGTCGATTAATATTTCAAATGTATCATCTGGTTTTAGCACTAAATTGAAGAAATTTATATTGAAGAAATAAGGTAGCCATTTAATTTTACAGATACATTTAACAAAACTATAGAATAAGCACAGACTTAGTCAAATAAGAGCAAACAGGATTCTCACTAGCAAAGGAGACAGACTCCCCACTCAGGCACTGGATCTGGACACAAAACATTGCCCTTGAGGGCAAGTATGACCAGCATCAGGCCCACAAAGATTAAATTTGAAGAAAATTCAATTGCTGAAACACATCCAAACATATTCTAAGAGATTTTTCAAAAACCTACCAACTTGGCCAAAATTCTGTGGTTTTACTTCAAAAGCACAAAAGTGAAAAAAGAGTCTCTGTCCCAAAAGGCATCTCTGCTACTGAACTCTAATCTCCCACTTGAAAGCATGGGAACACAAGAACTGTACCAGTACCATGGCAGAAGGATCAAACCAGCATTTTCCATCAGTTCTAACCTCTCTAAGCCATTTTCCCCAAATGCCACACTGCAAGAGCTCACACATTTGAAGAGAATTCCCTGGATGTTAGCAAGTGTGAGTAACTGAGGAGCCAAGGTAAGAACTGAGCACTGTCAGACTCGGTACCCAGATCCATCCAGATCTATTTCTAATAAGCACTTCCAAGTGTGCTCACTGGTTAAACAGCAGATTCAACTGGCCATTTAACAGAATGAAGATTACTAAGTAAAAGTAATTACTGGTCTACTTTTATGAGTTTTCTAAAAACAGGTTAAGAAAACCACAGTAACAGCTTGATAGTATCTAATGATGGCCTTCCACCCTGAAATTTTCAACAGCATTAATATATCCATAAATGCAAAAACGAAACCCCCATATCACCTTTAGATAAAACACAAAGAACTAATTTTTAACCTCCTGTTATCAGTCATATAAATGCATTGGATCACACAGCTCTATGGAGTCTGTTTGAACAAGTATAACAGAATAAATGCAGTTTAAGTACCTTGATTCATAATTTCTAACAAACAATTCAAATACAGGGATGCATGCATTCCTTTATTATGAGATTCCCACTATCTAAAAGTGTAAGTTTGCTGTGACATACTACAGCAATCTGTTTTAGAAATGAATTTTCCTATGGCACAGCACTTGAGCATGCCTTCTGTTATTACTCCTCAGGGGAAGTTCCTAAGTGCAGCCAATTTGGCTGGGTTTGCAGCATGCCATAGGTTAGCCCATTCTCTGACTGCTGCTCTTCCTCAGAAGCTAGAAAAAGGGATAAAAACTACCTTTTATTTCTCTGTACAGCTCACTGGTACAAGAGGTGTCACATGAATGACAACCAGCCCACAGACACTCACTGCAGAGTCTGTGCTGACCCGTGTGTGCACACTGCTTCAGGTGCAGGGCTTGTGAGAACTCAGCACGTGGAAAAGAGTGGTGTGTGGCATGCTACAGATTGAACTGAACTCCTCTGAACCCTGACACCTTCCCAGAACACTGGGCACTTGTACATTTTAACAGCTTTCCCAGTAAATATGGTTTTATTATAATAATTGCTGAAGGCATTTATCAGTAAAGGCTAGTCAGGGCTGATAAGTTTTTCCTGTAACTGGATATTAAGCAGTAGCATCTGAAAGCTGCTTTATCTCCTGCAGTTAAGCCCTGTCATTAAACCATTTAACCCAAATCATTAAGCAACCACCACTCAGAATTAACAAGCTATTACAAACAAAGACTCAATTACAAAGCTTCAGCAGACAAAACCACATTTTTAATCACTCCAACATAAGAATTGGAATTCCATTTTTAAGAATTGAGCAATACCAAGAGTATATAGATGTGTCTTCTTGTCCAGATAGAATTTTTTTAGGTCTACATCAGGACGTTCAGCATGTTTTTCATCATATTCTCCAGTTTTAGGATTCTTATGTCTGAAGATAAAGTGTAGTTTGTAATCTTCTCCACATTTATCTGGTCCAAACATAATTGTGTAAGGTGTTTTGTCAAAAAAGTATTCCTGTAGAAGCAAGAAAGCTGAGCATGTGATACACTGGACATTTTATTATGTCACTTTTGGTACTTCTTTGTCTTGGTGCAGAGCATAGCTACCTGTCTGTAAAAGGTAAATGAAAAGTGGCAGGGTAAATCATGAAAGGAATTCAAGCCCTCTGGAGCTCTCTGTTTCCAGGGAATGCACTAACTCTCAGTCTCTTCAAGGAAGATGAATACATTTATATATTTACACTTTATCCTTAAGTAGGAATGCCTGTTACAAATCAAAACACCCAAGTATCTCTTTCCCTCTACAAACACTACACTAAAAGATGGAAGGGAACTAGTTACTGTTCTCCATAACAATTTTCTTTTCCAATAAAGATAAGCCCAAGGATATTAATATCCAGTGTTTTATAGGTACCTTTTCTCTCCACATTAAGTAACAGCAACAAACAACCCTGAAAATATCAGATACAGTTATTCTCCTTCAGAGTATGTTGCAATACACAGTTATGTCAGTATCTTTAAGCTATTTATGTTTTCTGTATTTGGAATACACAGCAATATGCATGTGCTGATCAGTAAAACTGTTTCACAAGTTATGAGTTAAGATCCTGTGGCTTCTATTAATTCACAAAGCCATACTGAATGTACACAAAAGTCCTCAGTCCTGCACATCAGACACCAGCCATGCAGAGCCAAGCTGTCCCTCAAATGAACAACTGATAGCAAATATTAAGCAAGAGGACATACCAGATTCAAGTCATTGCTACTGGAGAGAAGTTTAATATATGCACCACCACAGTCAATGCCTTTTTGAAAATTCACTTCATATCTGAGCAAAGAGAAAGTGAGAAAAACATTCTGAGTAGCAGAAAAATATCAATTAACTGCTAATCTGCAGTTCTAATTATGAATATATTCAGACTGCACATTAGTACCTACTGCCAAAACACTTCTATGCTAGCAAAATGTTTTAAATTACTAATAAACATAAAAAATCTGAAGGAATACTTACTGAACAATCAAAGGTTTATCATCAAAAACAAATGTTTTTGTCAGCATTGCTGATATTGCATGATACTTTGCCACTGATTTTAACACTAATCCTTTGTCTCCAGGCATTGCATTTTCCTTCAGCTCTTCTACTTCCCATCTTCCTAAAACACACATGCACAAAGTCTTTGAAAAAATGCAGTGTGAATAAAGAAATCACAGCCTTGCTGAAAGTAAAGAGTTAGTAACAAATAAAGCCTAGCTGCCAAAATAGGGCAGAAATGTTGGCATCTGACGTCAGAGATGTTATTTCTTGTTGTTCTCAAATTCAAGTAAACTTTACTCCTGTAGATCTGTATCTTTAGGTTGTGGTATCCTACAATGGCTAGAGGAACAAAGTATTTCTCCAGATTTTAAATTCACTTCTACCATCATCACATAAAAACATGAGCCACAGAGCACTGTGTAAAGCTAAACACCTGCATCATTACTTTTTTCTGCTTACATAAAATTAAAATCTCTTGAGTCACATCTAATCACAGGGTAGATGAAGTTCCCTCCTCCTCCCCCAAGTCTTTCCAGGAATTACCAGATTTGGTCCAAAACAAGCCTACAGCTTTGAAAATAGAAGATTTTATATTTATACATTCTCCAAGTTTGGGATAAATACACACATGTGCAATATCCAAAGAACAAGATTTCTTCTAAAAGGACAATTACACTTTCTCAGAGACTAACAGGACAAGATCCACTGGGGTTTTTCCAGGAAAGAACACAGCACAAAGTACCCTACTTCGACAATCCACTGTAATTCTGAAGAATGCTTAAGCAGCCAATTCTAGCCTAGGACATCACAAGTGCAAACTGCAATGGTTAAACCATCAGTACACTGTTTCCATTACTGCTTTCCAAATTTGGTTTGGGCTACTCTAAGGCTAACTTGTACAAGAACCACTGAAGAGCCCTACATTCAAGCACAGGCAATCTGAAAAAGTATTTTAAAAAAATATGTAGTTTTAATTTTCCTGTTTCAGAGGCTATACCAAGAGACCAATCCATGAATCAGTAGTAGGACAGATGGAGCAAAATGGAATACAGTGCTTTAGAAAACTATTTAACAACTGAAATTGAAGTGGGAAATCTCTCCCACAGGATTTCAGAGAAGACAGTTCTAAACAAATAGGATTAAACATTCAGTTTCCAAAGGGTATTCTGGTATCATTCATGGCAATACATTGTTGGAATGACAAAAAAAAGTTATCTTCACACTAAATAACCCAATGAGCAACATTTCACATCTCAGTTTCAGGATAACAGTCATTATACAAACTAACATTTTTTACTTATGCCATCTAGACATTCAAAGACAAGTTCTGTATTATTTCTCAAAGAAATAGTTATTCCAAGCAAAAAAGCAACATGTTTAAGGTAAACATTAAAGTTGCTTACCATCATATTTAGCAACATTATCATCCATGTCTTCTTTCAGAGTTACAGACAACACCCACCTAAAAAAAAACTGTACTGGTCATTGATCTATCTAGGCAAAGCTGTATTGTTTAACAAACAAAGGAAAAAAAGCTTTTGCTTCTAGGCTGTGAACCAGCAATACTGATCTTGAGTCAGCATCATGGAACTGCATGTAGCTCTAAGAACATGCAAAAAAAATTAAAGGAGAGTAGTCTAATAAAGCATTCCAAAATACTTCCTAAAAATGTAAATGAATAGACAATTAAAAGCCTAAAGTAATTAAATTCCTGAATTATTTAATTCTGAATAAAACTTCAGTTTTATATACAAGTTCAGTTTGGCAGGATGTAATATGCGTTTAATGTAAATAACGCACTGAAAACAGCAAGTTTCAAGTACAATACCTTCCACAGAGGAAATAACACCTTTGAATAGAACAGAAAAAGAACTCAGCCAATGAATCTGAACTTTCTCTGACAGCAGCAGTACACACACAGAGCAGAGGCCAAGAGGGACAAGTGCAAGATCCCAAGGGTACTGCACACAGGAGATGCAGCAGGGCAAACAGCCTGATCTCCCTTCTGTGAGCAAGGCACACCTGGCCATCTCATTCAGGGTATTATCACAAGATAGGCACAGCCTCCTCACAAAGTGCCCCTCTGCAAAGGGAAAAAAGAAAAGGGCTGTGCCCACTCATCTGGACACACAGCAGTTCTGTCTGGAGCCATGCACAGGAATATCTTCAGCAAACAGCACTGCTCAACTCCTTATTGTATCAGCCACAGGAACACATTCTAGTAATTCATTCTGGAAAGAACTGTTTGCATTCTTTCTGAACTCTCCTCTGTATGGAGTGATCCAGGGATGAACACTTTCTCTGTTCTGCCTGAACTGCAGTCACATTTGGTCACTGTTAACAGAGATGCTGGAAAAGCTTCACAGAATAAATGGCACACTAGATCCTCAGCCTACCAGGAGAGAGACCAGTGAGGAATAAAACATCTCTACAAGTCATGTGAAAAAATGTCCAAGGCCCATTCTCAAAACAGCTACTCTATTCTTACCTAGTCCATTTATATATAGCCTTTTCCACACTTCAGGGAAGAAAGGCAGCATGCTGCTTACTTTCTCATAAATCTTTCTTTCATACTCCTTAGTCTTATGTAAATTATGCAAAGCTAGAGCAAAAAAGCTACCCAAGCATTGTAGCTAAAACTTTGAACATTAAATTTAGTAGGAAGACAAATTAATCTTTGTACAGTTCTCAAAAATCCCTGAAAGTTGGATGAATGATATCATTCAAGTACCCAGTTAAATCTTTCCATTTGTTAGTCAAGGATTTCAGTGGTTTATTTGGTTTTTTTAACAACCATTATCACCTTTTCTATCTAATATTTTTTTCTGTCATCACAGGTGCTGCTTTTGCAGTTAACATTTAGAACTGACACATACCTAAGATCATGTGGAAAGAAAGTGTTTGCTACTGAAGTGTAATGGCAATTCACCCTCTCAGCTAGTTAAACCCAACTGGTTCAATCTTTAGATTATTTTTCTTAATGTCCACAAATCCAGAGTTTATTAAAAGCTTCCTTAAAACACACACAGGAGAGTAATATATCTGAAATGTTAAGTGTCCAGCTTAACATTATGATGTATTTGGAGCAAGCCTCAATAGTCTTCCCAATTCTAATCCCCATAAAAATAATTTTTATAAAGATAGTAGCAGAAAAATGAATACAAAACAAGTCCTGCCACTGTAAGTGAAACTGCTGAAAGTAAAAGTTGATCATTTTAAGACATAAACTTACCCCGACATTCCTTCATCAAAGGTTTCTGTAAAATACACTTCCCCAGTTGGCTTTGGAGTCTGGTACACAACCTAAGAGACATGTACAGATACACATCCCAACATGAATTACAACTGAAATACACTCTCCTGTCTCCAGAAGTGATCCACCCAGGCAGAACAACAGATCTTGTTCATTAGAAATACCTAGCAGCATAAAACCACTTCTCTCCCCCCACATTTCAATACTTTGTGTGCATCCCTCCAACTGGGAGCAGTTTCAGATCTCTGAACTCTAAAAGTTGCTTCCTCTGTTCAAAGCTCATAACTAAAGCTTTCTTACATCTTCTGTGAAACAAAACTCCAAAGATTTTTCTGAACCTGCACCAAATCTGCTTCCTCCATGTTTCTCTGTCTATATGTTTTCCATTCTTCTGTTTTCCCATCTATTGCCTACATCTCTTTTGAAGAACAGCATACAGATTTTCTGGTAATAAAGACTGTCAAAAGGCAGCTGTGACTGATGAAGTCAAGAAACTGGTCTAAAGTCACAGTCTCAGTGAGACCAAGGTGCTTTCCATTTACTCCTTTACAAGTGTCATGCTAGGACTCACAACAAAAGGTTCTGTATCTAGATTGCAGAAAAACCTTTTTCATGACTACTGACCACAGGCAGGAGATTTTACACTTGGGCATAAGAGAGTCATTCTTTAAGTTTGCCCTGAATGCCACATATAGCAAGTGAAAAACTCAGACTGCCACATCTGAGACCCACTCAGCCGTCAAATGCAGATTAACTTGCTCTAGTTATAACCATGCATCTTGTATTTAACTAGCTTGAACTAGAGACTTCTGTAATCTTACCTCTAGAGAAGATTTTTCTCTGTCAACATCAGCTTCTTGGGACTGCTTGTCAAAATTCTCCACTTCAACATCTGCATCCAGATTTTCTTTGCTTTCCATTCCTGCAGTCACCGAGCTAATTATCAGGACACCCAAGCACAGCCAGTCCCACTGGAAGTGCATCTTGGCTATCTGCAGAATTGAAAGTTTTAAATTTAAGTATAATTTCAACTATATTATTAGTATTATTTCAATTTTACCAGAGACTTTATCTAAAAGAGGAAAAAACCCCATTAAAATAATGAGAAATAACTATGAAAAAGTGTTATCACTATAACATTGTCTTAATTTCCTTTTTTAAAGTTTTTTGTACTACTGTGAAATGAGTGTTGCCTGGTTTTTTTTGCTTCACATCTGGAAGACGTCCAAACTCAATTTTATGTTAGAGAAGGCAGTGGTTTGAGGAAGTGCAGTGCCAAAAATGCCTATGCAAGTTTCCTCAAAGGTCTCACAAAAAATGCAGTTTTTTGAAATTATTTTTGTCTGAATTTGTAAACAGTGTGAAGACAGATTCTAGACACCTCTGCACAGGTATTTATCACTTGTTCCTTACTAATTTATATTCACAGAAGCTTAAATAAATGCTGGTGTTTATTGTGCTATTTGAAGACACTTTCAAGCCTTGCATTACTTGCAGGCACTAGTGGTTACATTAAAGGCTGTGGTGGCTGAGGGAGCAGCCACCCTCTGAGGTACAGCATCCCTCCCCAGGGATTGAATTGTTTGCCACTGCAACTCTCAATGTCCCAGCAATCACAGATACTGTCTTATACTCAAAGTGTGAGTCTTTCTTTCTTCCTGGCTTTATCAAATGTGGTAAGCAATTCAAACACTGTAGCTGCACCAATAATTACTTCATCATTCATTTTTTAACACCTGCAAGTTTTAGCAGGCAACACATAGAGAGATCAAACAGTGTCAGGGCTTTATTTCTTTTACAATCTATTAATTTAACATTAACTGCACTGATTATATCCAGAGCCAGGACACACACAAACCACAAGATTACCATAAAGAACAGTTTCACACACCAGTACTATGGCAATACTAGGAAATAATCAAAAGCTCTTCTTTTGGGACTAACACCTATTTTCCACAAAACTACATTAATCATATTACCATTCTTTTTTTCCTCCCCCACCACTATCCACAACTCTTGCTGTTCGTTGTGGGACTTTACAGCCTTCCTTGAAGATGGTGAGTCTGTGGTTCCCTCTTTTATTCAGGTGATGCATTTCAATAGTTATCTGCAAATTTTACCCGTGTTTTGTATTTGACTTTTTTTTTATTTTTTAGGTTAAAACTAGAGATATTGTTAGTTCATAGACCTCCTTAGCGGTTCTAGAACTGAAAACAATCTCACCCTGAAGATCTGAAGTAACTGAGCTTACCAGAGGTGAATATTTACTCTTACAGTGTGTTTTGGAACTCCTCTGTCTGAGGAGTACCAGTTTTACCAACTCCAATTTCTTCATCGTTACCCATCACATTAGGACAAGCACTCCAAGAATTCCACATCAATACCTCCTGGGTCCTTAGCTCCCAGCTGAGGTGTCCAATATTAACCAAGCACCAGCCTTGCATTTTCAGCACACAGCCTGCCTACCCTACCTTTGCTAGCTCTCATACACACGGTCTCTGTTTCTCCTAAAGCAGCATGAGGGGCACAACTTTCTCTTCCAGTACATCCAGGTGTGTGTGTGTAAGATCCAAAATGCTTTCCACTTACACAGCTGTAACTTTACTGCAATTAGCCCCATTCACTTCTGCTCCATACACAGACTAACACGGGCATCCAACAAAACACACCAGTACTCACCTTTCCAAACAGCTCCCTTATAAAATCTCTGATGCTTTCACTTTGTGATGTACTTTTAAAATAATCCCAGAAATGCTGAAATAAGTTACCAAGACCAATTACAGCTACCACTCAACTGCCAGGCAAACATGGTTTTAACCAGCCCACGACATCTTTCACTTCTGTGAACTCTGCCACACTAAAGTCTTAGAATATAAAATAAATCTTTCACCTAAGACAGTGAGATTCTGGTCTCAAAACAGAACTTCACACTACACATTTAATTATCTTTAAAACCTACTCAATTTTCCTAACTAACACATGAAGACTATGAGAAACTTTTCTTACTCCATTTTCAAGGTGGCAATGAAAACAAGCCAAAAGGATTCTCGCTGTATCAACACAAAGCAAACTGGAAGAGTCTGTGGCTCTCACTAAACACCAAACATCATTACTAGCAGTCTTGTCAATGTTTTTAAGTTCAGACTTTAATTTTAACATATATTTTGCATAACTTGGTCACTTTTTGCCATGGGTAACCACAGCACAGCTACCCATCAGCATAAGCCAGCAGAACTATAACAAGGCACGCTCTAGGGACCAGCAAGAGTGCCGCAACATCAGCACAACATTGCACCCAAAGCAACAACTGCTTTTCCTCAGACACAGACCAGTGCTTATAAAACACACCAGCACAAGCTGTAAACACGGTCTGACTGGGTACCAGCATGGTTTTCCCCACGAGGACAGGTGAGCAGGCTGCCCAGTCCCAGCCCCTGGGGTTTTCCAGGACAGTCCAGACAAAGTCCCTAAGCAAGCTGGACCAGACCTCCTGGCGTCCCTTCCCAGCTGAATGCTCTGATTTGGGCTGCCTGGTGCAGACGTGTCCACCTCTGCACCTCTGTACCACGGTGTTCTGTGCACGCCATGAAGTCAGCGGCATCATCACCCCATCTGCTGCAGAACTCAGTAAGAGGTCAGGATCCTCTAGATGACTAACTTTCTTCTGGACTTTGAGAACGGTCATGCCTGCTCCATGTAACTCTGGGAGTTCTGGACTCTCAAGCAGACAGGGAATAACACAGCCGTTCTCACTCCGAAGTCCAAAGCTCCTGCATCCAGTACCAACACATGGGCTTTTCACAGGGCCAATATCAATTCCATCCAGGGCCATGAAAAATGGAGAATATTTTCACACACTCCTTCTTCCACCTGTACCCATGAGCTGCTTTATTCCTCCCTCATTTTCCTACATCGGCATCGCCCTAACATTAGCTGTAACTGCTCCATGAAACACATGCAAGAACACTCTCACAACTTTACATTTCTCCTTTATTGGGTGTGAAACTGTGCCTGCCTCCCTTTAGCTGTGATGCTGAGCACCCTGGGCTGGCATGGACGCCCAATGTGGGGTTCAGCGGCGCTCCGGCCACAATGCCGCACTCCGCAGGTGCGTCCGGACATTGTGCTGCCACAGCGAGCTCCACCAAACCTTCAGGATTATTTCCCAGGTGTGAAACACAGCCCTCAGGGTCACCGGGTGTTCTGTAGCACCAACAGAACCGGCTTTCTGGGACACCGCCACGGGAGAACCGAGGCCGCGGCGCCGCTGCTCCTGCCCGCCCCGGTACGGGCCGAGCTCCCGGAGCCTCCCGTGGGCCGCCTCCGGGGACCAAGGGGGGCGAGGCGGAGCAGGGCAGCCACCGTCACCCCCCGTCCCCGCGCCCCGGGCCCCACACGCACCTGCCGCCGCCACCGGCCGCCGCTTCCCGGCCTGGTTACCAAGCACCGCCACGCCGCTGCTCCCACGGCGCCCGTTATCGGCGGCGGGCCCGACCCACGGCGCCCGTTACCGGCGGCGGTCCCGGCGCTGCCCGACCCGCGGCGGGCGGTTACCGTTGGTTACCGGCGGCGGTCCCGGCGCTGCCCGGCCCGCGGCGGGCGGTTACCGTTGGTTACCGGTGGTTACCGGCGGGGGTCCCGGCGCTGCCCGGCCCGCGGCGGGCGGTTACCGGTGCTTACCGCTGGTTACCGGCGGCGGGAGCCGGAGCCGGGCCCGGCCGCGGGTCCCGGCGCATCCCCGGCCGCGCACGCGCACGG
>JAXCLO010000208.1:10579220-10600376 GCA_035583995.1 Arremon aurantiirostris
CTTTCCTTTCCTTTCCTTTCCTTTCCTTTTTCCTTTCCTTTTTCCTTTCCTTTCCTTTTTCCATTCCTTTCCATTCCATTCCATTCCATTCCATTCCATTCCATTCCATTCCATTCCATTCCATTCCATTCCATTCCATGTTGAATTTAACAAAGAGTTGATGAAATCCTTAAGAGCAGAAACATTTTACATGCAGGAACAAAATTACTGGTTTTGAAGCAACAAGAAATAATGTACCTATTTTTAAATATCCGTCTTTGGTTGCTGGGTAGTTAAATTTACTTCCATTGCGAATCAATTCCTTTCTCAGCGTTTTCTGTAAAAAACAAAACAATAACATTTCAAGAAGTATTTTCTGGGTTGTGACATTTTGTGCTGAGTATCATTCTGAAAATGCAATATGGTTCTAAATGAGAGACTTACATCAGCTGGCAGCACTTCCACAGTGGTGTTAAACAGTTTATCACCAGGGTGCTCCACGTTGCCACTTCTGAACAGGTACCTGATGATAGAGGTGTATTATTTCCAGGTATTTTGTACTTTAGAAGAGCTCTAGGGGAGTAATTCTATCCAGTTTTGAAGGAAAAAAAGTTTCAGATATCTTTTCTTTATATATTTTGGGCTACAGAGAACAGAAATAGCCCTTGAAACTATAAACCAAACCATAATATAGTGTTTTTATTTTAAACAGAACAACTATTTAAACCATCTTTCTCTGGGACCACAAAGGCAAATGTTCCCCATTTTTAGTGCTCAAGTTGCAAATAAATTAACTTCCCATGTTTAAATGGCTAAAGCAGGTCTGCCCTCTGGTCTGTTCCTGTAATTGTAAGACTGGAAGGTGAGTGGCAGCAGAAATTTCTGTTTCTACCTGGCCATATACCACATGCCAGGAGAATTCCCCTTTTACATCAATACTGGTCAACTCAGGTGCTTCTAAAGAATTTCCTTCATAGCCAGTCAGCAAGAGCATTGACCAAACAACAATCCAAGCAAAACCATCTAAGAATAAATAAAAATCCCTGTTTGGTTTCAAATTTCTGGCATTAAGAGTTCTTAGGGTTTTAAATTAAAAAAAAAACTAGGAGAAGTTAAACCACCAAACTCTCTCCTCTGATATCAAATATTCACCATTGATGAAATTCATCAGTTAAAAACAAATTCCTTTGAGAATTATCGTGTAAAATATTTACCTGAAGAAATAAAAGGAAAAAAAATGCAGAAGCTCTCTAACTACCAATGAAGACATGTATTTCAGGAGGGGATCTGCTCAAGAAGAGCAGATAAATAGTAAATAAGGTGGTTTTTTAGTAACAACTGTTTGCATAAACAGTTGAGCACCGATAACTCCAAACAGAACCAAGCATTTCCAAACTGGATATATGTAGGCTTCCATGTTCCATACCATGTAATACTTACTTTTCAACTTCTAGTGGATTTAAAAAGGTGAACCTGATGTAGTCACCTGCCACTGGAGCCAAGGCCCAAAAACAGTCTTGTCCTTTGTAAACTTTTTCCAGGGTGTATTGCTCGTATATTTTTAGGCTTGTGTCCACTTTTGCAGGTGGATTATTATGTGCTTTATGTAGCAACATTTTTCCAAAATCTTTATCCTGTTGATATAAAGAAATGTAATTTCACTCATTCAATGGAAAAAAAAAAAGTGCATTGATATCTGTAATTAGCACAGGAAACTATTCCATTAAATAATCACCTCAGTGCCAAAAAATACACTGGATATTGAAATGCCACGTAATGCCAGAGATGTGGTCCTTGAAATCCGTTTGAGAAATAAGTCAGAACACAAGCATATCATGTAAAAATACGGCATTGATTTCCCGTTCTTACTTTCAAGTTCTGTATCTTCCCAGGCAGCGATGAAAAGGTTCCCATGTGCTGAAAGAGAGACGGCTTAGCACGGACACGCAGCTTTGACTTCTCCTTCTCACAGTGTGTCTAGAAACAAAGTGAAAGGGAGTGAAGGGTTATTTAACCAAGGGGAGACAAGCTATGCTCCATAAGGCAATTTCATTATGCAGTTAGGAGCGTGGGTTCAGATTTTTATCCATATTTAAATGAGAAATCCTTAAATTAACAGTCACCTCCTGTAGCATACAC
Organism: Arremon aurantiirostris; assembly: GCA_035583995.1. NCBI lineage: Eukaryota > Metazoa > Chordata > Aves > Passeriformes > Passerellidae > Arremon > Arremon aurantiirostris. Next base: position 10,581,339 of record JAXCLO010000208.1, read on the forward strand.
TGTCTCTAGACCAAAACTCGTAATTGCACTCATGCTGTTATTTAGATTTGAAGGCTCAATCACCAGTAATTCATGGATTTCTGCATAGTGTGTGATGAATCGCTCTCAGGGTGACACAAATTGACTCAAATCTGAAACTGACTGATTTCTTAGCTGTTTCTGGCAAACTTTATTTCAACTTTTAGTCTTGCCAAATCATTATTCTAATTAAACTATTTTGACCAAAACCGACCTTCTTAAGAAGGATTCTGGTTACATTTCAATATTCATAATTTTGCCTCTTTCTGTTGTGTTTGGCAGGCTTTAATGCACTCTAAGTTACGGATCTTTTATCACATAGTTAGAGAAAGCCCTTAAATACTGCATACTTACTGCATCCTTCTCTGGATTGCACACTTTAACCCAGAGCAGGTGGTCTATGAGCCAGTCTATGGGCTTATCCTTGTAGAACATGAGAAAAAATTCCACTATTTGCGGTAAGTCTTCTGATTTAAACAACTTTCCTGAAAGCAACACAAGAAGTTATCTTTTTATTGCTATGCAGTTTTGTGTTTAAATGGAATTTATTTAAATAAACATTTAAGTATCACACCAGCCTTGCACACATGAATGTAATTATGGTATTTCATGAGAAACTTCACGTAGAATCTGGCTTTGAGGAGTTCTGATCATCCAGCCCTTTGATACGGGATGCATATTCTCCTCCACAAAGAAAAGGAAGCTTTTGGGGTTTTTTTAATAGATTGTTCAAATTTCCTTCTTGAAAAGAGAACTACACATTGCAGGGGCACACAGTTCCCTGAGGTGGAACAATTCCCTCCTTATGGGAACTCAGTTATAGATCCTGTGCTGCAGAGACTGTGTTAACAAGGCAGTTTTAAAGGGAACAAAAATTAAACTACTTTCAGAGGGCTGCTCCCTGAAGAACCAGGGAAGTTTTGATGTGCAGGTTCTCCCATGCCTTGAGATGTGATTCTGACTTTTTCACCTACACAGCTCCAAATGCAGCTGATCCTGCTGAGGTCTTAATACTCACCAATAAATCCAAGCTGTGAGAACTCAAGAACCATCCAATCTTGGGACTGCTGAGCAGCAAAGCTTTTTATGCTCCCAACAAAATCCGGCTTGGCTATAATATCATCTTCCAGCTGGTGGGGAGGAGGAAATGCAACAGAAAAACAGAAGGCAAGCAATGATTGTATTGTTTGCAGAGGGGATGGTGACACTGCCACAAGAAAATGAAAGCTGTGCTGTGTTTAACTGCTGTACCACAGGTACTGAAGCTGACAGGTATTGAAGGGGAGATTGAAATCCATCCAGGAGATGGGAAAGGCTTCATTGCTGCCTGGCCTCCAGACAAGGACTGGCCATCTGAAAGGCCAGGAGCTGTTCCTGCCACTGAAACTGAGGATTGTGAATCCAGACAAGGAGCTTGGAGGCAGTGACACAAAGGAAATAAATGTATTCCAGATATAATGGCTGACAAGAAATGTGTTGGCAGCAGCGAACCCAGGAATAAGCAGAATGGAGTGAGAAAACTGAGATTAAGAGATCTGTTTTGACACTGACATTTTGTCTCACTGACAATGAACTGTGAAAACTGTGGGAGCTCCACCAAATAGCAGGCACAACCTGGAGTCTAGTGAGGGGAAGGAAAACAAAGTCCATCTAAAGAATACTAGTGAACTCACTGAGATATTGCTCAGGCTTTAAATCCATCGCAGAAATGCTGCTGGGAATGAGTATTACTAGTGTGTATATTTATATATATATAAATGCACAAAGCTTTCCCAGGCTCCATATGAGGTAACAAAAATCATAGCAGTAGTAAATCAGTGGGCAAGCAGTGGGTAAGGTTCATGCCCAGAGCAAGCCTGCTAGCTTCAATGGGCTTCACAAAGAGACTTGGATCCTGGTTCAGCAGGATCCTAGAGCCAGTGTTTGTTCAGCAAAGGTCTTGTCTGGCCCATGGCATCAGCTGTGCTGCACACGTCAGGACTAACTCTGTGTGCTTATCTTCTCTCAGGGTTTGGGAGCTGGTGTCAGCCACTCCGTCAATGCCATTCCTGACTAAACCAAACAGAAATCTAACCCAGCTCAAGTTCTGCTTAAGATTGCTGAGGTAAATATTGTACCAGTCTAAGGAAAAGCAGCTTTAAGTTGTTTGCTTTCCTTTAACACAGGACTTCTGAATAGAGGAGGACATGACTGAGTTTGTGGCAGCAGGTGCTTCTCTACAGAGCAGCTTTGGGGCAGCCCAGCATCTGTGCTACAGGGGCAGCTGCAGGCTGGACACAGAAATGAAGAATGGGATATAGCAGGAACAGTATGAAGAATGGGATGAGGAAAGCAAAGTTCCTTTTTGAGAAAATTCCAAAAGCAAACATAGCTCCCAGCAGAACACCACCATCCAGGCTTTGTCCTTAATAACACAGCTCAGTCTTTATATAATGCCTCAGATAAGAAAACATATGTTCTCCTTTCCTTTAGAAATACTTAATTAAGTCACTCTGGTGCAAATAGGAATCCTTGGAGAACTTGGTAACATCAAGTGTCTGGCAGCATCCTAATGTTTCACTTCACTGGGTTTCCTACACCTTGGTGCTCCAGTGCACTCAGTAAACTTGGAAAATGTTCTTAAAAATACACAAAAGCCACAGGAGAATACTTCATTTTCCATGGAGCCATAACTGTTCAACACACAGCATTTTGGTTTGCCCACCTGCATCCTGAGCACCTATGGCACGTTTGAGAACAGAGCATGGGGACTCTCAAGTAGCCCAGCTCAAATGGGATTTTGCTGAATCCTGAGGAAAAATGTAGGAGATGACAGGTCCTGCAGACTTCTGCTTCCAGGAAACTGTGATGTCCTTATGGAACACCAACTCTGAGGCAAAACGCTCTTCTGAGCTTTTTTAAAATTATTGAGATAGGTGAAATTTTATAGACCTGTTCCATGACTGAGCAGCCCTTATAAATGTTGGACTCTGTGGTGGTGATTAAGATCTTGATGGAGTGCAAACTAGCACAAATCCTGAACGATGGGTAAAGCTGAGCTTAAATGCATGGGGATCCTCCTAAAGGCTAACACAGTATTTTCTGGAGAATTGAGGATCTGTGCCAAGTTGTAGCTGACCTTATCTCAAGTATCACTGTGCTGGTGTGTCCCTGTGTGAAATATTTCACTTCATTGCCACCTGAACCTGTCACTACTCTTTTTCCTGGCTGCAGGAAGCAAAAAGATACTGAAGTCTGACTTTCTCAACCTAATCAAATGAGGGCTTCATGCCTCATTTACCTTGCTCTTCAGCCTCACAAATGGCAGGAAGGGAGAGATGGCTTTCATCAAACAGTACCTGGCTGCAAGATGCAGATAAATACAGAAATATGTGGGTGTTTTAAGGAGCATAGGCAAAATGCACAGAAAATGACATAAGATTGCTGGTTTTATTGAGGCCCTTGAAACAAAAATTGCCAAAATTAAGCATCAGTACAGAGCTATTGCTGCTATTTAATGATAATATGGACGTACCTGTAAATAAAATGTTCCCTTAGGCTGAGCATACAGCATTAAAAAGCTATAGTCCAAATTCTGCTTAGTTCTCCACCTAAACATAAGCAGCAAATTCTGATAAGTTTTTGAGCTTTTTTATTATTTCTACAATAAGAGAACTTCTAATGCTCTGCATTTTTGTCTCCACAATAAAATTTTAAGGTTGTATTTTCTAACCCGGTGTTAAGTGCAAAAGCATTCACCTACGATCAATGTAAACATTTGTAAATAATTTTATTTTCCTGTAAAAGTTAACATTAAATAAACAAAAAAAAAATTTATCTCTGTCGATGGAGCTTGAAAAAAAATGTCTAACAAGTTATTAATATCAAATGACTTATAATATTCTACTAATGATTTTATGAAGAGTAGAAATAAAGACACATGGATTATTTATAGGTGGAAAAGTAAATGGTTTCACATATGAACAGCACAAGAGCAGGTTGATAACCATGATTTTCATGTTTAAATATCAACACATATTTTGTACAGTCTCTCATTTTACCAGGGGACGACAATGATGTTTGGTAATCAACACTGAAAGACTACAGAGTAATTTATTGGCAGTTAATTAACATAAAAGTATAGCTGATCCAAATCTAATCATATCTAAAATTAAATTATAAGTATGTAAACGTGCTTATGGTCTATGGCATGAACACATGAGGTTTATCTATAAAGCCAATATACACACAGGCATATATGTAAATATACTAGCTGAGTTCCTCCAACCCAAACTCTTAGTACTGCAACACTCTTGCTGCATTGTTGCAGTGGCTTCTGATCAATTAGTTATTGTTGATGAAGAAAATCGCTTTCCTCCAATAAATATATATATATTTTAAGGTTATAATCTCTGTCTTACTGAATTTTGGGCATGGGAGTGAATGAAATCACCATGAAGGGTGTAGTAAGAGTAGATAAAAGCCCAATGATCACCATAATTTAGGTAATTAATTAAACCACAGTAGCTGTCAGTGGTTAGCTAGAGGACCACACGGGCTGTGTGTTGACAGAGCCTCTCCCTCATCAGTGACATTAAAGATTTTTCTATTTTTTCCCTTGTGACAGATCATGTAGCCTGTTACTTGTTGGCACCATCCATCAGGTTTCAAACCTCTTGGATGCCCAGAGCCAAGACCTAAAGGAGCTGCCTTGGCTCTCACCCTGAAGCTGATGTGCAGCACAGCATTTCCTTGTAAATTCCTTTTACCAGTACAAATGAGGTCCTTCAGCTCTGACATTATCAGCTCAAACAACGCTGACTTTTTCTGAATTTTCCATTTCACGCTCTCAGCAGAAGTTCTAAGGCTTTACTCTTACCTTACTCGCTCCTCAGAATCTCCGAGCGTTTTCTCCAGGTTGGAAAGGTCTGGGTAATAGGAAGCAGGAGGAGAAACAACCTCCAGGACTCCAGACTGGACTTCTCTGGGGAAGCTGGGGAGAGAGTCCTAGTGAGACTTGTTCCTCAAAAACCCTTGTGGGGGCAACCACAGACGGCAGCTGCCCTGTAACCCACTTTGGGAGCCAAACCTGGAAGCCAAATTTCCCCTTTCCTCCAAAAAACCACACAGCAACTCATCAAAAGAGCTGAACAAAACCCACCAACCCAACAAAAACAAACAATCAGGCCTCGGGCGCATTAACTGCATCACGTTAAAACCCCAACACAAAGCAGGCAGAGCAGCGGTTTCAAAACTGAGTGAGCCATTTCCTGTGATTGGCAAACAAAAGATAACACTGAAAATTAAGCACATCAGAGCACACCAGCATTATGGTGCTAGTTCTTTCCATAAAAGCTCCAAGTACATCCACACTGGGGGCTGAGTGTAGGACTCACCTGGTTCTCACACTTTCTGCAACACTCCTAACATACTCTGCATCCACCTAAGGAAAGAAGGGAGGGTTTCATTAAAAGTCACTCCTTTTTGTATTAAACATCACTTTGTAGGTAATATGTTTATGCAAACAATTTTTTTTTCCTTCCAAACAAATGCGGTATGTCACAGCAGCATTTCTAGTGAGGAACATTATGGGCTTTCCAAGCCAACCAAACTTTCACTATAGCTCACTTTTGCTTCCAGCTACCTCCAGCTGCCATTTCTAGCACTGTTTCTCACTGCTTTTGCAGAAGACCAGGCTGCTTTCTGGCTAAAATCCTGTTCTGCCATGCCAGTAAAGCACAGCCATTAAGCTATCAGTAAAAAAAAAACTGGTTTGGGTTAATAATCCAAAAATCACAAAAGAGGCCTAAGGCTGATGAGAAAAATCACCTAAGCAAAATATTCTAAAGCTAGCAATACCTAAAATTTTTACTTAATTTCTTCCTAATACAACAAACTTACAGCTCTATGATTGGAAATTTTGAGAACATTCATTACTGCTGTTTCACAAAACTAACAGCGTGCCAAACATGTCTGTTAACTACGTTTAGAGTGAAAAGTTTTATTTCTAAAGCAACACAATAACTGTCTTAGGAGTTCAGATTTTTTTCTTTAAATAAACAAATTCTTTAGTATATAAGTGTTACCAATTATATATTAACCTTGTGATAGGTAAAAAAAAAGTGAAATACAGAACTGTGGTAAGGAAAAACAATACCCAGAACTTGAAACTCACTCTCAGTCAAACCAGCACACATGGCCAAAATGAAAGTGAACTATACTCTGTTTGGCACTTTTACACCTGCAAAAGGGATGGCTAAATAATAAAAAAATAGCAAACTGCAACTGTTAATAAATACAGGAATTAACTCATTGCTGTCTATGGAAGGACATAGAAATATGAAGAATAAAAATGAATTCTGAACAATTGCACAGTCATTTTACCTGCTAGAAGCTATTAGTAGCTAATTGCTTTCTCCAGCTTTTTTATTTCTGATGTAATCAAGGTGGTTTTGAGTGAGAAAAAAAAAAGCATTTATCCTTAACATCTTACCTTGAGCACTGTTTAATTTACTTTCCCAAACACGTTCAAGGCTCTGAACAGTGTTCTTTTGCATGGGAAATGCCAAAACACACGCAGAAAGCTCCAGTATGTCAAGGTGCTTTGCGAGATACGTGTTATCAAACCAGCAGGTAAATAACAAAGGCTTACAGCATTTTGCACTATTACATCCAGACAGAAATCTCCGTATTTTCTCTCAGCATCCCTCCCAAAGGCTTACAGCACTTTGCACTATTACATTCAGACAGAAATCTCTGTATTTTCTCTCGGCATGCTGCACCTTTCCACGCACGCTCACCTCTGCCACAAAGATGATTATCACACAGTCCCTCCTCTGCTCCTCAGAGAGCTGGTGCAGCAGGGAATGCAGAGTGTCAATCAGGTAGTTTTGCTTTTCCCTTTTCACTGTAGGAATGCCCATCACCAGGGAGACTGCAAAGAGACAATGCCTCAAGCCAGGTCAGTAAAGGGAAACTGAAATCACATTGTAATTTTGATTTCATGTGCCCATGAAACTTGGAGACAGTTAATATTTAAGGAAATACCGTGACAGCATTTGCTGTTACATGACAGTGAGGACAATGCATTTACAATTTGTATTATAGTTCACTGGAATTCAGTATGATTTCTGCAGGTGCCAGCTGATTTCTCACGTGGATAAAAAAAGCTCCATTGAAGATATATTAATATATCCTTTAAATGATCACATCACCTTTCCCTTTGCTTCTCCCACTGGCAAACTGAACGCACTGCAAATTTGCCTTGGCTTCCTCATCCATACTCATTTTGTGGGGGGAAAGTGTCAGCTACTGCATCTCAGCCATATGAATGTATGATTAAAGCAAAAAATAATCTTGTTTTTTTCAATTAAGATTATTTTTATTGCTATTTCCAAAGGTTTTCAGAATACTTTAAGATAAAGACCTGGAATAGAGGTGGGCATTTTAAAAGTACTTTTGCTATTAAAATTCATTCAGCTTGGCAACACTAGGAAGTTAAGGGAGAAAAATCTATTAAAACTTTTGATTAAGTTTCATTGCTAGAAATTGATAAAAAATACAAACATATAGCAAATAGAAGCCAAACTTGATTTCCTACCTCCAGTTCTCTGCTGCCCAAAAATAACATTTGGGAAAATTGCATCTTCATACTCTCTCAGGTGAGGGAGGTAGTAGTAGATGTTTGTGAGGTGCACGGGGAGTTTTCTCGGCAGGTTTAACTCTTTCCATTTTAATTCACCTTAAAGACACAGCAAACAAACACAGAGACCCACATAAAACCAAAAGCAAGCAGAGAATTCTATTTCTTCACCTGCTTTGCTCAGCTGAACACTGGCAGATCACCACACACAAGGTTATTCAGTCAGAACTGTTCCTCAGAAATTATTACATGTCATATATATTTCATTACATTGAATTGAGAATTTCCCAGAGCTTCCCATTCAGCTTGAGCATCCTGGGGCACCATCTGTATTTCCCTGCACATTTGCAGGACTGAGCCATCCTAAAACACAGCAGGTAGTTATTGCAAAGGCAGCAGTAAAAAACTGCTTGGTTTGGGGATTTATTTTTTTTTTACATGCTTGGCAAACAATTTTTAAGTGAAAAGAAACACAGGTTCTGATTAATAACCTTCTTAACTACTTAATAAACTTAAATGCTTTCCCCAAACAGTAACACATGGTGGTTTTCCCAGCTCAAGCAAAAGTTCTCAGTTTACAAAGAGTCCTGTGGTAAAAAGAATGACCACATACAGGCCTTTGAAAACTATTCAAGAAACAAGAGGCTGCAGCAGTTAGGAGAAAAGCAGGGATTTTATCTTTCTTTACTACTTTAAAATAAAGCTGAAAGCAACAGAACATTTAGTGACTGGGATGGAAAGTTACTTTTCCCAAGGAATGCATGTAAAATAACTCCCAAAATTTACCACCCTTCACAGTTACATACCTGTATCACAAAAACCACCATCAGCTTTACTCACTCAGCTTGGATTGAGAAAGGCAGAGGCTTATTAAATGGGTAATATTTTAATATTTTAAAAATATCTTAATAACTTCCAAAAGGTACTCCCACTGAAAATCAGGTCTAAAAAGAGATTTCCTACCTTACAGAAAACACTTTAAAAACCCCTGAAGCAACCATATACATCAGCCCAGAGATTTGGGTATGAGAGAGACCCACAAGTCCTTCCACACTGCTGAGCCATTAAATAAACTGGAATTTTGCTGCACAGAAACCACCTCCACAACTTTTCAAGGGCTTTCCTTCTTTGTTTGGAAGTAGTACCTATCAAATATTGGGCAGGGGAGTTCAGTTCCATTGACTGCAATCAACCTTTCCATTTTGGTGGTATAATAAAACACGGTTGGAATGGGAAGCAGAAGGGTAAATGTAAATAAAAATAAAAGGAAAATTATTCAGAGAGGCTCTGCCAGTCCCAACAGGGAGGAAGGCAGACTGTGCACAATCACATAATTTATTTTAGGTTACAAAATCAGACTGTCCATCTCTTGCATGTAACTCCAGTGTGCAGACAGACAGAGATGCACAACAGCCTGTAAGGCGAGGTAAATAAAAAGTTCTATTAAACAATGGGAAGAAGCCAGATCACTGAACTTTACATGTAGGTGTCCTAAAAAAACCCCAACAAAACAAAAACCAAAGCAAACCCCTACACACCTGTGTGATTTTTTGTCATGTTCATTCTTCTTGCAACTATATTTTTGATTTCATCTAGGGCATTGCTCAGCTCATGTGATCTTTTTTTGTTTTCCATGTCAGCATACAGCAGTCTTTGCTGAAGTTCCAGCAGCTGCTGTTCATACGTATCTAAGTCATTTCCTGCAAAAAGAACACAATTCATTTTCTAAAAGGTGATTGATGATGGAATGGAGTTCAAAACTAGGAGATGGTCCAGAGAATCACATCACCAAAGTGCATAAACAATAATAAAGTTTATTCAGGAGAAGAAGTAGTTGGGAAGAATGTTAAGAAGGTAGAGATTAGGGAGCACAGCTGGGTAAAGGTAAACAGAAGACAAAACCAAGAATACAAAATCCATTATAAGGAAAAAGCCAGTGAAAGACTGTGAGTTGCAGGGGAAGGTGTCCTTTCTTCACCAAACAACAAATCATGATGGCCCTTTTAACAGTGAAAAGTATAATTCTGTAATGGCTTGTCTTGTGTTTCAAACACTACTGAGAATAAAACAGATATTAAAAGCATTCAGTCCATGAGTTAGTCTTCACCTATGAGTATGCTAAGAGCTGTTACTAAAGGTGGTTAATATAAAGCAACACTTCAATAACATCACCCCTTTGCAACAGAGAGTAAAGAAAGGAGAAGAGGACTTCTGCCTCATTTTAAAATGTTTTATATGCTGCTTCTTTTATTGGTTTTGTCGTGGTGGAGTTGGTTTGGTTTTTTTTTCCTAGTTAAATGCTGTTATTTAGATAACGTATTATCCCATTCTGTTTGTGGGCTGTGCCAGATTTTATCTGTGGCAGCTCTCATTTTCCAGAACCCACCATTGTCTCTCTGGAAAAGTGAATTCCCAGGGATTGTCGCCTGTAAAAGATACTAGAGCAAAACACAGAGGTAACACCAATTTGTGAGGATTTGTAGAGGTGTTTCAAACTGGAATTAGTTTGCATTTTGGATAAACGGGGTTTTATTTGCATTAAACACAAGTCCTTAATTTAACCAATAAATGTGTGATTGGAAGACTGAATTTTAACACACCTAGGAAGAAAGTGGTTAGGAAAAAAAAGAAGTAAACATGTGATGTGTATTATCATTATTTACCTCATTAAAATTTTAAAGGATGTTTAATTAAACCCCATTAAATGAATGCTTCCTAAAATTTTTGACATTCTTAAAAATCTTTTGACTTGCAAGAAAGGCATTTGTATATATGAATATTTTATACTATGGAGCTATGAAGATAAATTCAGCATTGCTGAAGGAAGGGGAAATCTGGATTATTTCAACTGCATGCAACAAGACACTTCTTCTTGATTGAAGTAGGATTCCCTAAGAATGATTCTTAGTAATCACTTATGTCATTTGTTTTTGGTGGCTCAGGAAGCAAGAGTTTGACACAAGGAACATAATACTCACTCACCTGTGGTGAAGAATTAATTTCTTATAAAAATATGTCGTTTGAAATGGAACATTAAATGTTCTAAGTTTTACTAGAGCACATGTAAATAGGCAACATTAACTATTACTAAACTTTTGTCAAAAAATGTGTGTTTGGAAAGCATTATGAAGCTAAGCACTCAAAATATTTCAACAGTCTTTGAGTTTAAATAGACTCATGTGTATGAGTGTGTGTGTGTGATCATAAATGCCTCCAGTCCCATTAACGACTTCTGGCACTATCTCAGAGCTGTGGGACAATTCCTCACTATCTCATCGTAGCACTCAAACAGAAGAGAAAATAAAAGGAGAGTTTGGAGTGGCAGAAAGGAGGGAAGAAAACACTTCAAAGTCTAGCAGTGAATCTTGTTCCTGTTTCTCGATTACAAGCTGAATTGCTTATCGTACCTAAAGACTGTTTCTTTTAGAAACTGAAATTTGCTTAATGGACCCCTTAAAAGAAAGCTATATAGGCACACTAACTGCAAGGGATCCTGCCATCCTGTGTGCCTGGAACCACTGCCCACTGCTCAGGTTAATGAGGCATGTCAAACCACTGAGGCATGCCCTGCACCAATAACCAGCAGGTTATTATCTCTCCATATCTGATCCAATACCAGATACCTCTCTGAACCTTGTTACAGGAGCTTTGCACGCTCAGGTCTGGTGCTCTCTGGGTAAGGAAGGGAAAACAAATCCCCAAACAATGCCCCCATCTCAGGTCAGAACAACGAGTTCTTGGGCAAACACTGAAATTCAACAATGCGCATTACCTTTAACTATGGTGTTTAGAGTCCTGCAGCACAGTGTTATTTGTGCCTTCCAAAATGTTAGAGAAGCACTGTGCCAAAGGAAAGCACAGCGTGGGGCAGGGGAGATGGGGCTCCTCTATTCCCACACAGGACCAGAATGCTTTCAGTATCAAAACAAACACCTGACAGAGTAAAAGGCAGATCAAAGCTAACAAGCAGATTTTAAAAACTCACAATACTGTCTAACGAACATGGACTCAGTCTTGAGTTTGCAACAGAATGCTTTTGCTGAACAATTTACTGAACAATACTGAAAATAAATAAGCAAACTTGTTTCAAAGAAAATACAACTTAAGCTCTAACAATATTCTCTTAAATGGTGGCAAACAATCCTCATTTTAGACTCCAGTCTTTTCCTACATCAGAATGTAGTGAAAAGTGATCTTAAAACATTCAGCCAGAACATCACCATATAGGAAAGCAATATTATTAAAATAAGTGAAAAAATATAGAAATTGAATGGGTATTGTATGGTGTTTGGCCATAATTGGTATACTTTGCTTTTAAGGTAGTACTCACTCACTTCAAGCAATTGCTACTGCTTTGTTCTGGTTGGTATTTTAAATATTTAAATATTTTACTTCTCTTCCTGAGGTAGCAACAAATTATACACAGATTCAGTTAAATGCCTAGCCATCAGCTAAGGTATTTCTAGCCAAAACTCTGTTCCTCAAGGCTCAGTGTATGACCAGACACTGTACAGCAAACAAGGAGAGGTCTGAAATGCTCCCTTACCCCTTTCTCTACAAACCCCAACAACATCTGGCCTCTTTTTGTGCCACGGGATTTATGGCTAAGTCCCTCTACTCTTTAGGCACTGAAGTAACAGTGAGAAGCAGCAGAATCTTTATGTAATAAATTGCACATGTTGAAGCCAGTAAAACGACACAGCTTTAAGTACCCCACAAATTTAGGTGAAGAGGTCAGCAACATGTTACAAACCAATGCAAAGAGATTAAATCTTGTAACCCTTGAGAGCAACATGAAGTAGTGCCAAAACAGATGATCTGATTTATCTCGTTGCTGTGACTTACAAAAATTTCACTGTTATTCACCAAAAACATCAAAACTTCTTTTCATCCATACTGTCTCCTCTGAAGAAACTTTATGTAAGTTCATAATGAGTTTATAATATGGCTCTGCCTTCTGCTTTTCAAGTGGCAAAAACGTTACTGCCTCCTTACATTTACTTTCTTGTTTTTATATAAGGCTGATTTTTTTAATGGATCAGTATTTACATGGAAAACAATAACTGAGACTGTGTGAGAAGAGCACTACACATATTGTAAGTTGTATGCTATTTCTCAGAACCCCAAACCCATATCTATGAAGAGTGTTTCTGTGAGAGCAGACAGTTTTTGGTCAGGTGAATGAACAAGTGACTCTAATATCTTTTTCTTTTTTTTTTTTTTTCTGGCCACAAAAATATCAGCACGTTTAGTATGAAACCTTTGCTTATATTTATAAAGCAATGGAAAAAGTGACTATAAAAACATCCTCCTAACCATAGTTAAAATATACACAGGACCATCCACAATAACTGAAGTCCAGTGGCTGTGGTAGATTCTGATCTTTTATTTTTAGGTGAATGAGCAAGTAGCATCTTCCCTGCTATGCCACTTGATTTTAGTCTCACATGTCCAACTCAATACTCAGGCTGCACAAAATAGCCAGCAGCAGCACCGAAGAGCCAATTATTTACTGCTGTCTTGAGAGGCACCAAAAGTGGGAATTCCTACAGTGCTCTAAGCACGGCAATGGAGAGCCAATTCAGCAGTGCAGAAGGAAAAAACCAGAGCTTGAACAACACCTAAGCAGAGACATCTGCCTGTTTTCAGAGCAAAATATTAATTACAAACCAATTTCTCAAACAAACACCCTGTGACAACAACAGAGCATCAGTGGTTCTGCTCCCAATAACTGTCTCTCTGCAGAAAAAGAGAGACAATTATTTGTTATTGTTTTTGTTATTGTTACCTATGGCTGGCCGTTCCTAAGGTTTTCTGGACAGGTACAAGGCTTGTCTTCTAACACCCCTTGGGAGCACAGACTATATTTTCAGTAAAATAAACATAATACAAAGTCATTCACCACGTACTGCTACTTTCTCCTTTAGTAACTAATATTAAGTATTTTGTTTACACAGTTGTGAGATTTACCAAGCGCATGAGGGTCTGAAGACTACCCATTCACAGATGCAATGACCAAAAGTTAGCTACAGAACAGGTGCAAATAACAGTAATTAGGAAAATTATACCATGTGAAAGGAATTAGTTACTCAGTTTGCTGTGGAGGAGGAGCCAGCTGTGGAAACAGAAGTTAAGGCAACACATCTACACCACAACACATTATCCCTCTGGCCTAAAACAAACACACAAACACATACAAAATCCCAAAGCAAAACAGCCCGGCAGGGAATGTCATCAGAGAAGCGTCAAAACCAAAGTGAAATGAAAATGTAATGTCAGCAATGAGGAGCCGCAAAACACGAACCATCAGACAACACAATGGTAACTGAGGATGGGACAAACACTCTCATTGTGACCTCTCCTGGATTTCAGTCTCCCAAGATTTTGCCTCATTTTTCCTCCCCCACTCCTCACAGGAGTGCCACTGAAGGAAACATAAAACGTTGTAAGGCAAACAACCATAAAAGGCAGGAGGATCAGCACTGTCTCGACTCTATTCAATACACAATTGCGGGGCCAAGATCTCTGCACCACTTCTATTTGTTACAGAAATAATAATTAATATAAACAAATCATCTGCTACCTGGAGTTGTGTTCATCCCAGAAATTATTACTAAGTGGTTTATTCCAATCCTTCTGCCCCTGTAACACCAAACCTCTTACAAAGGTGTGTGTAGGAAGCACTCAGAGATCCACTCTCTTTCCCTCACCCCAAACCAATAACAAACCAATAACAATAACAAACCCATAACTCACCCCCTCACCCACAAGGAGCCCTGTCTGCAAGTCTCACAGATACTGTTTGGAAAGACCACCTCATTTCTTTTTGCCAAGTACCATCAGCTTTATCTTTCCTGCATCGGCTCAGAGAATTTTAGACACGGCTTTATGAAGATCTATTTGGTGTGTGCCACCTACATAACCTACTAAAGAGGCAGCGTATCATTTTAAAGTAAATAATATAAAATAAAGTTAATATAATAACTTTTATAAAATATAAAATAAAATATAAAAGTTCGGGGGTTTTTTTTCCCTCTGCATTCTGGTCCTGGAAACACGCACAGGAAAAAAGTGACGGTACACGAGGCCCAAACGCAATCACGGGACGGATAACGCTACTTTTATCCTCCATAACAATAAAATCAAAATTACTTTAAAAGCGACAGGCACGGCAGTCACGTTTAGATTTTCCTTTCCGTACTAATGTAAGAAAAAGAGTTAGAAAAAAAATAAAAGAAAAAGAGTTGAAAAAAATAAAAGAGGAAAAAAGAGGGGGCGAAAAGGCAAGAAGAAGCTTTTATCGTTTCTTAAATTTAGGGTTGTATTTTTAACGCTAACCCTGCCCCTGTCCCGGTACCGGGCGGGCTCCGTGCGCGCCGCCCATGGCACGGCCGGTGCCCGGTGCCCGGTGCCCTGCGCGCCCGCACCGACGGCACGGACGGGGCTCCCCCGCCGCCGCCGCTCTCACCTGGGCTGCCGCGGCCCAGCAGCAGCCACAGCAGGGGAAGGGCGGCGCCGAGGCACAGCGCCGGCAGCACCTGCCCGAGCCGCAGCCGCATCTCCCGCGGGCGCTGCCCGCGACACCCGCACGGCACCGGGCACCGCGGGCCGGGCGTGCTCGCCCTGCCCTGCCCTGCCCTGCCCTGCCCACGTCGGAACAAGGGTGTGCACATTAAGGGGGAATCGGGAAGTCTGCGCCTTCCAGGTACCTCAGCCAGTGCGGAAAGGAAAAGGGGGATGCGCCTAGGAGAGTCGGGATAATAAGGGGGCTGTGTCCTCCTACAATCTGAGAGACCCCATGGGAAATGCCTCGTGGCCTCTCCCCTTGTTCACGAATGAAGTTACAGAACTCCTCTGTCTCCTTTTGGAACGTAGACCTCTCGTGGTGTGAGTTTTTTCTGCACAGCGTTGTGATGGTGAACGTTATTTGACTCGTTCAAAACCAATGGGGCATTTGTTTTTCTGTTGCTTGCGAGATTGTATCAGGAAGGCAAGCTGTGTACAATGAATACATGCATTTAGCACAGTCACAGAATCAGGTAAATAAACCAAGCTTTTCAGTTCACCTTCAAAGAGGAAGGAGGGCAAGCAGGTGCAACATCTCACCCGACCAAAGTCTAATGGTGCACTGGTGCCTGTACCTGATAACAGAATTATATGCAGCCATTGTCCTTGCTCCACACGTGTGCCTTTCCATGCAGACACACACCTGTTGCCTTTTTACCTTCAGCAATCCATAGGAAAACAAAAAATTAGTCACTGCTCAGAATACATCTCCTACAACAATGGTTTATAAAGGGAACAGATACCTCTACTACCAAGGTTCCCGGAACCACTTATAGCAACAGAGTTCTAAATAAACCACCTACGTTTTATAGACAAAAATGTTCCTCCTCATACCTGATGAGCAGGTATTTAGTGGCTTTTGCTTTGACATGTTCTCCACCTGCTCCCAAATCCACCTTTCACTCTGCAGCTATGACAAAGGAAATATGCTTTCCTGTTCTGTGCTGCAAACGTGCAAGGGACAGCTGCAGAAACCAGACTGGGCTTGGGCAGCTCTCAAAGGCAGTGAGCTTTTTGCTAGCTAAACTGTTATCTACTTCTTAATGTATTACTAGCATATATAATTCATTACCTTGTTTACCCAGAGGACATAGCAATCTAGACAATTTGTTTTCTGAAAATATGCTTGTATTATTAATACACTATCTCTTCTTCCCTTTCTCCATTTGCTTACTGAACAATTTACCTCATTTTGTAGCAAACCCTCAAATCATTTTGTGTGCAAAACGAATGGTGTGGCGCAGAGCAGTGCCAAATTCTACAAGAGATGTGTCCAGACCCAGGTGTGCTGGAGTCCTAATGGCAATGCTGCCTTCATATGCCACTCTTTATACCAACAACAGCATAACTATGTCCGTTTTGGAAAGTTTAGACCTCACAAATTGTATATTGCTGCTCTGGCAAGGTTAGCATGACCTTCCTGTGTTTGAGTTATGATATGGATGGGTTTATATCTCTGCTTACTAATTACTTTGAATTATAAATATTATTCATTAAAAATGCAGGAGACTGCTAGTCAGTATATACATGAACTAAAAATCTCAATGTGGCTCCATAAATTGCCATGAAGCCTTGAGTTAGACCTCATTATTCCTGTCCTGTGTGCATTTCTTGTGAACTTCCCTCTACCTTCTGTTTCTGGGCCACTGAAATATTTTACTGAGAAATCTTCTTTAAGCTACGCTTTGGATATGCATTTACAATTGGCTAATAGGATGCAATGCAATCACAACACAATCCTCTTTACTGCCTCCCCATCACCGTTCCCCTCTCCCACTTAATAAACTGAAAGCTCAGGGCACAAATTTGGATGCAGGGTCAGTGTATATTTTGGCACATTTGCAGTAAAATAGAGATTAAGAACTAAAAAGAGCAAATAACCATTAAATACCCCCCAAGTAATGAATAAAATGTCTTTATTGGTTGGTGTTCTATCTGTAATAAAGCTGAAACGAACATGTAAATGATGTGGTCAAGCAGGAGGGCTGCTGAAGATAAGATTAACAGAAATCTAACACACATTTTATTTTAGCTTCTTCTTGCTCAGATGACTGCTCCACATCTTTACACTGTTTTCACACGTCCATGGGTAAGCAAGGGTAGACAAAAGGAACATTAAAATAAATATTTGACATTATACAGGCTTCTGGCTGAGCCAAGCAGATTATTTTCCATGTCCTTCATCTGCAAAGAGATAGGAACAAAGAATAACTGCCAGAAATAACAGGCAATGGCTGCTGCCATGGGGAGCTTTCTGACTAGAGACAGATCCAGTTGCTGGTTATTTCCCCTGCTGCTCACCCAAGAAATGGGACTTTAAAAAGTAAACAGGTTATGATCTTTACTTCAACCAAAGTCTCTGTGAGGGTAAAACTTGAAGGCAAATACTGAATACAAAAGGAAGGTGGATTTTTTTTTTAAGCTACGGCAAGGTATTTTTGACTGTCTTAATATAATTTATTAACTGACTGCACATGATGATACAGAAGCGTCTTGCATGGTTCAAGTGCTAACATCTGTACAAAATCAAACATGCTTGCTGTCTTGCAATTTACAAAAAGCTGTGAAAAAAACCAGTCAAAAAAGCGTGCTATAATATTTTTAAATCAATAATTGGTTACAGATTTTACTTTAAAATACAGATTTAAAGTAAAGGAAACATCATATAAGCAAAAATAAGTGTAAGACTAAAGCTTGCATCTTTTAAACTCACATTTCAGAAGGGCTTAATTTAAACCAAGGCCTTAAAATTTGCCAAGCTTACCTCAAAAAATCTAATTGTATCACAGAGAAGTGTGGTGCAATGTACTGCCAGCACCAGGTATTCTACACATCAGTCCTGGAGGCTGGAAGCAAAAAGAACTGATAAAACAATAATAACGTAATGTGTGTATGTATTGTTACAGTAAATCACAATAGAAAGTGGAACAAATTCCAAAAATCATAGTAAAAGTTACTTTGGTTCTTAACATTCCACACAAAATGTAATTTCTGTTTAAACATTTGAGGTTCACATATCAGTGAGGTTTCCCCACATGAAGCCTTGCCCCCCTGTGAGTGCAGGACCCAGAGCGAGGATGCCAAACGAGCTGGCCTGTGCTCTGAAAGCCTCTGTGGGACACAGGCCATCACACCTGCTCTGTGGCTTTTCATTTAGTGCAAAAGTAAGCTCAGTTTCCACACATCCAAAAGTATATCAGAATGCAGCCAAGCAAGTCTGCCAGCTGCCTTACATCACTCCAAATTTTACGTACAACTCCGTGTTCAACCCATGTTTACTGAAACAATAGACTGTAATACAAGGGCAGCGGTGACTGAAACTAAATGGAGCACTCAGGCTGAACCTTCATTCAGCAAAGGCAAGGCCAGGTCCATGGTAACACACTCCTTGAAATCATCTAGCCCAACTGTTGCGAGATGTGCAATACGTAAAAATTTTCTCAAGAAAGAATATCCTTTGGTGTTTTGATCTTTATCTGCTTTCAAGACTAACCAGCAAGAGGGCAGATTTAAGTCATGAAACAGAGAGCACCCAACAAGCTCTAGGTGATGTCCAGGCGTTCTAACAAAAATTATTTTTTGGTGGAAATGCCTTGTTGAGGTTTGGGGCTGTACAGGCTTCAATGTCCTCAGAGCCAGGGGAGGTTAACAAAGCTTGGGAAAAGGATGCACTGCTGTGGACAAAGTGGGTGCCCCATAGTGTCACACACATCTTTTCATTAAAAATCCTTTCTTAGGATTTTTTCTTCCTGAGAAGCTGAGAAGCTTCAGGAACAAAATGTAAACAATGGTTATCTGCTGCTGTGGAATGCAACAGGTGCATCTGTGATTGG
>JAXCLO010000208.1:10601515-10663804 GCA_035583995.1 Arremon aurantiirostris
GGCAGGTCCGCCGGGCAGCGGGCAGGGAGCAGCACGGCCCGGAGCCGGTTCGGGCCGCGGGGACAGGGAAGCCTCTCCCCAAGGGAGGCCCCTCTCAGGCGGCACTTCCGCCGCCCGCCTGCCCGCGATCACTTCCAGGTCGGGCTCGGCCTTCCGGCGGGACGCGGGCGCCGGGCCCCGCTCGCTGCCCGCCCGCGCTGCTCTGAGGGGCGGCGGCGGCCCGGCCGCGAGGGGGCAGCGAGGGGGCAGCGCGGGGGCGGGCGGGCCGGGCCGCGCTGGGCCCCGCGGAGATGTGGGCGCACGTCTGGCGGTTCCTGTACAGCCACTACTTTCGCTTCTGGCTCAAGTGGCTGCTGCGGCTGCTGACGGGCAAGTGCGAGCTGCAGCGCCTGCTGGGCGGCGCCGAGGCGGGGGCGCGGAGGACGCTGAGCGTAGGTAATGGACGGGCCGGGGCCGGGGCCGCCTCGGAGCGGCAGCGGCCACAGCGTCATTTGGCCGGGAAATGACCTCCGTGATCATCGATTAACGCAGCACTGCCTAACCCAGCACCGAACCCTGCCTCCCGCATGCACACCTCCTTTAAACCTCTCCGGGAACGGCGGTGACTGAACTGCTGCCCCGGGCAGCCTGTTCGGTGCCTCACAACCCTTTCGTGTTGGTTAAAAAAAAAAAAAAAATCCGTTTAAATTAAGGCATTCTGTTACCCGATAAACGGTTCATTTTAAGGTTGATTAATTTTTTATTACATGTATAAAAGGGATGCGGAATTTTATAATGGTTATATACTGCAAGAACACTTATTGACAGTTATTTAAAACAGTTCAATTTAACGGTGAAATCTACTTTTTTCCATATTGCAGAACATTCACTGGAATCATCAAAAAATAAGGTAAGAGATAGCAGAGATGAAAGTGTAATAAAACCTTTTTCCAGAGACAGATCCCAGAAAAATAACACTGTTTGAGAGGGGCAAACGAGTAAAGGACAGAGAGAAGAGAACTTGGAATTTTGTGTTCTGTGTGCTGGGTTTATGTAAGGTTTCTCAAAAATAATCCCATGGCTCTTCTAACATTTGTTTCAGTAAAATCTCAGCTTTGTTAGCTACCTATCTTCTAATTCTGAAACATTTTCGTGGCTGCACTTGTTTCAGTTGGGGTAGGAAGAACCTAATTCAGCAGCTGAAAGCAAACAAGAACCTAGAGCAAGCAACTCTGTAGTTATTCTTTGTGCAACTCCTATGTAAACAGTGCTGCTTACAGCCTGACAAAGCACAAATCACACTCTCATGTAATTATTGCAGATGTTTTTGAGCCAGTGCATTGTAAGCAATTGCCTTAAACTGACCCTTTTCCTCTTGTAGCAAATAACACACACAACAGACAGAGAGAAGCTGAGCAATAATAATAAAGTCGATAATGAATTAATTCCTTATTAAGTCCTTTACTTTATTAACCCCCTAGGTTTTGAGAAATGCTGTACACGTTGAGGAAGCTGAAGTGGAGAAGTGTGTCAGAGATGTAATGAAAGCAAAGAAGATTGGACAGAGGGACACAAGGTGTGTTTGGAGACCTTTCTCTGTTCTCACTTGTTCTTCCAGCTGCTTAACCTGAGGCAATGTTTATATTCAATGCAGGTATTCAGAACGAAATCTGAAAATGAATGTGGTTATGTTCTCATCAGTTCTAGAAAATAAACTGCAAAGTTTAATCTGTGTGGATTTGGCATTACTGTGTGTCTGTTTGCAAGTCCTTTCTGGTACTCCATGTTCCTAACTAGTGTGATCATTGCACAAGAACTATATCATTCCTTAGATATATTTGAGAGAATATACTGATGCCTGATTAATGTTTGCATTCATCTGCATAAGTAATTAGTGAGTGACAGGGAATAATCCAGATTTCTTCTTTTTTTTTGTTCTTTTTGCATGTAAGACTTACAGAAAGTTTGGGGATGGGTGAAGGTACAGTGGTCAGGATGATATATGGAGTTTTGTGCCATGACAGATTTTAGCAGGGTTTTTTTGTTGTTTGTTTTTGGTTTTTTTGTTTTGTTTTTTTGGTGTGTTTTTTGGACAGTTTGTTTATTTGTTTGTGTTTGTTTTTGTTTTTTGTTTTTCTCTTTTTCTTCCCCATAATTGAAGGCAATAGTGTCTGACTGCAGCATTGGAATCAGCTAGAGATGTTTAAAGTATGTAAATGTACTTAACCAGCTGTAGTTCATAAAGGTACACATAAAGCACTTCCTAACTCTGGTGTTTACATAAGAAAGGTCTTATTTTGTAATTCAAGCTAGGATTCATGGCTGAGTAGCCTATTTAAATCTCCTCTGTGGTGTTTTGTCACTGTTGCAGGTTTAAGACAAATTTGCATGTATCCTTGCTACAGATATCAGGTTATAAAAAATTGTATTTGGATGTGGAGAACCTGAGGAAGGTCCCGTATGATTCAGAAAATGAAGAACACGAGGAACAGTTAATTGAGGTGAAATAATTTTTAAAATACATGTGAATAATTTTTACAATACATGTGCTGTTTGTTTGGTTTTTCCCCCCCTCCAAGTCCAACTCCTTGAAAGAACTTCTTGGTAGCATTCTTACCAGCTGGCCTGTTTAAAGCTCTTTTCTGCTTACAAACTGCAAAGCAGAACTGCAAACTGCAGAAATGACACATTGAAATGAAACCTCAAAGTAAAATACTAGAGTTACCTGCAGTGGAGTCATTTTGTGTGAAATCAGACATAACAATATATATGTAGAAAAATTAGTTTGTGATACAGAAGATTTATAACCTTATGCACACATCTAACTTTGTAAACCACTAATTACTAAATAAAAAAGACACTATTTTTTTCTTATTACTGCATCCCAGTCAGTATCAAGGAAGATAGTTTGATGATGGGAGATAAAACTTCATCATTATCTCAGCTTGCTGTGGAAGCCCCAGCACTGACATGTGAAATGAGTATTCACTGAGAATTTGTATTTCAGTTTATGGCTGTCCTGTTACAAAATGATGCAGAAATTAATTTCTGTGGTGGAACAAGTGTTTGTTTCTTCAGTGTTGATGCAGCACCTTTGTCTGTGAAGGGCAGGTAGCACACTTGGTGTTCCATACAATAACTTCCATAACTGCTGGGGTGAGCCCTTGTGGCAGAGCCCAGCGTGGCGCTGACAGAGCAGAGCAGCGTGCAGACTGTGCCCTGTGCAAAGCTGCTGAACGGTTTCCAGTGGCAGCAGCAGTGTCATGAGTGGCTGTGCCCTGGGACACTCGATGTGTAACATAACATGGCAGTCTGTTTGTGCAGCTCTGGAATCTGCTGATGCCTCACCAGAACCTGAAGGCCAGAGTCAGCAAGCAGTGGTGTGACATCGGCTTCCAGGGCGACGATCCCAAAACTGACTTCAGGGGAATGGGGCTGCTGGGCCTGGTGAACCTGCTGTAAGTGAAAAGAGGGTTTTCATGCTTTCTGTAGCTGCTTTGCAGTGTCTGTCTTTTCTCTCCTTAATGCTGTTTCTAATAAAAACTGAGTGGAGGCAAATAGAAAGTGTTGTGTTCGACATTTCTGGTGGCTGCACATTGTAAACATGTGATGTGCTTGGCTAAGGACAGGAAGTGAGGAAGGGACAGAAATTTGCCCAGGACACCTTATTTTGTTGTTGCCTTATGATAGAGTTGGTAGGTTGTACTTAACTTGTCAAGAGCTTTAAAACTTCCTCAATGTAAAAATCCCTGCTGTAATGGAAAATAGACAAGTTTACATATCTTTGCTAAGCTAACTTTTTGGACTAGGTAGAACTTCATATTTGATGTTCAGATCACAGTGATTTTTATTTTACAGTATTAGTTCACGCTGAATATAGTTTATTTTGCTGCCTTTTCCATGGTTTTCATTTTGTGCCATTTTCCAGTTAAAAGCTAATTTTCACCTTCAGTTTAAAGGTGCAGATTTTAATGTTGACATGAACTCAGTATTTTTTCCCAAAGAATGTAAAATACTGTTTTACACCGGCAGGTATTTTAGCAAGCATTACACCAGTGAAGCTCGTCAGATCCTTTCTCGCTCCAGTCACCCAAAGCTGGGGTAAGTCACTCCAGAGTTTTCCTGGCTGCTTCTATGTCAGAACTTAAGTGAAACTGTTAAACATGTGTCCACAAGGTAAAGAGGAAAATACATGTGGGCTTTTTCCATTAAAGAATGAAAAAAGGTTCAAATAGAAAGGTGTGAGAAACCAAACACAGAAAGCAGTTTCTGGCTGGGAACTAAGTGCAGCTTTTCTTTTCCGCAGAATAGATTTGTTGGGACAAAAATGTTGCAAAATATCATCTTTATTGAACATAGTAAATGCCTTTAACGTTGTAGTTAGTTTTATTTGTAGTGGACTTAGGTGAGATTTAGAAATTCATACTTGTTTTTCACCTTCTTACTGATCCTGTGTTGGGATAGTTTAGAATATCTCTTAAGGTCCTTTTGTTCCCTCTAGGTTTCTGCTGTGTAATAAGTATTTACAAACAGATGGTTTGTTTGTTTAAATTTGTTTTCAAAGTCTTTGCACATTAAAGCATTTAGCTGTTTTTGCAGAGAAATATGCTCTCAAACCAG
Organism: Arremon aurantiirostris; assembly: GCA_035583995.1. Classification (NCBI taxonomy): domain Eukaryota; kingdom Metazoa; phylum Chordata; class Aves; order Passeriformes; family Passerellidae; genus Arremon; species Arremon aurantiirostris. Next base: position 10,606,115 of record JAXCLO010000208.1, read on the forward strand.
TCAGATACAATAATCTGATCTGTTCTAGCTCGTTGTTAACTTGATGAGCTACCAAAAAACAGGAGCCCTTTGTGACTTTGATTGTAAATAACATTACCCTGTGCAACTCTGTCATCAACAGGTTGTGTGAGACTTTTTGCTCAATTACATAAGTATATAATTGGTAGAAATTAATTAATTTTTACTTTTTCTTCGTCTACAAACACTTGTTGTTTAAGAATTTCTATTATAATACTTTTTATACCATGCAACAGAAAACCAGATTCGTTCAGCTTGAGCAGCAGGTTGAAGTAGACATTCCATTTACACTTGCAGCAATGTGTTCCACATCCAATTTTCAATATTCCAGCAGATCTGAGGATTTCAAATGAATAAATTGAAGTCAGCTGATTAGCTTTGCCATCTCAATATCCCAGTGACTTTTCCAAGTATCACAGGACAGGTGTGGACTGCCAGAGCTCTCCTGGAGCAGAGTGTGCCAGGGAGCCTTTAGCTCTCCCAGTGCATGCTGCACACCCATGGTTTGTGTTGCAGGTACTCCTATGCCATAGTTGGGATCAATCTGACAGAGATGGCTTACAGCTTGCTCAAGAATGGTGCTTTGAAGGGCCACCTCTACAACATGGTCTGTGGGCTGCCACAGATGGAGCACTTCCATCAGTTCTACTGTGAGTATCCCCAGCTGCTCCAGTACTCAGGGGTGCCACAGCACAGACTTTGGGCTCCTTGGAGTGCATTCCCACTCTTTTCTCATTAGCCAGAGCAAGCTGTGTGTCTCCTGTATTGGAAATGCACCTGTTGCCTGAACACTGTGCTGCAGAAATGTACATGTGAGGATAATTCCTGTGGCTTTCTGTATTTTAGATATTCCAGTCTGCAAACTCAGTGTTTGCAGATTTATTTTTTGATTATTATTAAAGCATCCAGAAGCTTGCTGTAGGTCAGGATGGGACAGTCCTTTTTTAAAGGGGTTGAAGAGAGTCTAAAGGATGACTTTAGGACTGGCTGTGTTTTATTTTCTTCACAGGTTATCTAGTTTATGAGTTTGACAAGTTCTGGTTTGAAGAGGAACCAGAAAGCATTATGCACTTCAACCAGTACAGAGAGAAATTCCATGAAAAAATTAAGGGACTTCTGCTGGATTACAGAGTGGTACTGACCTTACAAGATACAAAGCAACCTTAATTCCTCTGCAGTACATGAGGTTCTGTATTAAAATTGAGTGATGCATTCGGATGGAAATTTTGTGTGTTTCACCAAAAACTGTCTAACAACAGAACTTTTTCTTTTACATTAAAAAAAAAAGAGAATTAGCAAAATTCAGTTAGGGAAGCTTGGACAATCAACCTCTGTTTACAGGTATTTTTATGCTATTCTCCAAAGGGCAGCTTTTTGAAAAGGAAACAAAACCCAGCCAACAAACCAACACAAAAAACAACTCACAAATCTCAAGAACCTCTGGATTGCTTACTTTTACATTTTCTTTTATACTTCTTGGTGCAGAAATGTGAAGCAGATATTTGTGCTGCATCATATTTTCTATGAATGAGTTGACTGTTAATGGTCTTTTAAAAGACAGTTTAAGTTGTGCTTTTCAAATTTGAATTTAAATTCCAACCTTGTAACGTAATGGTTGAGGTTCAGGTTTAGTTGAAATTATTGTGGTTTTAGATTCTTTGTGTTCTTGTTCCTTTGTATGTCATCAATCATTCACTCAATGGTGTTAAATTTCTTTGTAATTAAGAGGTCCTCAAAGGAGATGTGTTATTTGTTTATAGTTTTGGAAAAGAGGCTTCATCCATCAGCATATTGTACTTACTTGTATTCTAGTACTTACTAGAAATTACTTCTGGAAAAGGAAATTTGTCTGTGGATTTGGACCAGCCAATTCCTGTGCTTGAAAGAAGTTTAGTTTCCAAACAACAAAAAGAACCACGTGTCATCAGCATGAGGATAAGATCCTCAGGCTAAAGCTACTCTTTTACAAGTATTCCTATTGTAAAAACTTCTGATGCTTTCTAATCTGACTTCAGATGATCAGAAATATTGACTCAGAATCTGTTGTCAGCCCTTTCTTTTAGCAGCTAAGGGGGTATTCTTAGTGGGAGGTACAACAGATTTACTTTAGCCCTTTTATAAATTAAAAAACCCCTTTATTGCAGCTGCAATCCTTATTTTGTAAAAATAAATTCACATCTGAGTACAAGTCTAAAAAAGATGTATTTTCCATGAAAGGGATGCAACTTGGATGTGTTCCTTAGTGTTGCCCTCCTCAGACAATCTAATAGATAGAACTTCATGTCTTTATTGTGACTAATTATTGCTCAGAGCAACTTTAGATGGATTTGGTGTGACCATCACTTTGTTTTCTAAGACCTTCTATTAAATAAGTGCCTTCTGCTGTTTTCAATCAGCTTTTTATTTTGAGTCTTCTAACTAGATCACAGCCTTAGAAACTTGAGTGATTTGAGAAAGATTTTTTCACCTTATACCTGAATGGTTCTCAGTGGCACAAAATTTGTATGTTGATACAAGCTTTCATGTATTTTTTCAATCATCTCAGGTAAACTAGTTCATTTCTAGTCAGTGACTACTCCAGAAGAGATTCCTGAAGAATATAAGCATTGAACACAATGAATGGAAGCATGATGAGGGAAAAAAAAAGACAACCCCCTGTTTGTAATGAGTGTTATTACACCAAATAAGTGTGAAGTATGATATGTAATACTGCATTTCTTGGAGAGCATCAAAGGCCACCTGGACACAGCCCTGAGCAGCCTCCTCTGAGGGCCCTGCTTCTCTGAGCTTTGCAGAGCCTGGACTTGCCAAAAACCCAAGGAAGGAAGTGACAGTGGCCCAGGTGGTTCCTTTCTAGCCCATCTTCTGGTGAGTTTGTCTGCATCAGTAACTTTCTCTACTGCTTGTGGATCTCCTTTGCAAGCAAAACACGACTGACTTTGAATTCCAGAAGTGATCACATTATGTTTGGCAGCAGCAGCAAAGGAGATGCCATTTGTGTTCATCTTCTGCCTGCCAGCTGGTTACAGAATCCTTTGGGCCCTCTCTGAAGGCTCCCCTGAGCTATGTCTGCAAGCTTTTTTGCTGTTTTTTCATACAGCTGCAAAATTCATTTCCAGCACTGGAACTTCCACTGGGCTCCTTGTTCACCAGGAGACTGACATTTAATTATTGCTGAGGCTTCTAAAGCCCAACCACAGAGTCTCAGGGTTCCTACCACACACCTGAGATGCTTTAGTGTTAAATGTGCATTTAATAAAATGCATCTTTGCTCGGTTTTTTCTTCCTAAATCGGTGGGTGACCTGGGAAGCAAAGTGTGGCAGTAAAGGCAGCCATCAGCAGGTGAGTGAGCCACGAGGGAATGCATTAGTTTGCATGCAGTAATTAAGGTGAATGTTGATCTCAGGCTGCAGTGCACCTTCCCAGGAACCAGTTAGGATTTGCATGTGCATTTCTATGGTCAGCTAGCCCAGTAATCCTGTCTAGGAGTCACTCACTGTATGTAGACCAATCCTGGCTGTCCCTGTGTGCACCCCTGGTAGGTTAGCTGTGTTATGGTGGTAGCTAGAAAACGTATTGAAATAGTAAAATTGTGTTTAGAGAAGGCACGGACAAGGCTTTACTAGTCAGTGCTGTTTTTGCTAACTGCTGTAACGTGACAATCCTAAGGTTATGGAAGACTGGAAATGGAGGTAGGCCACTTTTCTGCAAGTTGATACATTCTTCAACATCAGAATTTGTTGCTCACAGGTTATTCTAAGAGTCTTAAAAACTCAGTAAATTATTATTTATTAACCATTAGGTTTTAAATACAGATTATCTTATTAGAACTTGCAAGTGCTGTTAGTTTTCTAACTTGCTGCCTCTTTAAAACATTCACTATGTGAAAGCTTTTATGCAATAGTAAAAAAAATTGAAACTGGAGAAAAGGTGGTTTTCTAAATTTGTTGTTGTTCGTGCAGCAAATGTTTAACAAACTGCCTTCACTTTTGGTGTTCAGTGTATGCTTGAAACACGGTGCCACTCTATGAACAAATTAATCTGGAGATAAGTTTACTACAAGCAAATGTAAAGTCTGGTCTTTCACTAAGTAAACATGTTGTTTCAGAGGTAAGAACTTGATTGGAAAGCCATGTGAAGACAGTGTTACATAGGAAGAAAGGAACAGTCCTTTCAAACTGGCTGTGCCTCAGTCAGCTGATACAGCCGTGTAGAGAATAGGGCATTTTGTCCTAAGGGGCAATAGGGGCCAGTTCAAACACCCCAGGTACACAGTGTCAGACTTTCAGTCTTTGAAAAACAAAACAAAACAAAAATGCAACAAAAATTAAACACACACAGAGCTCCGTTGGTTTTCCAGATTTTCCATCCTAGTTTAAATAGAATTTCACAAAAGAAATAACAGCCTTTTTTAGGAATTATGATGGAAGAGTTTGTGTTTAGTTAGGTGGGAGCTGAGCAGTCAGCACCCCTGACAATACTGCTAGTGATGTGGTGAAGATGTAGCCTGTGCTTTCCCTGTCATGGCTGTTTGTGTTGCTGTAGTACCATGGTGCCCATCCTTGGATGGTGTTTCTGTGCCATTCTAGATTCTGTCTTTCTCTAGGGAATTAGGAACAACCCAGGCATGCCCAAGACAACTTGTGGGCAGTTTCTTATGACACTGTGCTTAGATAGGAATTCCTGTTTACCACAATGTAAAAGCAATAATGTGTACTGTGATGTCTGTGTAATAGAGATGTTTACCATGGTAGCAAATAAAGAACGGGTTAGTCCAAAGTACTGTCAGCAGTCGTGTCTGTGGCCTGCTAGGAAATGGAACAATTTTCAGTTTCCTGCACCTGCACTGGGATATGAGGGAAAGCTTCATCCTGGTTTGTTCTTCCCCCATGCTCCTAACTTGCCTCCAGCTTGCTGAGAGGTCCTTGGTTCTCAGTCCTGTTTCCCAGGTGGGCTGCTGTGCTCTGCTGCAAGTGGTACAGGTTTATTACTGCTTCATTTCAGGTGCTTTTAAAATCTTCACTTGAAAAGAAGCTCTGTCTCAAGCTTAGAAAAAAACCCGAAAAAACAAATCCACAACACAAAAAAAGCCCCTACCAAACCCAAACCCCACAACAATGACTTTATTTGAAGTTAACTCTCAGAGGCAACTCAAAGTCTGAGCATTTTTGCTCAGGAGGAACGAAATTTAAAAGCTGGAGAACAACTCTGGAGATAGAACCCCTCAAGTGTTGCTGGTTTGTTGTTTTTTTTCACTCCATATCTTCTGGCATGAATACAGTACATACAGTAAGCCTTTAAAAAGACTGTCATTTTCCCCAAAGTTTCACACCACTGCATGCTGCCCAGCTGAATTCCTGTGCAGCTTTCTGTTCAGCAGCTCCCACACTGCTACAAGATCAGGCACAGCAGATCTTGTCACCAAACAGGCAAATTGCAGGTGTCCTGGTCAGGGGGGCAGCCTCATCCCAACCAAACTGGGAAAGATGAGCTCACCTGGCTGCTGCCTGGAGCAATGCCATCCCTGAAGAGGAGCTGGCTCACACCTGGGAGCTTTGCTGATGTGATCAGAAGCGTAAGGAAGGGCACTGGAGCAAAACAAAACCAAGTTGCCTTGTGAATTCACCAGAGATCCACTTGTGGCTGCCTCTTCTTGTTACAGGAGCCCCAACAGCAAAATAATTCCTGTCAGCCACTGCATCCCCTGCTCTGGGTGGGGTGGGAACAAAGCTGACAAGCTCTTAAAAGAAAAATATTTCGGAGAACTTACAAAGGTCAGTAGTCACTTAAAGATGCTAATTCTTAGTGCTGAAGACCTCCATGGCAGCTTATTCAGCTGCCAGACATTGAAATAAAGCCCCCACTCTAGCTCTGGCTTCTTAAATTAAAACAAAGCAGTAGCATTCAAAATGGTGATCATGGCTTCAGATTAATATCATCATTTGATACATATGCAGACCCATCCACAGCCACAGCAGAAAGACTACAGAGCTTTTCCATACTGTCACCAGGAGACATACCACCAGTTGTCTGTGTAACAAAGCACAACCACCTCATTTTCCCTCTAGCATGACTTTAATAGTTAAAAATCAAATCTGTGCAGAGTGTACTTTATTTGTTCACATTACCTATTTGTGGTTAAAAACCACTTAATCTGACAGTTTAAAAGCATTCTTTTAAAACAAAAGAATTAAACATAGCTTGTGCTAAAAAAATCTGCAAGTTACGTGGATGCAGTATTATACAGGAGTATAAAAATCAACAGTATTCTACAGAAAATATTCTCAAAACAGCAAATAAAGATTAGGCATGTAGGCATGATCCTGAAACAAACAAATATGAATTAAAAAACAGCTAACAAAATCTAAAAAAAAATCCCAAATACCTGTATAAAAAAGCAAGGATTCAAAGTGCAGGTGCTCCAGTTTTCATTTTAACACATTATTCAGTAAGTCAATACAGGATACTATTCATTTCATATAAAGTGACAGTCTTCTCAGTAAGATTTAAACATTCAGTTACATTATCTTGCAGATTTCTTTCCATTACTGCTGCTTTACACTGTAGTAAATAAAGACTTATGCAATACAGGCTTTTATTTTCTTAATCTAACAAGGATATGATAGGTTGGTGGTAAAGGTTAGTTTTAAGAGCTAAGCTATATGTGCTGTTGGTCCAGCCTTAGAAGCAGATACATATATACTTTTTTTCCCCTAAGCTTTTAAAAACAGACTTCAAATTTTGCAAAGAGACTCTCCCAATCTGTTCTGGGACCTGCATACAGTGTCTTTGGAGAACACCAGCAAAGCTTCCAAGTCCACTGGTTGGGAACACCTGGGCAGGGCAGGGGAGCTCTGGGCAGGGTCATGCTGGAGATCTTCCTTTGGTGGCCCCAGCTGGCAAAGGCAAATGGGCAGAAACCATCACATTTATCCACACTTGCCTGGTTTGGTGAACCCGCTAGGTTGGGATGGACTTCTCACTCGCACTTGAGCATACCAGTCTCAGGCACAGGAAGTTGGGAGCCAGGCAGGTGGCACTGAAGTGGTCTTTCATAGATTCAGAAAAGTAAAATCAAAGCATTCCTCTTTGGAAAAAAAAAAAATACTAAATAAAACTATGATTCAAGAATGTTGCCTGGAACTTATTTTCACCTGAGGTCCTTTTCAGGTTGACAGCGTCCCTTCAAATTTTAGGTTCTTCCCATTTTGTTGTTTGTTTTTCCCCAAGCATCAGATTTCTATATATGCCTATTTTAAAAATGCTCATAAATATTGCCATTAAGTTTACATTTAGAAATGAAGAACTAATCTTTACCATTATACACAGACAGCAATATTATTAATACGCACACTTCACTGACAAGCATTTTCTTTTCTGTATTTTGAATAAAATCTGCATGTGTAACATTTCCCACAGAAAGAGTGATTATACTTGAAGATAGTTATGTCTGCACCCCAACATTTTCACATTAGTGAAAACAACCAAAATACCAGGGCCTCGGCCAGGTACTAATAAACAGAGAATAGAAAGAAAAGTGAAATAAAAAACGCGTCTGCCTTTTATCCCGACATAGCAGAGATCTCGTAGTCGCTGGCCGAGGTGAGCGGCTTGCCCCGCATGCGGCTGTTCTTGGCGTTGGTGATCCGGGCCATCATGGACACGGGCTTGTCGAAGTACCTGACGAGGGCGGGCTCGGTGAGCAGCGAGGCCAGGAACTGCTCGAAGGTGATGGCCCAGTCCCTGTCGAGGCTGGTGCTGCGGCGCAGGGCCGGGCCGCGCCCGCTGCGCACCAGCACCGTGTCCTCGCCGATGTCCTCGCAGTGCAGCTTGTCCTCGTCGTGCGAGCCCGCGCTCAGCACCGAGTACGACGACATGGAGCTGTCGTCCTTGGTGTCGTCGTCGGAGATGAGCATGGAGGAGCAGGCCCCGTTGTCCCTGGGAGAGGAGTCCTCCAGCTTGATGTCCTCCATGTGCACGCCCAGGGCGCCGTCGGGGCCGGCCGCCTCCTCCTCGCCAGCCGCGAGGCCCGCCCGGAAGGCCTTGTGCTGCTCCAGGGGGAACGGCTGCTGCTCCTTCCTGGGGAACGGCTCGCCCTGCGCGGCCTTGCCGCAGCTGCTGCTCTCCGTGTCGCCGGGGGGCTGCACGCTGAACAGCTTGCCCACCTCGCCGATCTCCAGCAGCAGGCTGGTCACGGCTGCTGTGGCGTGGTACAGGTCCTGCTCGTTGGGGTCCTCGCTGAACATGTTGTACATCGTCTTGCACAGCTCAATGAACTGCCCCTAAACACCACACGGGGAGGGAACATTAACGAGAGCAGGAAAAAACCGTGCTGACATCTTCCAAACCAGCTGTAAAACGCTGGGATTGAGGCAGGACACAAGAGTTTACGTGACTAAAGTGAAATCTGAAATAATGCAGGTGCAGTCTAGGAAGCACATTCTATGGCTGGGCAGTCACATATGTAGCATCTCTAAAAGGTATTTAGAATAAGTGACTGGATGTTTTGTCCAACATACCACAAATACACTTCTCTGCAGCCACAGGAGGGCAACAGAGGGTGAGCAGTGAGACACTTTGCATTGATTTCGGCGGATTCTCTTGTAGAAATGATGCTAAGTATAAGGGTTTGCTAAAACTGATGGGAACTAATGAAAAATGAAGTTCTGCAGCACTCAGCTGACAGGAGTAACTTAGCTGGATACAAGTATTGAAATTCAAAGCTGATAAATGAGATAGGAAGACTTGCTCAGGGCTACCTTACATAAGAATCACTGTTCTACAGGGAATAAACCTTCCCTACATGCTCTGGAGGAAAGAGCTATCCCAGCTGTGGATCTGAGGGGATTGAGACTACCAGTACAAACTGCAAAACATAAAATACTACTTTCAGGTTATGCTTCTTAGACATTAAGAGCTGGCTGGTGATATTCAGTGTCACATCCTTTGTCTAAAGATCAAAATAATATGTTTTACCATTCCTGTATGTGTGTATCTTATTTTTGGGATGTTTTGGGAGCTGAATGCCAGTTAAAAGTATTTTGTAAACAATAAATTTCTGCAATCAGCTGACTGCTACTCTGGTAAAAAAGTATCTGCTCAAAATAAAACCTCTGTTCAGTTTAATACATTGAATATTTATAGATATGTGAAAATAGTTTAAATTTAATGAAAAGTGGCAGCAGAAGTACCTGATTCAGCTTGGGTAAGTCCTTTGTGTTTTTTGCTTTGGATTTATTCTCTTGGCTCCACATTCTCAGGTAATTTCGATTCTCTTGTGAGCTCTTCTTGCCTATTGCCAACAAATTACCCAGAGAGGGAGGAAAAAGTCCATGAAGAAACCTCAGATTATTCCCTTTATTCCCCGTTTCCAAAAGGAGCATCTTTACATGAAATGACAGATGTAACTCACAAGGAGACAGCAAGCATACCTTTGTCTGTTTTCAGACTCACTGTAACAAACCCATCATCTACTCCATGTTTGCTCCTGCTGTCTAGGCCAACAACTGGGAAGTGAAGGGGCAGGGGGAGAGAGAGATCAGTGTGGGTTTAGATAGAGGCATTGTTTTCACTGTACAGTGCAAAATAACAAAATGTATACAAATATTTACAAACTCTGAAAAAAAAGCAGAGTAAAAATTACAGGTATAAATACTGGCTTTGTTTACCCTTAAACCTGCCCATAAATTCCATTTAATTTGTACTGTCACTACTTAGGCTGGGACAACCTTAGGTTTTGTCCACATAGTACAATGACTGACCCATGCTAACACAACACAACTCCTAGCATGATACATGTTTGGTGATTGTAGTAGTGCATCCTCTTTTGCCTCTCAGGAGCTGAAATTGCCATTTCTAGACTATTAACTCTTACCTGTACTTTCAAACAACTTTCCTCCCACTTATAACCTGAAGGATGGGTTATATTTTTCTTGAATCAAAAAGAAACCTCACATCAAGTATAACAAGAAAAAGAAAGTCAATAAAGCAGAAGTGATGAGACCCTGGCTCTCGTAAGGGCACATGAGATTTCAAACTGCTGAACTACATTTTGATGTATCTTTTGCTCTCAGTGTTTTAGAATGTTTTAAGTTCTGATCCAAATACATCTCGAAAGCCAATCTTTTTATTCTTGTTCTTCACAAAATTATTTCTACTACAACACGGAGTTATTCTACAAGTACTTCTGCAATGCACAATTCAGGGGAACTCTGAGTGTACACATGCCTGCACCTCTCAAGACATCAACACATACACAAATGCTTCATAATACTTCTCACAGAGAATACTTTGCTAACAAAGTTCAATCCAATTAAAAAGTAGCTCCCTAACAAGACATGTTGGCTGAAATGCATCACCTCATCTTCCCATGCCCGAGACAAAAGATGCCTACCATGTGTACAGTCTGGTGTGATGTCCTCAAAAAAGTACTGAGTAGCTTCAAAAGCAGAGTCTGGCTCTTCTTGCTCAGGGGATGGATCTAAGCAACACAGTAAGATTCTTCCATTAAAAATTTCACCCTTTAATTAAAAACTGAAAGATATTTCCATTAATACATTTAGAATGTAGACTTCTAGAAGTACAAGGGTGTGATGTGCTAGGAATCATCTCTTTTTAACTCACAGGAGATGAACAACTGGACCTGAATTGTCTCCTTCCCAACATCCAATACTGTACCAGAAGGAGCTGTTTGCTTCTAGAGGCTGGCTTACCCATCTTCCCATGCCAACTTCCATTACTTCTTCTGTACAGCTCCGTGTGTCCTAAGCAGGGTTTGCCCCCTTTCCTACCTTGAAACAATCTGCCATCATTTGGAATGAGCTTGCCAGTCCCCAGATATGAGAAACTGCATTCTTAAAACCAGATATTTCCTGTAACAGTTCAATGTCTTTTTTAAGTATTTTTAGAAAGTATTTGAAGTATTTGAAAGTACTTTTTCCCATTTAAATTACTGAATCACTCAGGCCTACCTCCAAGCAAAACGAGCTGGGAGCAATCAGCCATGTTCAAAGTAGACAAAGGGGAATGTCCTCTAAAGTTTTTAGATATGTTTACCACAGCATGCAGATGTGCACAAGAATTAAACTGCCCAAGCAGCAGCAATGTTCAGTAAGGACAGCAGTGGGTTCTTGATGGCATGTGGGTGACAAGCCAGAGAGGACACAGTTCCAGTAGAGAATTTCCAGAACTGCTCTGAGGTGTTTGCATCCCCCCTCCACCCTGAACTGCCTCTCTCACTTAGCTGAGCCCAGCTTTGTACAGCTCCCTGGAAAACACATCTATGAAACCATCTGGAGCTTCTCCCTGCAAACAGCTGTCCAGCCCAGAGGGGAAACCAAGAAAGCCTGGGGACAGAAATGAGGAGCCAGGACATGCAGGAACATTTCAAACTGGCTTAATTTTCCAGCTCCTAAATAGAGTGCATTGTGCTAACATATGCTGAAGAACACTGGACTTATGCCTGGAGGGTATCACCAACCCCAGCTTAACAGGCAAGAGACATTTATATGTTTGTGCAGGGAGCAATTGAGGGCTGTGAGGGTGCTTTCAGACTTTCCAAACCTGTCTGGTTAGAGTAGAAGCTTCCTTGTTTCACTGCTGCATAAACAGATACAGTAATTCCCACAAATTAATTTTTAATTGGGAAAGCCAGTCATAAACAACTCTGCTCCAAATTCCTGTTCTCAGCAAAACAAGAGCTATTTTAACATCATTTACTTACCAGGCAAAACATGCATTTTATACAGCAGCTTCAGCTTCTCTGTGAGGTCTCCATGGCATGCTGCACCTACACAACATTACATGCAGCACATTACTAGCCAGCACTCTGTGCCATTTGATTTGTTATTGCCACAGTAACAGCTGCTACATCACTCTGGGAAGTACTGCACCCCTTTAAAGCTCAAGATCATAAGGCACTCACTCGACTTCACACAGTAAAAACAGTAAGAGAACACAGACAAATCTACCCTGAATTTCCTACTTCAATCTTGGGTCCTTTTTTAAATGCCTATTTCATAAAACTCTGTCTATGGTTATGGTATTATCACTCAGAAAGGCCTCCAGCTGGACCTTAACAAGACCTTTTTTGTGTGGACTTCAAACTTTCTGGTCTGAGGAACTAATAACAACATCACATGTCTCAGAGCAGTAAGATATTTAAAAAAAAATGTAAAAAAAGAGATAAATTCGAATAAACAGCATTAATCATAGCTTAGCCATGGGCTAAACTGATGTTCAGGCAATGCTTTCTAGTGATTTTTCCACATCAAGCCCTTACTTGTTTCTGGTCTACACTAGAACTAGCTGTATGAAATCCAAGAGGTCTACTGAAGCCCCTCCTTCCAATTAATTAAATGGACAGTAGTTAATTTTCAAGTAACTAAATAACAGATAATCAGACTTTAATACATCTCACCTGTTGTGACGTGCCATCCATAAATAAATGAGCTAACTTCTACTAATTAGATGGCGCAGAGATTTATTTTACCTTACAGGTGACTGTCAATGTACCTCTGCTATGCAAACTGCAGAGTGTGGTGTGGCAAGTACTAACAGTCACAGTCTCTGGTAAAGCTTAACACTCCAATAAATACAGGTGTTAGGCCAAAAAAAAAGTTGAGCACAACCACATTAGCCATTTTGCTGTCAACATGGTCCTTTTTAGCACAAAACCTCATTATGTCCCCATCTGGTGTATCACACCATGCAGATAATGCATTCTCTTCTGGTAAAGGCAACATGACATAACCAAAGGACAGAATGGGCTGCTCTCTGTCCCCAGATTTGAAGAGAACTGAAAATCTCCATAGCTACAACTTGAGAAAAATCTGGACTCCTATATCTGGACTATATTATTGTAACAGGGCACAGAGTAAACATAAAGAATGCACAGAGTTATTCCACCTTTGCTCAGCTGAGGCCCTAGAGGCACCTGAAGCAGGAGGTTCTTGAGCTATTCCTTGTAGGGACAATGGAAAAGAAATTGAATGATTAAAAGCCCTGGGGCATGGTGAAATATGCTCAAACAGGTCCATTGTTCTTGACTATGTTGTCCTTACCACTCATGTGCTTCTCAACTGAAAAAGGTGTCAGCAGGGTTGATTTACTTTTTAGGGGAAAAAAAAAAAGGTTTTCAAATTACACCACAGTGGGCTTAGTTTCTGAAAAATATGAGATTTCAGAATGAGCACATTTGATTGTTTTGCCCATTGAAGATTTTAGTTCAGTCATGTTGGCTTATAGTCACATCTGTGCATTTTACATACATTTCTGCTCACAGTGCTCAATACTGGCCCTTGTTCATGTTACTCATTACTGGCTCCAAAATTTGCTGTCTCAATCAATAGCTGGTTGTCCGTTACTGACAGCATCCTGGAAACTGAAGAGTAGGTAATTTCTGAGTCCCCAAAAGGCCCCAGTGTGTTACATGGAACAGCACCTCAAACACAAATCACTGCACCACAGGAAACACTGGGATTTTTGGGGTGGTGTGAAAGAGAGGTGTGCAGCCAGTTTTACTGTCAGAGCTATTCTGCACTGACAAGAGAACAAGTGCTTCTACTTCTGTACAGTGTCACAATGTCCTTTTTCATGTCCTGAAATCTTGCTCTTCAGGACTAAAACACTCAGCCTCCCTCTCTGACCTGCACCTCCCTTTTCTCCTTTCCAAACTGCTCTCTGCAGTTCTGGTTACTGATTTCAGAAGCAAGAGAGGTAGCACCTCACACTCTAACTAATGCCTAGGGAAACACACCATTAAGCACCTGTGCTGCAGTTAGATTTTGTGTTGGGAGTTGGCAGTCGGTGAAATCCTCAGATCCTAATGGATGTGTTCATGTATTTTCCCAGTGTGATACACCACTGCCTGATGTAGATTCACCCGCTAAGGTCTGAGGGAACCACTGCCACAGGCACGACAAAACGAGCTGAACAGACACAAACGGGTTTGTCCCGTCAGCTCGAGCGTGCCGGGGATCCCCTTACTCAGGCCAGAGACGAATTCGCGGAAGTTGATGAGCAGGTCCCCGTTCTCATCCAGCAGCCTGAAGAGGCGGGCAGCCAGCGTGTCCGAGTGGGTGCCGCAGGCCCAGGGGAAGAGCAGGGCAAACATGCCCTTGAACTGCTCCAGGTCGATGCGGTACTGCTCCAGGTACGGCAGGCTGGGGTCGTGCCGCTCCGTGGCGTTGCTGGTCCCTCCCCAGTAGCAGCTGGTCAGGTGCTCTGCCTGAACACAGGGCAAACACCACCACACCGTCAGCACCTCTAGAAACAATTCACAGCCCTCCATGTGATGTGATCACTCTCCACAAACAGCTCTTCACATGCATTCTTAAAACAATGCGACATAACAGATGCCTTTCAATTTATCCAGCCCTTCTGCTTTTGGAAGGGGTTTCTCCTCTAAACAGCATCAAAAACCATCCCTCTATTAAAAAAAAAAAAAGGAAAAAAGAAGATAAAGCAAAACTTTTTCTGCCTTTCAGGTAGATGAAACATGAAATATCTGTTTTGGCCAGAGCTGTGACTTCTCAGGCTTGTTGTGCTTGGTCACCCTCATCATGCAGCTAAGTCAGAAGGCTCATGAAATCTCATGAAATCTTTATTTAATCCTTACTCACATTAAAACAGCTGTTTATTGGAAAATTTTTTTTGTAGATTCTCAAAAACAGTAAATAATGTACTGTTCTTTCAGTCTTACTGAAGTCAGTGGAGGTTCTGGGGCTGATGTAGCCAGAATCCAATTCAAAACAATTCAGAAGCTTAGAGGAAAAGATCCCAGCACTGCACAGTGATTAACCATGAAGACTGTCAGGCTTGGTCTCACTGATGTCATGGAAGACTGAAAGAAGGCACTGCAGGATTTGGACAATTGGGACTTCTTGTTGCAGATGGGAAATTAACAGGATATAAATTCTTCAGGATATTAAAGAAAATCTCTTGTTATAACAAAACAGAGGAAGAAAATAACTTAAGACACTGTGCAGGAAGGTGAATCTAACACATTTAAACGCTCAACTTTAAATTTGTGGATCTAATGGCACTGATGTACAACCAACTTACAAAGACACATCACTTTGTGGCATTAAATTCTCATTTAATGCATGAAAGCATTAACAACAGTAAAAATCAGCTACTGCTGTACAAAAGTATCAACTATCTGAGATAACAGAATAATAAATTCCAAAACTTGGGTCAGGTGGACAGACACATGTTTAGTTTCTAGTGACTGATCAAAAGCCTCTATCCCTTTTTTCATTTTCTGTTTTTAGCAGTATATATTTTTTTCCATGGACAAATCAATTATTGAACTAAACCTTTTCCGATGTTTTAAAAACTGCTTGAGTTTAGGATTTTTTTGTATATCAATAACACAGCAGCTAATTCAAGTTTGTATCAAGATACCAAACAATAACCGACAGACTTGACTTGGTGCTTAGAAAAGACAGAGTCCCACACCAAAACGAACATTTACACTTCCCAGAGGCACATGACCTTATTTTCACTTCGCTTTACCTTGAAAAGCGCATACAGCTCCTCCAGCTCATCGATAGTGAAAGAAGTCTCTGTCACAATGGTCCGTACCTTTGAAAACAACATCAACAGTTACAGATTAGAAATTCACATTTCACTGAAAGCTAATTAAAGTTCAGAACTGACTAAACTCATTCTGTGCAAAGAACATTATTAAACTGTATTTCAGTACTGACCACATTGCGCTTCGTAGTATCTTCGAGGGTTTGGATGACTTTCAGTCTTTGTTTGAATCTCATTTGTTCAATTAAATCTGCCCGGATACTTCCAAATTTCTTGAAAGAGAAAAGGCAGTACATCATTGTCTGTGTATTAATTCAGAATATTCAGCTTGCCTTTAATTTAGAAGAAAAATTAATTTAATTATATGATGTACCACAAATGAAACTGCTGTTAACGTATTTTTCAAACACATTACAAAGACTTTAGGAGTATATCACTAGATTTCTCCCAATAACTTATTTTAATTTGAAAGGTCTGCATTCAATTTCAAACTCTCTCATTTCAAACTGTAATCTTAGTATGTAGAAACTTCTTGCTTGGCAAATCTCTGTGAATAGATTGTTTCCTAAGTCCTCCTGCAGAGTTATATTTCAGCTTGTCCCTGGAATGTCTCATAATCACAGCTATTGCTAAGTGTAAATCAACTCCATGTCAATGGAAGGGAATAATGGAAACTAAAGAGAAAAAATCTTTACAGTTTTTCCTTGATTTTTATAAAATATGGGTATGTCAGTCTAACCATATTTTAACTGATGGCTTTTTTTTTTAAATTTAAGGACAATTAAAGCAGTGTGCAGATTTTAGCTGGTTTTGCAGGCTTTGTCCTGCTCTTTAATAGACATTAGTCATTAGCAGCTCCTTTCACTTGGATTTTCTTTTAGCTTTGGTGATAGTAGAGAATATAGCGGCCCATGGTCACAATCAGCACTTCTAAGTAAATGAAAGGCGAAAGAAACAAAGTTTCACTGATAAAAGAAAGATTTCACTACTATTTCATACAGATTTCACTACTATTTCAGTTTGGAAAAGCACAAAAAAGCTTAAATGAGAATTAACTCCTTTCAAATTAAAAGTTCAGCCTTTTTTTAGTAAATCACTTTTTGGTTGTGGGCTGCTCTCCTTTGAGGCCTCACACTTCTCTGAAAACAGGTCCAATTAAAAGTCTTGGTCAAAAGAAGAAGAAAGTCTAACTCCTCTTCCTTGCTCCATATTTCAGGCTTCTCACATGAGTCTTCATTTCTTTTATGTTCTTTCTGTTTCAAGCAAAGCCAAACTAGAGTATCAAACTCCTCTGTGGAGCAGAAGCTGTGTTAGTTGGTAAGTTCCTGTTAAGAAGTCTTATCCTACCTCATAGGAAGACCTGATTAGCCTGAAGATATCCACCTCAGGATAAGGCTCCACATCATCACTGAGCAGGGAGTGAAGATGAGGAATGGGAGGAAGAGTACTGTCCTTATTAGTTACACTGTCCAAGTATCTGGTGGGGAAAAAAATAAAGAAATGAGAAATTCAAGACAAATTTGTATGCCCTCCCTTCTGAGGGTTAACAGCATACAGGTTACATAGTGATTATTACATGTAGAAGTGATCAAGACATTCTCTAGGAACAGTTAAGGTTATACTACTGAAATTTATTATGAAAAAATCCCCAAGTTCCAGAAGCATATGGAAAACTAAACACCACTACCAAGCCCAAGAAAAGCAGAGGTTACACTCAGCAGCACTAGTTCTGATAGAATGACTCAAGCCACTGAAATATATTTTTTCAAGATCCTACCTAATTATTCTGAGTCCAACTTAGTCTATTCCCAAAACCATTTTCCTTAACACCAAGGCTTTTTCTTAATACTTAAAAGGTAGCAGGCTGAAGCAACAAAATCCATGTAATCCACTAAAATAATGAATCAAGTTAAATTTCTATAACTAGGTTTGGGAAGTTTATTCAAATGTCTTGAAAGAAGAATCTGTATCTTGTTGGTCACTTGGCATTATTTTAAAATAAGGAGCACCTTACATGGATGAAAGGAGACTACAAATATGTAAAAGGGTTACATATATGATACTGGTTTAAATTTAGTATTTCAACATAGAATACAAATCAGAAAAGCAAGCAAAAAAAAAACCAAAACCACAAAAACGAAGATACTTAATTTTCTGTAATAAATACCTTCCCAAGACTGTCATGGCTTCTCCATCATCTTTACAGTTAAGCAACTTGTCTACATTAGCTTCGAGGACAGCGAGTGCTAACTGAAAGATCACCTTTATTCCTTCACAGAAGAAACAATCCACAACTACCACTGCACTTTCAAATGGCATTACACTGAGGAAAAGAGTGAGGAACCAGGACAGGGAGATGGTGGAGATCACACCCAAATCCTGCATGCAGTCATAAAGCTGTGGAATGTAGTCACGAGCCAACTCTTCAAAGACACCCTGATCCACCAATGCTCCTGTTGAAGATAAATAAGGTTGAATTAATTCAGGAGCAACTGATACATTGCCATCTAGGGGAGGAAAAAAACTCCTATATATTTTATGTATATAAATAAAAAAACCTAAGAATATTTTGCATGGTGCTTATGCACATTTTCTCACTTCCAAATGAGTAACAGACTCCATTACACTACTAAACATATAAACTGAACTGCAACAAGTTTTTTTCTGTTTTAATAATACACTTCATAATAAATAAGAACAGAATAATTTGGTCTAGCACTAGCAGAAGTTAAATAGTGGCTTGATTAATTGGAGCAAGACCTCAGCATCACCTGTTGAATGAGGCCAGGGTGACTGTGAGGGCTCAGATTTAATTCAAGAGAACCCTGTATTGCACATTTACAATGCCACAACATTAGTGTTTTCAACAGGCCAGGAAGAATAATTTCTAAGGCTGAGTATCTCAAGTATTTGTGAGCTATAGTAAAAGCAGATTCCATGATAAATTGAAGTAATGTCTTTGACATGCACAAGGAAGCTCATCTGACAACAACAGCTTTCTGATACTTGTGCCCTTTCACATCAGAGGTACAGCCACAAAGACTTCTACTGCAAACTGCTAAAGCTCCTGCTTCCACCTTTCCTTAATCAGCTAACTGGATCATTTAAAACTTTAATTTTAGCCTCCCATCTTTTCTTAACCATCTACTTTACTTAACCCCAATTTAGAATGTCATCTGCTCCTAAGTAGGTGATAAACTATTAACAATAACATTACCTCTTTAGGAAATTGCTTTTATTCTCCTGAGCAAGCTGGCTCGTCACTAGCATGCACAGATGCACCTACCCATATATTTGTTTCAGTACAAATAATTTGTTTCAATTAATTTGGTTAGTTTTTCTAGTGTCATTTCAAACATGTCCCCAAAGCATACCAACAACTCTTGTGTTGTAGTAGTCAGGCAGCATACGCTCACACAGAGCCACCAGCAGCCAGAAAGCTTCCTCCTCTTTTGCATAAAGGAGGAGCACTGAAGTGACAATATTCATAGCCTAAAAGAAAGGGAAATACAATTATTTAATATCTAGCACTGTACCTGCGCAGAAAAGTGGTTAGGAAACTTCAAATCACAGAAAATTGTAAGGCTTTTGTTTTGTTGTTGTTTCACTGGGGCTTTTTGGTGGTTTTTTTTGGGTTGTTTGTTTTGTGTTGCAGATTCTTATTTTAAGAAATCAAGATTTTTCTTCCTAATCAAGGGCTGAGCCAGGTCTGCAAGCATCTGTTACACTGCTACTGATATTCTGCCATAGGTGCTCTTGGGGAATCTGGGTCTGGTGCAGCCAGAACACCTCCCACAGCACTAGGGATGTGCCTGAATTCTCTCTGTAGCTGAACCAAACCTCAACGTTATTAATTACTGTGACAGTTTTAGGGACCAGAACTGAAATGTCTTTCTACTGCTTCTCTGTTAAATAATCTTTAAAAATGTTGCAGCTATTACATAGTACCTCATGTGCTATTAAATAATTTATGATGGTATCTTGTTACAACTGCTTGCACTTACTCAAGTTGCATCTGGAAGTTTTAAAAGTCAGACATTAATCAGGCTTCTTAATACTAATGAATTTAAGTTTCTTCTTTGCAAAAGAATGTAGGAAGGCAAAAAAAGGCCCCAGTGATAAACCAAAATTATATAGTATGAAAGAATTATTTAGGACCAGAAACTAGTGACTTGAATTATGGACATAAGACCTCAAAACCATGCACTGGGGTCAGCATCAACTCCACAGATATATGGTTAGGACTCCCAGTGATATCTCCTAGGATACTTTATTTATTGCAAAGTGTTTGGGGGTTTTTCCTTGGTTTTTCAGTTGTTTTCTGTTTTTGTTTCTTTTCCTTGATTTGAATGATGACATGGCATCACTGAAAGAGGAAAGGAGGTTCTGGAGGGTTATAACTAATACATTGAATAACATTTCATTATAAGGTGGACAGGTAAAAATAGATAAAAATTTAAGACTGAACACAATGTGTTTTGGGCATTTTTTGTTAATATGAAAATAACCTTTCTTCAGGGTACATTGTCATTTTCTGTAGACAGCTCTGTTATCATCTGTCCAGTTTGTAGATTTATGAGCAGAAATTACGCTCACAGAAAATCTCTCAATGTGTGCTGCTAACAGTGCTGTTAGAGCAGGTCCTTGTGGACATCCCTCTGGCCTCAGCATTGCTGCCTCTCTGCAGCACCGAGCTGTGAGCCCACAGCACCATCCACAGCCCACTGTGCCTCACACAGCCAAACCCCCATGTGCATGACTGAAGGAACAGACTGCAAGGACAGAACTGGAATTCCAGAAACTGCAGGAGTGCAGGGGATTTCAATTACCTGACAATATCCTATGTTTGGATTTCTGAAAGCATAGGCTGTCAAGACTCTCCTTAAAGCAGCAATACCCATCTCATTCTGGAATGCAGGGTGCTCTGGAAGGGAGCGGTGCAGATCCCTCTCTATCTCTTCTGTAGCAAGATTGTATTTTCCCATTGATTTCTCCACCAGGTCCTCATAATAGCCAGGATGAGTGGTCATTTCATTAATGGCTCCTAGGAGTAGGAGAACAGTATTAAAACCAGGAGAAAATGGGAGGTTTAGCAGGTACAGTACTTCAACATGATAGTCTGCTCCCCTTCCATTCCAAGTGTCACCAAGAACTTTGAAAGCAAATATGAAAATATTATTTCTTTAAGGTGATTAAAAAATTTAGAAGTATGTGCTTTGGTGATTATCAGCCCTTCCTGTCTTCTCTACAGGCATTTTTACAATGAGGTTAAAATCCCTCTCAGCCAGAACAAAACAGGAGGCGTGAAAAATGAACCAACTGTGCAATCACATGGTATCATGAGCTCCCTCTGCAGCTGGCTGTGGGTTTGGTTATTCTAAATAACTCAAAACTTGTCTCTGAGAAAGCTACTTGCCCTGGGAACAGAGCAGATTAATGTCTGCTTGCAGAGAGTATGACATGTCAGCCAAAAGCAAGGGACAAAAACTCAAGAGTTCTGTTCCTACTTCTGAAAATGACGCTGTTATCTTGGGCAGGGCACTCAGCCTTAGGGATATCACTACGTGCTCACAGAGCTGCTATGAGATTTCACTACTGACTTTACAACTTCTCCAGAAACAAAATCAAGTGTCAGTAGCACAAAGTAATCTACATAGAAAATATGAGTTATAGACACACAGTGAACATTAGTCCAAACTAGCTGTTAATAGGACACAAACAGAGCTCTGCATTGCTTCCTAAACATTCCTCTAGTGCCCAGCAGCAAAGAGAAAATGTACATGACTGTATATTACTGGGGAAGAAATAGAGAACAAACTTGAAAGCATCATGAGGCTATCAGATAAAAGGCCCTTGTGCTCATATCATAAGTGGAGTGGATAGCTGTGGTAATTATCTTGGGGAGGGTAGAGCTAAAGAAGGCATATGGTGATAGGTTATGAAGAATGCCTGAGGTAGGATGGATTTCCATATAACTAGTAATAAAATTCTTCAACTTCAAAAAAAAACAACTTTAAGTAGACACATACCTAGAGAATCCTTTGAAATTCCTTGCAACAATTGCTGTGAAGGCTAAACGCTCAACTGGATCCAGAAATTATTAAATAAATGGGAATTAGGCTTGCTGGTGGTTGCTGAACATCTAGAAGGTCCCTAAACGACTGGCTTCTGGTTGCCAAGCACGTGTTCTGCTTTTTATGTATTCTTCCCTAATTATGTGAGCCTGTTTGAGAAAGGGCATTTGCCAGTCTAACAGAAATCTTGTCTAAACTTGTCTGGTGCCCACTAACAATCACAGCCTTACTTACTCCAAATATTTTCAGACACTTATTATGTGCACCTTTAATCACCTTTGAATTCCCTTCTTCCCTCACACTTCTGCTTATATCCCACCGACACATTCAAAGGGAAACCCACCTGAAAAGAGCAGCCAAAGTTCCCCTCTCATGCTTTCTGGAATGCCCTTTAGCACGAGGTCTCTTGTTTTCTCTGTACGATACATACAGACCCCTTGGCCATATTCAGCAAAGTGAATCCTCCAGGCCTGCTCCTTCAGGAACTCCTTGGCCTAAAAGCAAAGAAAGGCGGGCATAAAGAAGCAGCTTCTCTTTCTAACACTCTGACCCACTAAAATCTTGAGTGCTAAAAAGCCTGCAAAATCCTAACCTTCCAAGTGAGCAAGAAGCAACCTGGCTGCAGTCCAGTTACCTTCTTAATGGGCTGCCTCCTCCCATTCCCCAGTTTCTATGCCAGCAGACCTTGCTGCTAAGAGAAGCAGTTATACTTAAGAGCAGGAATACAACAACATCCCCTTGAATTACACCCAAGTTTGCTTTCATGTAGCGAAGTTATTTGTACTGGTAAAACAACAATATGTTCAAGCCTTAACTTCTGTGAAAAATACTGCCTCCTCTTAACTGTCTGGCAGAATGAAACTCTTCTGGGTCAGCAACATGGGTGTTAAGGCAAACATCATTTGACAGCCTTTTCAGCCAGGTGGAGCAGCCAGAAGTGCACTTTACCAGCTTAGGGTTGAACTCCTCGGGTGACCTGCGCCGATACATTGTCATCAAAGCTTGAGTTGCTGTTGGAATTCCGTTATCATTGAGGTTGAACTGTCGCTCTCCCTCCGACTCAGAGCTCAGGCTTTTTTGAGGGCTGGCAGAAATTAAACTACTTGACCTTGTAAACACCTGTAGAAAACAGTCACAAGCAATACAGGCATAAAGATGAGGCAGTGTCTGGACTTTTTACTTCACTTTAGCTCAAAATGTATACATGCTAACGGTTAACAAAAACACAAGCCAGCAGAAATTAGACCAGTGGAGAGAGAATAATGAAATAGCTTCCAGTTTCTCAACAGCTCTCCTGAAACACAACCAAATTCTAGAACTAGAACTGCTAGGGTAATGTTACCCCTAAGTAGCCCTGGGCAATTGAACCAGCTCCCTTGATCTGTCAACATCATAGGACCACTAGATTGTGATTTGGAAGAAAAGTATTTTGAAGAAAAAGGATTTTCTGACTTCTCAAACAGCTTTGAAACTGTATCATAGTAAAATCTCATGGAGCAGTTCACACCAAATGCCTGAAATTGCAAGTCAGTCATGCATATCTAGCTATGTAGTCATATTATGAATTGTAGTAAATGCTTACAATAATTTGTGTTTATAATTCAGTAGGTAGAACACTTAGATCCATTTACAGCACAAGTTCCAGCACTATACATGCCTATACGTTCTGTATACAACAACACAGTAATTATACCTCACCCTCAACAAAGCAAGTAGAAAAACTCTTTAAAGACACACATGGCAAACAGGGTAGGGCTCCACAGAACCGTACAAAGGTATGGCTTAGGACAGACTTGGAATGTGAGATATACCAACATCATACCAAAATGATACACCACAAAAGCCTCTTCTACTCTGAATTATTATACTTTGCTGGGCTTAACAGAACTGATGAGGTTGTTATAGGATCTGAATTTCAGCACCTAAAAAAGAGTATCTAGTCATAACTTTTAAGAACTGTTTACTTTGCACACATATGTAAGGAGGTGCTTCAGAATAGGCTCATTTGATGCTCAGGACACAGTTTTTTTCTGTTAGGTCAAATGTTCCAAAGCTCACTAGCAGTGCACATACAAACCAGCTCAGCTCAGGCATTGTTTTCAGAAGAATCAAAAGATGGGATTTAGCAGCTAAAGTCTTGAATAAAAGGAGTTTCATGCCAACTGATAATTTCTTCAAATTATTAAAATTCCAGAATTACATTTCAGTTGGACAAGTAAATAGATATTAAAAGTATTATTCAATTAACCAGTTAATTAAGTATGACACTTCTCTTAGGTTTAACATGAAAAAGCTAGATATCCTAAGTGACAAATTTAACACTTCAGCTCAAAGGCATTAACAAAAAAGAGGTCACATTTCTGTGCCTAAAGGTTTAGCTTTACAAAAACATAAAGGTGTTTTCTCTCCCCACACCAGTTAAAATCCTCTTCTAGTAAATTATTAGTGTTCTTTCCCATACCTCATCATCCGAGCTGATATAGCTTCCAGAAATATTTTTATCCAAGTATATTTTTGAGGTGGTTTGTTGCAGGAAGTCTGAGATCCTCTGCACAAGGAAGTCTCTGTCTTTCAAGTTGGCAAAGAGGAACGTCATTCTGTTTTTCGTGCTGATTGACAGTGGGCTGGGCAGCACGCTGGAGCTGTCTGCCTTTTCCACTATTGTCACCTAGGAACAAACAGTTGCTACAGCTTAAGATCTTTAGTTAATCAAGCTGCTTGGTGTAAGAAACCATCTTAATACAATAAACCCACGCTCCTTCCACCCTTATATCAAATCCCAGCGGACACCCCTTTGCCAGAAAACATGGTTGGCATACAAGGGCTTACAAAGGTGAAAGATAAAGGCTGTAATCCCTCAAACAACTTGTTTCAGTACATTTTCCATCAAAACTCCCCTGCACTACTTAGCTGATTTTCCTCGGACTGTATTTTAAAAGAATCAGTGAAACAAAATTCCATCTGTGGGATACAAATCTATCAGCTTTTCTGTAGGACTTCCAAATCCCTCTCTTGCTTCCCAACATCGTCACCACAGGTCACAGAAACCTTGGCCCACCTTTTACTGCCAATACATGTGAATAAACCATTTCTGAGATGATGCTCCTGCACAACTGTACTACAGCTGCATACTGTGAAAACAGTTGCACAGTGGTATTTTAAATGCATTTTCACAGTACACAGGAACTTGCAACAAAGGGAAATTAGCCCTATGTCTTCCCTTACAAAGGAAAACCTCTAACCCTGTGAGGTGGAGGCTTCTGAATGGCCTTCAGTTGTTAGAGGAACAGTCACTAATCTAACTGAACTCCAGCTTGTAAACAGTACTCATACCACAATCTACTGAGTACAGGGAACGAGTTCCCTGAGGTTTTGGTAAAGCACATTAACACACAGAAATCTCAGGGATAAGTCATACACTGTTGATGAATTATGTAACAGTTGTGTGTCCTAAACATTACCAACTATTACCTTAGAAACATATCAGTCCATCAAGCTTGTGCAGTCCATACATTGAACAAAACAAAAATCACAATTATAAATATTTTTAACTACTGCTTTTATTACTTTAGATGACTTCTTAATGAAAACTGACTTACTGCTTTCAGAATAGAAAGCAGGACATTCAATTTTGCTAGGACTTTGACTTTTACTCCTTTAACCTTTTTAAAACCAGAAATCAATGGTAAGACATGAGTACTACAATATTAATAGTTCTAGCTAAATGGATAGGGTAGCCATTTTTCATGCATTCTCTTTGAAGACTTACAGACTGCAGCGCACCACTCAGGGGCTAAACCACTTCTCTGTTCTCCCCACCTCCTTTTATTTTTCTGTTAACTACAAATCTACTAGCTACTTGTTAACTTAAAGGACTTCACTAATAGCATATTGAAGGTAGCTAAACAGTGTTCCCTGTGTTTCCTGTTCCACTTAAAAGCTGTTTGAGTGCAATCAGCACACAATACAGACAGGTTCTAAAGGCACAGGACAGACATTATCAAAGCAAGCCTAATTATAGCTCTGCTATAATGAGAGCTGATATCCACTTATTTCCTATTCAACAGACACACACATATCTGAAGTGCTTTGTCTTGGAGAGGGCACCTGCTGAAGGTGCAGTGAGCAGTGCAGTCAGCCACTGAAAAACATCTTTCCCCTTCATAATTTCTGAATCAATGCTTTGCTATTGTCTCATCTGTCAAAACACCTCCAGGATATTACAGAACATTGGAATTAACTCATGGTTTAACCCAAAGCTTTCATTAGCTAGAAAGGTTTCCTTTAACTACTACAGGTACTGCTCAGACTGGCACTACCCCCCTGGTTTGTTGTTCTCCTTGCTGGTGCTGAGACTTGAAGCTGTTCAAACAGAAGCATTTATTCCTTCACCTACTTCTGTCTCTTAAAGCTCTAGAGCTGCTCTGAATCCTGTGCTGCTGTGACTGTGGCTATCAAAAGCAGCTGCTGAATCTGCATTCAGGAAAAGAGGTCCTGTTAAATGACGACTTTGACT
Source organism: Arremon aurantiirostris (assembly GCA_035583995.1). Classification (NCBI taxonomy): domain Eukaryota; kingdom Metazoa; phylum Chordata; class Aves; order Passeriformes; family Passerellidae; genus Arremon; species Arremon aurantiirostris. The sequence goes on from JAXCLO010000208.1 coordinate 10,632,261, forward strand.
CCTCCTCCACCACTTTACCTGCAGGACTGCCATTCCCTCTGATTTTCAGACAAACAGTGAAACCATAACTGAATGTCTCATCCCAAACAAACAAAGTTGTTGCAACAAGCCGTACTTCAAACTTTCTGAACACATACTCGTTTTACTCTATGATTTGCAGGGGAAAACAGTGCCTTGAAATATTCCCTGGTTCTTCAATCAGGCCAAACGGTCCTTGGTTACATCAGCTTTGCTACTACTTCCAAAACTTACCACAATTTTCCATTAACCCACACATCAAGTCAAACATAAAAAAACTCCCCAACATAATTATTTTTTATTGCATCAAACAAACTCTTCTTACTGGTGATCTGCTTTAAGTAACCAGCTTTGAAAAGGGAAACATACCAATTTGAAAAATACAGAGAAAATATTTTCCACATACAAGAATAAAAAACTGCAAGTCTGTGTGAAGAGGCAACTCAAAACTTTAGGATTATGAATCTTTTTACATCTGACAAAAGTGAATCTTATCTGACAGATTCTTTAACAGAATTTCCACTCTAGGAAGTTTCACCCTCCACTCCTCCCTATGAGGCACAAAAAATGTAAAATTGGGCTGTAAATCAGAATACAAGTTATGAGAGAGGAAGAATTCACAAGGGTTATGAAAACTGATAGAAAAAATTCCATGCAAGCTTCAGTAGTAGGAACCATGAACTAAGATAGACAGTCATTAAATATTACCTGCAACACATCAGTATGGCATGCTCACAAGAGATAAAAAGGATGAAGAGACTTTTCTCCAAAAAGAATGAAAACAAATAGTAAAAATCCCCCACCAAAATAAAAAAAAAATCAAAGCTAGGGTGAAATATCTAATAAGACACTGCTTATTTACATTGCTATATAAATTAGAAAATACAAGTATTTACCTCTCGAAGAGGGATAATAAGGCTGCACAAGTTCTCTTCTTTACTAGTAAAGCAAATGTAGTTTGTAGACACAAACATCTGGCCCAAAATATGCATTTTGTTGAAAGGAGTCCAAAGAGTACAGTCTGTGTGTCCATCTAATTTCTCATCCTTGGGGAGTCGGAACAATGCACGGTACCTCTCACTCTTTGCCCTGGCGTCAAGATCTCTAAAAAAACCCACAGAAAGATTTTCTTGGTTTAGGGAACGGATTAATACATTTTAAGATATATTTTATGCAAATCATGGCAAGTTAGCTGCAACACATAACTCAGCTAAGCAAGGAGTGTACAGCAAAAAGCTGTAAACAATTTGCCTATAGTGGAGATACAGTCTTCACTTTTGGAAGGTTCTAAAACCACCTGAGAAAAAAGTCTGCCATGAATGACTCAGACATTCATCCTCACTTCTCAGAGAGGAAAGTCTGAGTGAGCTTTCCATATTCAGCTGTACTTTCTGAGAATATATACACTGAATCCATTTTTTGCTAATAGTAATAAAAAATGCTTCTTTGAGGCTTTTTTATTAACATTATGGAATCCTTAAGGTTAGAGCTTGGTTACAATTTCAAGACTCAGTCTTGATAATGCATTCAGTGCAAAACACTCAACAGTAAGGCCAAACAAAAGTGATATAATGCGTGTCAGGCATCAATAAATAATGAGAAATATAAACAAGCACTGGCTAGAATTCTGTATGGTACACTAACATGAATGACGTATAAAAAAATGAAAAAGAAACTAACAAGCTGAAGTGTGATATAAAAGAAGAAATATTTTCCAGATGACTTTTCATCCCTTAGAACTTTATGTTAACTTTTGTATTGCTGTTACCTAAACTATATTCCAGATAGAATTAATAATCTAAACTTCAATTTCTCAATTCCAGTGATAAGACCAAGTATGAATGCTAGGCATAGTTCTTAATAGCACATTAATCACTTTATTACCTTCCCATACAGACATAAAATGGCCTTACAACAGATAGCAAAATGTGGCCATTATCAGGAGATACACTGAAGAGATTCTGAATAAATGAAGAAAGCTTATTTCTGCAACATGCTCGTATTCCTATTTCAACAAGACACCAAGTAATTATATTTAAATAATTATTCACATTTTGCCACTGTTGGAATCAATCATTCCTTTTGGAGTAGCAGTAAATGGCCACAACATTAGAAAACTTTTGGACAAAATCCTGCAAGTACAAGCACTGAGGAGGAACAAATGAGTAAGAGGCAATGCTACCTACCGTTTTAGAGCAGACACTTTTTTGGGGGATTTCTTTTTCAGTTTGGGCAGCGACCTGTCCTGTTCAAATCCTTCATTGTCCAAAAGCTGTCGCATGGCTATATTGGCGAGCTGTTCCATCAGTTTAAATGTCTCACTGATGTTAAGGAATACTGAGAAGAAATGTTCACTTGACCTCGTGCTCACTTTGATCATGTCAGGGAAGAGCAGCGTAGCATTCTTCTCAAGCTGAGTGATATCAACCCAACGGATAACTAACTTTGCTGAACAGGAGCAAACAGAAAAACAAGGTTCAGTACAAAAATGAGCATATTCAGGAGCTTTTAGCTTCCTCTTCCTATAAAATGCATTCAACTGACTGTTTCTAGTACCCTGAAAAGTTGGGAGTACAGCATAAATAGATCAAGTTTGTACAAACAAACCACTGTCACCTGACAAGCAGGAGATAAAAGAGTTTAAATATCATTTACTTTATTTACAGAACACCACACAAGCATTACAAAGCCAGGTAAGCTAACATGACTTATCATTGTCACTGCACTAGCTCAGACTCTGATGTCCTCTTTTCCTACGGAAGCAAAGAAACACAGTCTGAACACATCAGACAGGCTTGTCTTATTTTTATAGAGCAAAAAGTTTCAAATATTACAGCCACACAGAACCTAAGCTTTTCTCCCAAGACGAATACAGGTGGTGTCCTTAAAGCAGGGGCTAAATCCCAAGACTGATGCCTTGCCCATAACCAAAAATAGTGCTGAATTGCTCAACTCCACTGTGCCTTGAATTAACTCCCTGTAGGGCAGACTGGCTGCATCCACACTAAGCAGTTCTTTATTCTGGGTCTCCTCTGAAACCTTTCTGATGTTCTGGTGTTGAACAAATGTAGATGTGTGATTTAAGGTCGCAAAGTCTGCCAGAGCAGTACTTGAGGATTGTGTAAGAGCAGAAGAGAAAGTCAGAACTGGTGTGATCTTGTCCCTATTTCCTTTTGGGCACAGCTCCGGAGGTGAACCATGTCCCTAGACGATGCCAAGTACTGTTTTACAGAGAACTACTTTGAGAAGGACCAAACAAACAAGGGAACAAGCACACAGTTAAGCAGCGTGACAAATGAGGGAATTGCTCCCTGCTTCTCCTTTCCTCAGTAGTGTCTTTGTACCCTCAGCGATCAGTATGTGAAAAGAAACGAGCTACAGGAGATTTCCCAGCCATTGTGAGGTGCACAAATCACCATTCCACTGATAACATACCTTCCCTGCCCATGAGAAAAGAGTAAAAGCAAAGGTGATTGATGCTGAGATACACCCAGCCCTGCCGGGGAACCTTCCCCTTCCAGTAACTGCAGGAGTAGTAGTTCACTAATTTCTCTTCCTCTGGCATCCCGAACAGCTTGTGAAATTTCACTATGGCTTCCTTGAATTTCTCAGTGTCGTCATCCTCCTTGATGCCATTGATCTTGTTGTACTCAGCAATGATGCCCTGGCAGGGAATAAAGCCAGAACACATCCTGTTAGTGGCCATGGGCTATCAGATATCCTAATTCCCACTGCCATCCGGGCCACAATGGTTATTGCATTGCCAAGGAAGTCGTTCAGCGAGCTCTTATTGTTCTGCTCACTCTTCGGGAATGTAGTTATTTACGTTATTCAAGGCTTCCTTTCTGATGGCCTTACTCCCTGCGGTGCCCATGTCAACAGCAACCAAACACCAACCCCTGGCCAGTGCCTGTTTTAAATTACCCAACCTAACTCAAACACTCCTAACAGCCCCTGAAGTATGGCCTGCAGTATCTTCCTCTTCCTTCCTGGGGACACAGACACAGGATTTCACATGAAATTTTTCTGAAGGGAAGCAAAAAAGGAACTGTTGTTCTTTACAGAAAATTTTATATTACTTCTGTGACCCCTCTTATTGGACCTTGAGCACAAAAGAGCAAAAAAGAGGGGGGTGGGGGAAGAAAGAAGAAAAAAAAATCTTCAATCAGATTTACGAACAGAGTGGAAAAAATTTCCCACTTTCAGGTGCAGGTGACCCTCATGAAATTTGTAGAGGCAACAGGTCAAAAGATGTTTTTTGATATTTTAAAAGACTATGGTTCCTTCTGTTCTATACTGAAGTTCTGTTTTACTTGCTTGTTTTCCCAATCTCTATAGTCTTTTATATAAAAGTTATAAAATTTTTGCCTTTTTTGTGACTTTTTGCCTTCAACTTGCTCCATGTTCACATGAAGAGCAGACTATAAGACAGTAAAACATCGTTCACATTTAGTATTGATCCAAATCTAAGAAGTAACAATTTCCTTAAGGATTACATTTCAAAACACACATTTAAGGTATTTCTATGACCACCTATAGCACTCATGCCTGATTCACTGGGGAAACACAAGCAACTGTGGGATTTGTAAGAGAACTGACTTATGATACAAAACGTTAAAAGAGGAATGAGACAAAGCCAATACCTTGAACACACATCAATAAATACAGCAATTTTCCTTACAATCTTTGAAAAAAGCATGTATTTTTAGATAATTCTTAGTGCAAAAAAAGTACTTTTTGCCAGTATAGGTATTATCTGACCTATAAAGAGAAAAAGAAATTCTGAGAAAACCAACACTCCCACTTCCCACCAAGGAAACAAATCAATGAACCAGCAACCCTAACACCTATATGAAGTGCAAATGCCAATACTACAGGATTTAACTACCCAGAAGAGAGGGAGGAGACATTATGAGTGCATGAAAAAAATTAAAATTAAGCCTTGCAATGGAAAAACAGTAGCACAGACAACTGTCAAAGTTTAAGACAGTGCAATTAATTTTAGACCTTACAATGCCTTAAGACCTGCCTATATGTTTATATGGTTTTTTTTTAAATCACACTGTTCTAAGCTACATGCACTATTCCCAGTTTCCCTGATTTTTACACACATGTTGCTACTTAGCATCTGGTAGTCCTTGAAAAAGGCAGAGCAGCCTGGAAACTACCAGCTCCAATTTATTCCAAATTCACATCACTTTTCTTTCCCCAGTCATATTAATCACTAACAACATTCGCAGTAATTAATACACTACCTGTATTTTTCCCCTGACAAATGTATTTATGTCATTCTCATTTTCAAAGATTGAAAGAGTTTGCAACAAATTCTGTTCCAGCCATTCCCAGTGTTCAGTGATTTCCTTCCTCGAGCAACCTATATAAAAACAAACAAACAAACCTAAAGTCACAAAATAAATAATTCACTAGTGTCAATGTCCCTTTAATTCCCAGTCTCCCCTACAGCAGATCACACATTCAGCCCAAAACCTACACCCCACTTCTCAACAATTCATCATGACAGGCTAGGTCTCTTTGCTTTGTTCAGGGCTAAAATACATGCTGCAATGGTTTAAATTACAGGTTATTTTATCACTGTTGCTGGAAAGTTTTTACCTATCTTAGCATATTAAAAGTATTCACCATTTTACCAACACTGGCCTTTTAGGTAAATTAATCAATAACTCTGACTCTCAGGAAAGGGAAGAAACCAAATTTAACAGTTAAAACACTGCACTTCAAAATACAGAGCCCTCAAGAGTGGCAGGAAATAAAAATGAAAATAGCTACAACATAGCACCTTGCATGAAAATGCATATAGTTACCATTATCACAAAAAACCTGTATACAGCAGCTCTATAACTGAAAAACACACAAAGCCACTGTTAGAAGAATTGACTTTCTAGATGGAGAAGGATCTAAAAAAGTTGTTCGCTTCCAAACAGAATTTAATATAGCACCATTTTCACCTTAAACTGAGCACAGCACTCTGGGAGGGACACTGGCATGGGACACAGAAGTGCTACTGCAATATGAAAGGCTGATTATGTACAGCATTTTGCATTCCCAGACCATCAATCGTTCTTGAAAAGTAAATAAAAACTCTCCTGTGTAATTCAATAAACAGAACTCCAAGCTGTGACACCTTTAACTCAACCCTGCACTGGAGAAAGGGCTGTTCACGAGGCTTCTCTCCAGAGCCATGAGGCTTCAGATTCACCAGCCAGCATCCTCACAGGGCCCAGATCAGTAGTGTTAATATCCAAGACATTTCACATCCAAATCTGTCTAAACAGTCATTTTAGAGTACACAAACCCCCCTGGATCACTTTCACCCTCAGAATACGCTTGCACTGAGCAAGACCAAACATCACAAACAAATCACAAAACAATTGCTTTTCTCCAAGTCACTCTGTACAGCTACTTACTGAAGATGGAGATTATTTCTTTACTGAAGGCAGGAGAAAAAGACAAACTTCTGTAAAAACAGATTACAAGTACCAAATAACCAGCAGTCTACCCTTAGAGAACAGTGCAGAACAAATGAGAGCTGCACAGCTAAAAGCAGCCAAAGCCCTTAGTAACCTGTATAACTTTAACAACCTTGATCAGCTCAGAAAGAATTGCTTTAGTTGCAAATTCATAAAATAACCACAGCACAGAGCCTTAGGGAACACTGGGCTGCTCAGCTTCAAGGTTGCATAGATAAATTATTTGCTCTTTGTAAAATTTTATCTCCCTGCAAGATCCACACTATTCCCCTCAAGTGACAAGACTACACCAATGCAGTCTTATAATTTGATCAAAACAACTAAACTATCAACCAGGTATTAGGAGACTAAACATTTAAGAAATACTCCACAAAAGGAAATCACAGATATATAAATTAGCTACATTAGCAATTTCAGTTAGGGCTAAGATTCATAATTGAAGAGCATGTTTATTAATACTAGCTTAAATGAAGACAGAGTACTTCTACATAAAATCCACAATATCTTTCTCAGAAGAAAAACAAAATTCTCACAGTTCAGCAGCACCATACATTTCTACATGTATGGTACATTTATTTATTATGGGACCATAACTAGATCTGTCCAAGTTGGAGCATTAAAGACCAAAGCTCTTAAAAGTTGTTGCATCTGTGTAAGAACATATAGCTCTATGGTTAACTTTAACCTAGCTACCATCTTGCTGAATTCTAAGTACATCATGCACAGAAAGACCACACAGTGTCTGAAATAAACACCCAGGAGGCAGGGCATCCCGGGGATCTAGCTGGCCGTTATCCTGGAGGAGACAGGAAATGTCTCACTGTTTGCTGTTCAGTGTTTGTGTGAGTGCTGGTGCTGCATTTTCCTCCTGGTTACCACTGCAAGGGCAGCCAGGTGCCCTGTGTGGGTAACTGGGGTGCTATAACCCAGGTACTCCTCCCACCATTCTCTCCCCCAGGAATGCTCACTTCAGAAGTGCTCCAGGAGCGAGCCCTGGCCATGGGGAACAGCATGCAAGGAGGAGGAATGGGTACTGCCGGTTTGGGAACACCTTTGGGAAAAGAAAAGTGGGAAAAATAGTTGTTCCATCCCTGCTCCATTTCTGTTTGCATTCAGTCATTGTGGTTAACACACCCCCCCACGCTGGCATTCCAAGTCTGACCAGCAGAAACTCCGGTGCCACTGAATTTACCACTACAGCAGGCTTTCATCCTGACCCATTTATTTGTCCTGACACAACTGTGCTCAGCAGGAAGGATGCTCTCTGTTATGTGACACAGTGTCCAGGAGGAATAAAAACCCCCATCAGGGCATTGTCCTTACCACAGGCAATGGTCCAGTAGACCAAGGAGTCTGGTGCTTGGTAGAGGATTCGATACGGTGCCACTCTGGCACTGGAGTCCAACACCACATCAAGAGTGCCCACAAGGAGACCTGCAGGACAGCAAATTCTGATGAACACACAGTGATGGAAAATTCAACATCCCACAGGAGAGGGCTCTGCAGCCCCTCCCCATTCCATCTCGCCCTCCACAGCAAAACCCAGATCTCCATATTCATCCTCATGCTTCTTGTCTCAGGCTGTAAAGAGGAAGAGTGATTTAACAGGGAAGCATCTTCAGCTTAAACAAGACTTCAACTCTTTAATGTACATCAATGCTAGCATAAAGACAGGCAAATTGAAGCAAAGAAGAAGGCAGCTGTGTTATAAATTCATGTTTAAAAGTTATTTAGCTCTCTCCAGTGTTTCATACACTGCTGGAACCCTGAGCAGTCAAAAACCTACCAACTACAAACCCTCCTCCAACACCAACAAGAAATCCCAGACAATACATCCTATAAGGGTTCAAAACTTGAATGTCAGCTAGGTAAATCTAAAGACTTCCAGCAAAAATAATTGTGCTACTTAACAGCTGATTATTTAGGGTAGGAAGGATTAAAATGCCTTAAGAGTCAAGCTGGTTTTCAGATGAAAGGATTCTGAGGAAAGACAAAGCCACACTGTTTTCCAGAAGTAGCTTTGAAAATTCTTTGCTACTGAGAGAGCCACCAACAATCGCATACCAACAGTGACCAATAATTCCTAACTCTACTTCCAAAATTTCTAGATCCTATTTTTATAATAAACTACACATAAAACTCTACCCTCCCAAACTCTCTGCAAGAAGAGAGGTTTTTTTAACATAGTTTATTTTAAAACTATGTAAAAGTTTTCCCGTTTTTCATCTCCACAAAGAATTTTCATCTCCCCTGCAGCAATGTCAGATTTAAATTTTCAGGTTGAAGTTCTCAGAAAATTGTTTGGGAAAAAAACATTTGAAATATATAAACAACAAATGGATGAACTTTCAGAGATTTTTTGTGAAAATATTTATTAGGGCAGAAATTAGAGGGTTTTTTTTCAAACAGCCAAAATAAACTGCATGCACGAAAAGCATTTTAAAACTCTCCTGTTAGAAGTTCTCTTCTCCTTTCAAGTCTCTTGTGTTCATCTTTTACTGTCATAGTTTTATTAGTTCCTCATTTTCCTCTGCTGAAACTGGTATATGCAATACTGCTTCCCTTGCTGCTCCTTCAGATTTGTGCTGTGCATCATAAAGATATAAAAGCAGTACCCTTTTTCCATCTCAGTAGATCCCTCACATCACATGTGATCTGACCCTGATAGTAGGAAATCCCCCACCTAGCATGATTTTGTACTTCTCCCATTCTATCTCCTTTATTTGTATTTTGTTTTATACAGATCTTCTCATGTTGGATCAACTGTAATCTCTTTGTGCTCAATGAATTAACACGCACCACTTCTTAAAGCAAGAGTTAGGCAAGACATGAGAACCAAGTCAGGCCATGGGTAAGGTGTGCTCCAGAGCCATCTGACAATTACAGGACACAAGCACAAAGCAGGAATGTAAAATATCCCAGTGTGCATCAGTCTCACCAGCTTTAGCTGCCCCTCATCTCACACGTTTTGATTGCTGGCTGTACACTGACAAGCTTCCTCTGAACAATTCTTTACCAATTCTCCAATACACCTTGGCTGCATTCAATCTCAGGAGAATGAAGTAGCTTAAAATGTACCTTCAATTATTTTTTTGCTCTCCATCTGAGCTTCACAAATGCAGCATGGCCCTGGCCCAGAAAGCACAAGTCACTTCAACCAAGGTACAGCATAAAGCTGCCAGTACTGCTCAGCTAAACTGGGGACCAAGGCAGACACTGCACTTTGTTCATTAGCTGGGTTTGCTGCAAATACAGCAGGAATATTTCCTTTTTGCTTTTCAGCTTCACATGACTACTGACAGTAATAAATATGCAACAGGCATGATGTAATATCTAAATAAAGTTGTATGCTGGCCAAATGCAATCTTCTCTGAGATACAGAAACACTGCTCATTCCCTGTATTCTTTAAAAACATGCTTGTTTCTTTCTTCCTGCTGTATTTCCAAATTCAGTAGCATATGGGTGGTCCTGCCAAACAATTCTGCCCCTAGTTCTTGGAGTGCTGTAAAAACTGGGCTAGGCAGGTAAGACTAGAAAATCAGAATAAACCGACTGACTTGTACAGCAACATCAGGTTCAAAGGAGCTTCCCATCCTACTTCTTCTCCCCTGGGTATGGTAGACAGGAGAGGAACATCCCCCTGTGCCAACAAACACTGTAAGACACAGCAATGTATTTAACAAATATGAAGAGCACTATGAAAATAAAAAACACCAACAAAAGAGAGAAGCCAGCAGTGACTGAAACAGCAGATGGCAGGTAGGAAAAGAAAAGAAAACAAAGAATACTTTCCAATGGCGCAGTAAGTAGGAGTTGTTCAGGGGCTTTTCAGTAAACAAATTGAAAAAGTAACCATGTAGCGAGGTCAAAGGAAGAAATCTGACAGAATTCCAGAACATGGCAGGGAAATTCAAATCCGAGCTCAGCAAGTTAACTGCAACTGACAGTTCATCAGTAACATTTACTTGTATCGTGCAATAGCTGTTCTGACAGATGATACGTGTGATATTAAAAAAAGCATGTGTTTTTATCACATGAAAACTCGTGCAATCATGCAGCTGGGCCTGCTTGCTCTCCTTCATGAACTGTTCTGTTCCTTTTTGTGTTGTTAGGTCAGTGTTGGTTGGTTTGGGTATTTGTCGTTTGGTTGGGTTTTTTTGCAATGCAGACATGTGATGCAACCAGAATGAAATCACAGCAGTTCATACTGATAATCTGTTTGAGGAATTTCTACATGAACTAGAAATGGAAATTTAAAAAAAAATTAAGAGAATTTTAATACTGTTCATTAGCTCATGAATTCTTCACGTAGCAAGTACCTTTTCAGACATGATTAAGTAACTGAGTTTCTATAGAAACAGAACAGGCAACCAAGAATCATATTCCTTATATTAGACTGGCCCTTGGGCAAGAGCCAGTGAGCTACCCAGGCATCAAATCACATGACTACACTGACTGCACATTTTTTCCCATTATTTCATCAGGTTCCTCACTGCATAATGAAATGAGGGGAGAAATTTCCAATGTAAGAATACTAGATCTACAAGCCCTTGTTGAAGCAAGAGGTTTTCATGAGACAAGTTATATTTAAAGCACATGGTGTAATTTGTAGGATTAGCATCTGGCTAACTGAGGGGAGCCCCAGTCCTGAAGGCACTCAAGCATGAGCAGCCATGGGGGGACAAACAGTCCCCTCACACACACACATGCCAAATTTCCAGAGCAACCATACCTACACAAGGGGCAGGAGGGGAAAAAGGAGGCCTAATGCCTACACTGTGCTTGATACAACTTTTAATAAAGTCAGGTTCCTCTTTTGCAAGCTTGAATTCTAAAGTGAAGGTCCAGAAGATTGATCAGTATTCTCTTTCTTTTCTGTAAAACACAGGCATTAGCAGAGGAAAAATAATGATATGTAGTATTTGGAAGCAGGGAATACAAAGCCACAGCTGGCTGAGGGCCTGGGCAATTGCTCTTGCATCATGTTACTGGAAGGACACACAATGCACCAGAGGGAATTACTGGAAAAGAGGTCCAGTTACCCAATGCACTTTGTGCTGAAGGAAGAAATCACACTGCATTTTACTTACCTGACCACATTCAGTGGTGCCTCACATTTAGTCAGAAGCTGGAGGGGGAGCCTATAACCCTTGCAGAAAGTACAGATTAGTTGTTTATATTCATTAATTAATGTATGATGTCTCTACTTGCATCCTTACAACAGCAACCAATTTTCAACCTGTTGTTTTTGCTAGAAGGGATTATGAGCACATGAAGCTTGACCTCCTCCATACAGAGACCCCCTTCACAAATCATTCCTATCTCACCAAAGGGCATTTTTCAGAAAGACAGGTCATCTTGGTTTGAAAACTAAGCCAATAGCTTCAGCCAGTCGAGATTCTTCCAAGCACCACTGCAGTCCTTGCTCCTCAGAGACCCGTATTCCAGATGACTTACAGTCCAGACTGACTACAAACTACCCACAAACAGCAATGAAATCAGGTGATGTCCTGCAGAACCAACCTGATACACTTTAGCATGCACACCTCAGAGTACATGACTCAAACACCTGCCCTAAGTCACAATATCTGTGACTAGCTGGATATTCATGGCACAGATATTTGCTGCAGGAATATTTCTCTCTCTTTCTTTTCTTTCTTTTATCTTTCATAATAACTTGCAAGTGTCTTTGTAAAACATCAATTACCCATGTTTTTAAAGGAAAAGCAAGTTTATGCATTGTACACATGAACAAACTCTTTATTAGCAAAGGATTTTCTTATGACAAACAGTAACCCTCTCCCACAGAAAGCCATGTTTTCATTTAAAACCACAAAGACTGAGTAGTCTTTATCATCCCTCTACAGTCCCTCTCACAGCAGTATCATAATTGAGAGCTTTTGTGTTTTACCTGTTCAAATTAAATTGGATTACATATTCAAAAGTGAGGCTCTGGATTATACATTACCTCTAGTGTACCTTATTAAAACACTGAAGCCAATGATTTATAATAAATAATGACACTTCAAAGCTTAACAACTACCAGCAGCCATGGCTTTGTTGCACAGCAAGCACCAAAAAGCTTGGGATAGTAACAGACAGTGGTGCTTCCCAGTAATTTCAAACCTCAGAGCAGAGGTGCTTTCAGCACACACCAGGGAGCTGTGACACACCCAGTGACACACTTGTGTCACACTTTGCCTCGAGCTGAAGGTGACTCTCAGAGCCAGGCTCATGAGCTGTCACTCAAAGAGTCTCAGGGATGTCAGCAGCCTGTTTGTGTAGGAGCCCAACAGCACAACCAGGAAAACCTGGAATGTCACATGTGTCACAAGCAGGACCTTTTCAAAACAGGCACCGTGACATTCCATCAAACACACACTGCCTAAAAGGCCCCCAGTATTTAAAGCATGCTGATGACTCCTCTTTCCAGCAAAGTAAGATGGACACAATGAGCTCTGCTCATAGACCTGAAACACCCACGGCACCTCTTTAGATTGTAGATGTCAGCTGGTCTTTAAGAAAGCTCCAATCAATAGGGTTAATTTAAATCATATTTACACCCTGAGCATGCAGTTTTATATTGATTTAATGGACAATGAATAAACTCTTCCTCAAATTGGAGTGTTGCTTCCTGAGCTACAAAAACAAGAACTCCTAACAACACGTAACTGAAGCATACAGCACTAGGTATTGTTTTCCATAGTAAGGATAATGAATCCCCACTCTTCCACTCTTTCTCAAGGCAGTTTATGTGATTAGTTCTCTCATTTTTTACTACAGGATGAGATCATCCCATTACTTGTCTGTCAAAACTCAACCTAGAGCAACAGCCTGAACTCCACGGGCAATACTATGGACAAATCCTTTCCAAAGGGAGGGCCAATGCTATTGATTTAATTTCACAGGAATGCCTATATAAATTGAAAATATTATAGACCACACAAAAATAACTGACTTTTAAACTTCCAATACTGGCAATAATACCCACAACATTGCCCTTAAAACTTCATGAAGGGCTACACTTTTTTAATAGGTGTTCATTCATTTAAATGAAGGTTAAATGACCTCTAAAGACTTATTTTCTGTCTTCCCATGTGGCTTACATGGGCATCTAATGTAGCATCAAGAAAACAAAATTCTTCCTCTGGACTTACGACAATTAATATTCTTTAATGAAATAATAAATTAATATTTATATATATTTCTTATCTAATTAAAAATGGGATTAATAGGATTGGTTAAGTTTTCCCCAATATCTGCCTTTGCTGTTCTCTCTTCCTACCAACACAGTTCTACAGACCACAGATTTGTCCAGCCACCCTTTTATTTGCACGGGAGTTTTTAAACATCGTTGTCACTCTATTGATATTTAGCAAGAAAAGCAGCAAAACCAGTAGTTACTTTCTGTCTTCAAGCTGATGATCACAGATGAGAGAAGACTGAGAAACTAACCACCAATACTTAAAGAAAAAGCTTGGGAAGGGCCAGTGTGATATCGGGCCTGATTACCAAGAGATAAAGCAGCAAGAAACAATAAAGCTTTCATCCACCCTTCAAGTTTAACAATTGTGATTGAATCAGCTTATCTCCAAATATGTTAATTTAAAAGAAAGGTATCAGCTGTACTTGTTAAGGTCTCCAAACAACTCATGACCAGCCCTGTAAAAAATCTGTATCTTAACTTGAACCTAAATCTGGTTGGGTTTAGACTTTCAGCTTTTCAAGTTTTTGTAACTTCTGCTAAGCTGGAGCTCACAGAAAGAGACGAGCACTGACAGGACATGCCACAGTTATAAGGATGTGAAGGCTTGCAGCACAGAGAAAACTGGTATTTTGACAAAACCCCAAACAACTTATCGCACACTACTGAAAAAAAATTTATACTACATATCAATCACGCCAGACTGTTTGAAATGATGGGAAAATGGTGAGAAAATAAAGATGAAGTTATCAAATGCCTTCTAGGTGTGATATAAACAATTACTCATAAGTTTGTAAAAAACACTTAGGAAAAGCATAATCAAGTATCAAAACAGTAGAGAAGTCACTGAACTTCACTCACAACTAATTATTTTAAAGTATCCCATTCTGTCAGAGTAGCATAAGCAAATTTAATAAATTTCACCCAAAAGGAAAATTTAAATTTGAATCTGCACCAACATAATATTCAGATAAACTGTGTAAGATGAAAGAATAAATCAAGTAAGTATGAGCAAATTAAGAAAAGAAAACAACAACAAAACAGAAAAAACCTCCAAACATCACTGCTAACCTAAGAAAAATTACTGTAAACTGAATCTAGTTTGAGGACTGAAGGGGGCACAGTAAACTCAGCCTGAATTCAGAAGGAGCAGTGCTGAAGCATGTTGAAATACAAGCTAAATCTGAAAAGCAATAGCTTCAGAAAAAGAACATTTTATATTTTCATAGTTCTGGTTGGACACCTGCAGATAGATCAGATTTCAATAGCTATCAGAAGAGGCACTTTGCCAGGGAAATGAGCAATGTTGAATGGAAGATCCCAACAACTCTGGCTGATAAAATACTGGAAAAAACTGAGGGGAAGAACAAGACAGACTATGAGGAAAGAACAATAAAATCCAAAACATTAAAAATGTACTGGTGAAACCAAGATTACTGCTGTGGTAGAAATTCAAACACCCCTACCTGGAAACTTCAGGGAAAAAAAAATCACAAATCCAGCATAGAAAATACAACCTTTCTTTTGGAAAGAAAACAAATGGGAAGATTTGGAAGAAGTCCTCTAGAACCTAAGATCACCTAAGCACCAGATTTAAAGTCAAAATGCAAATGTAATTTCTGAATATCAACATTGGTCAGGATGCATAACTGGACAGTGATGGAAATACGGAAACTGATGTGAAGGAGTGCTACATCTACACCTTGCAGTGAAGGACCAAAGAACAATGACAAAAACCCTGTAAGCAATTCAAACTCTGGTATAATGCAGAAAATCAGTAAGTGGCCCAGACTGACTGCTTACTATCTTGCGATCCTGTGCAACATTTCCAGCAGAGTTTCCTACAGAGATAGATCTCAGGAAAAGGAGCAGGCCACCCTGGAATTCCACGTGTCAAACAGCACCATTATTTCAAGGGCAAAGATGGCAAAAGGCAGCTCAGCTCAGCAACCTGCAGAGGCCACACTGCTCACGGTGTCGGAGGTAAAGTACTGTGCAAGGAAAGTCTTTGACCAAGAAATATTAGAGGGAGAAGCAAAGCTACATCTCAGGCACCAGAGATCTTGTCTCTAGAGCCAGCAGAAGAGCTGGAGATGCAGAGAAGTACTAGGCAGGAAGTGAGGAACCAGGAAAAGCATCTGGGAATTCAACAGAAAGACTGTGAGTCAGTGTGGGGAACCAAACACCAACTCAGCCCTAGACAGCTGCAGGTTCCTTGATGTGGACATGGATGGTGTGGGAAGCAAACACAGCCACAGCAGAGCCTAAGGAGCAGCTCAGAGAATCAGATTTGATGTACTGAGAAACGAAAGCAGAGCAGGAGAGACCCAGCTCCCACTCCGTGTGCCAAAACAGTCACAGAAAGCTGATGAATAGGCAGACCACCCCTAACCATTATGGTAACTGCATCCATTTTGATAAACACTGTATTTCAAGTATCAGAACACATGCATTGTACTCAAGCCTGACATGCAAAACCCCAACTCTTGAGCCAACAAAGGCAGAAAGTGACAAGTTTGTTAAAACATGGACCATACTTAGTTCAGGCAGATGATCAACTGGCCAAAAGCTTTTCTGAGTCTTAAGCATAAACAAGTTTTCAAGTAATCTCTTCCTCAGCTCTCAGAACTGAGAGGCTGTGAGCAAGACAGAATCTCAGCTGCAAATGTGAAATACTAATTGTGTTGTCCACGAAGGCTGCAGAAAAGCTTTTCAATTTAGAACACTGTCACAGCATTAAAAATTATACTAGAGCTGACATTGATATGTCATATCAGCCAGCTGAGCTCAGAACCTCTCCTTTTTGCCTTCCCAGCGTGGAAATTAAACGACAACTCCTTTTACAAAAATATCTGGGGAGAAGTAGTATTTCATCAGATCCTTTTATCACCAGAAGTCAGCACATTTCCATCTGCTCTCTTCTGCTGAAACATTTGAATCATTCTTGGCAACATGGCATGGACTTATAGCTCCTACTGCATCTCTCACACAGGCACTGTCCCAGCTGTAAGTACATATACCCTGCTTGCAAAAGAATTCACTTCTAAACCAGTTCTTGCTAAGAACAACATGCCTCCCTTGGGATTCAGAGATCTCACAGTAACATTTAAACAAAGTCACTTGGAATTTAATCTCTGCGTCACACACACAGATGTACACAGGCAAAAGGAGCACAGCAGCCACCAGCTGACTGTACCACCCCTCAGTGTCTCCTCCTGCAAGCTCCAAGTGAATTCATTGCTCTGCCACCCATTACCAGGTACAACAATTCCTTACTATATGCTCTACCATCCTTTACCAGGTACAATAATTCCTTACTATAATGTCTCGAAGTAGAGGAGTTTGGCAAACATTATCACAGTATAGCAGAAAGCAGTTAAGAGGCATTTTTGAACCTATTTGTTGCATCTGAATGCAAGATACCCTTAATAACATGACATTTTAGTTGTCTAAAAAGTTTATGGCATGTTCAAGATCTTTACATCCATAAAAGTGATACTGTCACAGAGGGCACAGTGCCCAAATGATGGCAGAGATCTGGGTTTGTGTTCTGCCCAAATGCCTCTGCCACAGATTGCACACAACAGCAGGTGATGCAGGCTGCTGAGGAAATAAATACACCACATTCCTCTGAAGAAGGAATTGTGTCATACAGGCCATACCCAGCTGCCCAGAGAAGCAAGAAGAATATGAGGAAAGAAAATACTTTTTTCCCTGTTGGTGAACAAAAGGAAGATGAAACTCCTGACCATGGCATTATGTGCAAGGCATGAAACAATTTAATTACAGAGAAAGCTCATCAACCATCAAATACCTTTAAAGCAGAAAAGTACATTTTTTGGTCTGGTCCTGGAAGATTAATGCAGTGATGCAAGATAATGTGAGTTTGCAGAACAGCTATGAAAATCCAATTCAAAATCCAATTTTAAATCTTTTCTATTTTCTCCTTGTTAAAAAGGAAAATAAAATCCAAACAGCCCTTCAATTAAGGCACATTTACGAAGAAAAGCCCCACTGATGTGACCAGTAATGACAGCGACACAGTAACTTAAATGAGTCCAGACCCTGATTCAGTACAAAAATGGATCCACACTGCTTATGAGGAAAGCTCTGTCTCTGGAGTAAAGCATTGATCTAATGCACCTTGTTAGGAGAGATCACTGCTATGGACTCGCTAATCAGCACTGCCCTGACACACTAAGAGATCACCATCATTCTCCTAACTTGTTACAGTACAATACAGCGCAGAAAAGGTCTCCAATGTCCACACAGGTACTTAAATAAGAGTTTCTCTGCTCAACTGCTGCACAAACCAAGGCCAAGAGGAGAACACCAGATTTTCCCCCAAAGTGACTGAGAGTCCTTTTCCTGCAAAGCACTGAGGCACCCAGAGTGGATCCAGGAGAACAGCCAACTCCAGCACTGCTCCTCTGCTCCAACACAAAGCCAACAAGAAGCACTTGCACCCGCCCCCAAGGCTACATGAAATACCTGGCCTCAGACTGGCATGCCCAAAGAAGTTTGCCACGTTCACAGATGCAGAGAAGGGCACTGCGCTTAGCCCTGATCACTTTGGCGATGGCAGCTTCATGGCAAACCCCGATTTGAGGGCAATGCCAGACAATCAATGCTTCTCATTGTCCAGCCGCTGCTTAAGTCACACGCTGAAGCCATCCAACGCCATCTTACCCACAGTCCCATCAATCTGAGAGTCAATTCTCACTCTACAATTCCAGACAAATGACTTCAAGAGTCAATAATGAGGGAGTGTAAGTCAGCAAAAGCTAGATCACAAAAAAAAAAGGACAGCTGTATTTACATCCTCTCTTGCAAATACGAATTGAGATCATCCCTAGCACAGTTAAAAATCTCGTATACAATATTTCTAGTCAACTTCAAGGGCATGTAAGTTAGTTTCCCACAGAGCAACTAAGCCAAATTTTATACCATATTCATGGGTGGCTAACTTATTAGATTATATCTGACCAAATTTCAGTATTATGTCACTAACAAAGGAGAAAAAAATCCAACCCACCACACCAGAAGTTCTTTTTATCCCTGTTTACTTTTGACCAGGTAAACTCCACCCTTGTCACAAGGCCAGCATCATCTAGGGAGCTTCCAAAGGGTCATTCCAAATGCTGTAACTACTACAAATTATGTGTCCTGTTTACTATGTTCATTCTTTATCTCAGGATCAGCTAGGTCCCTCAATACCTTGCTTTTAATCAGTCTTTCCTACCAAGAACAACCCACTGGCTCTCTCTACCTTCCTTGTCCGTTAACTGGCAGAACAGCTGTTAACAGAACCAGCAGAAAATTCCAGCATTTCCATGAAAAAAAAAATAAAATAAACCTAAGTTCCACTTACTACTGTGCCTGTCATGTTGAGAGTGGCCTGGAGATTACATCCATCCTTCCCTCCCTTGCTCTCCCACCTTTTGTGTGTCACAAACCCTTGCCATTTCAGCACAAGGTCTGGTAAGTTCCCATCCGTTCCTTTAAACCCTGCTGACTCTAACAACTGAGTTAGTTACAGGGGTTTGATTCCTTATGGTTTTGGCAACACGCCGAAAAAAGCTACAACTTCTTACCAGCCCTCTTCTGGTAGAAACAAACAAAACCCCTGGAAATTGAGTTGTTGCTACTACCTCAATGCTGCAATTCCAGGCACTAGTAAGGCCTAAGAGTAAGAGCATTGACAGCAGGTTTCAAAATATATCGAGAATTTCGCCTTCTAAATAATACTCATACCCAGACTATACAGACTTCATTCACATAAAATAATGGATACAGCACACAAATACTTAAATTCCAAAAGGCAGAAACAAATAACTATTTCTCTATTCTGAGCTTCTAACAAATGCTGCAGGCTTATTTCCTCTACAGAAAAATAAAAAAAGAGCGCACATTCATGAATCCTACTTCCACACAAGGACAAGATCTTCCCGAAGTCTTTTCTCCATCTGTAAAGTGGTATCACCAATCAGACTATTACACATCCAGCTGCAGGAAGACTTGGGTGCGCAAGCATATTGAAGAACAGAACCTCAAACTCTCAACCTGTCTCCACAATAACTGAGAAATGACTGGAAAACTGATGGCTATCTAAAACCATCTCTAATTCAAAGATAACAAAGTCAGAAAGGCAGAAGAATGTCTTTTCAGACCTTGAGAGGCCAGGGGGCAATCCATGAAACGAGAGCCTGAAACAAATTTTCAGTAAGCAGACCAAGGATGAACTTTTGAGGCAAAACACGTTTTTTATGGGTTTGTCAGTCCTGTCCACACTTCAAAAGATTGTTAAAAAATGTAGAAATGTACGGCCAGTGTGGAGCGGCTGCTGGTCATTTCCCACACAGGAACAAGGCAGTATATCAACACACAACGCTGCCTGGAGACCTCGGCAGTCTGAAAGGAAAACACACACTTCACAGCAGTGCCTTAGTTTATATTATGAACTGTTTACAAGTCCGTAGAGCACTGAAGGTCTGAAGAAACACTTAATCTCACAGTAAACATGTGCAGGACCTTGAACCAAACACAGATGCAGTCCGTATGTTTATTTTGCTTAGCCTGAAGTACTAATCATCATGGAAGCGCGCACAGAAGAAAGCACAGGTTTCAGAAAGCACAGGTTTCAGGAGAAGCAGCTTCTTTATTCTGTACCAATTCAAGAAGTACCAGCGGAAACACCATTGGGTTCTGTATCTCCAATCTCATATAAATACATATGCATTGCCTAAGAAAGGGTGGAAGACCT
Source organism: Arremon aurantiirostris (assembly GCA_035583995.1). Lineage (NCBI taxonomy): Eukaryota > Metazoa > Chordata > Aves > Passeriformes > Passerellidae > Arremon > Arremon aurantiirostris. Next base: position 10,652,735 of record JAXCLO010000208.1, read on the forward strand.
CGATGAGCATACATGCACAGTATTATTAAGACCTAGATGAGTATGACCCAAACGTCTCCAGCTGCCAGCAATCGCAAACAAAGCATTTGGGCAACATACTTCACAAGGACATCTGCGAAACAGGGACAGGCCGAAGCAAATCCGTTTCCTTCGTCAATTTCTGAATTACAACACCGCCTCATTTTACGGAACGGGTGCCAAAGGCTCGGCAAGGAAATCCTCCCAGAGCGTGCGGCAAGTCCCACCCTGATGCACGGAGCCGCGGGTCACCGGTGCGCTCCCACACCGAACGCGCGTGGGAACCGCGGCGCATTCCCGAGCCGGGGCGGGCGGTGGGACCGGGCATGGCCGCACCCCGGCCCCTGAGGGACCCCGCACCCGAGGGACCCCGGCCCCTGAGAGACCCCGCACCCGGGAGCCGCCGAGGGACCCCGGCCCCTGAGGGACCCCGGCCCCGAGGGACCCCGCATCCCGACCCCTGAGGGACCCCGCACCCGGGAGCCGCCGAGGGCCCCGCCCGGCCCCGCCGCCGCCGCCGCCGCCCTTACCCGCCAGTCCCCCGCCGCCGCCATCGCCGCCGTGGCCTTTCCTCCTCTGCAGGATGAAGTAGGGGTTGGCCCGCTCCGTCACCCACAGCGCGTTGGCCAGCAGCACCTCCTCGGGGTTCACCCACATGCTCCCGGCGCGGACAAAAGCGGGCCCGGCGGGCTGGGGGCTGGCTCACGCGCGCACCGCCCGCACCGGGCGCCACCATGCCCGGCCGCCGCGGCACCGGCGGGCACCGGGCGGAGGCAGCAGCCGCATGGCCCCCGCCGCCTACCCGCGCTCCACCGGCCGCGGAGGGGCGGCTGCTGCGGCCGGGGGCGGCGGCAGCTCCCGCCGCAGCGGTGACATCAACGCGGGCCCGGCCCCTCCGCGCTGCCTCTCGCACAACGCCCGCGGGAGCGGCGTGCGCGCCGCCGATCGCTCCTCCCGCCCGCACCTGGGCACGGGCACGGCGGCGGGGCCGCGCCTGGCATCGCTCCGCGGGGACGCTGAGGGCCGGAGCCGCGCACCGACAGCCGCCCTGCCCGGGGCGCACACGGTGAGCCCGAGCCGGGAGGGAGCGCTCCCCTCAGAAAGCCGAACGTGTCCGCCCTGCCCGGAGCGCACACGGTGAGCCCGAGCCGGGAGGGAGCGCTCCCCTCAGAGAGCCGAACGTGTCCGCCCTGCCCGGAGCGCACACGGTGAGCCCGAGCCGGGAGGGAGCGCTCCCCTCAGAAAGCCGAACGTGTCCGCCCTGCCCGGGGCGCACACGGTGAGCCCGAGCCGGGAGGGAGCGCTCCCCTCAGAAAGCCGAACGTGTCCTGGGCACATCCAAAGCACGGCGGGTGAGGGAGGGGATGCTGGCCCTCTGCTCCGGCGAGACCCCGCCTGCTAAAGTCGGGGGTAATTTTTGAGAACCTCAAGAGCCCTAGAACAAAGCATACTCAAAGGGAACACCTGTGTATAAAGATGTATAGATAATGTGTATAATGTATAGATAACACGTTTTCTACCCTTGCAACTCCGAATGCCATTTGGTTTCAAAGTTGTCAGGAAAGCGCTGTACACACTGACCTACCTCCCTTGAGGTATAAAATTGTTACTTTCCAATCAGATATGTGTCATTGTTTTATTAAAGACGTTGATAAGGCTAAATTAAGCCCCAAACACAGCATGAAGCCACGTTCTGGGCACAAACTGCTCATGCAGGCTGTACTTTATAGTGGAGTCCAGCCTTTCATCAGCTGGCCAAAACCTGCCATTCTCTGTGGGTTGGTTTTACACCCAGATGTTATGACCAAGTTAATTTTACATGCAATCTGTTGTTACAAATAAAATTTCTTTGGCAAAATTCAGGCCTATGATATCAACCCTACCATTTCTATTGACCGAAGCTTTCACCCTGCCACAACATGAGCTCCACAAGACTGTGCAAGAACAATTATATTCTCACCCTGGAAGTATTTGTTAACACTGCGGCAGGTTAATTATTCTGTTATTGTAACAAAGTGCAGTGATACACTAACCAGCCCATAGTTAAGTCTGACTAGCTAATTAATAGAGCTGCTTGCTTTAACACGTGCAAACTGCATCACTATACAGGTAAATGTATGAATTCCAACATCTGCTATATTCCAGAGGAATGAAAACAGGAAAAGTTTAAGAATGAAAGCAGGAAAAGTTTAAGAATGAAAACTCCAAAGGAGTTAATAAATTTCCTGTGATAACAAAGCTGACAATGATAAAGCTGAGAAGAAAAACAACTCTTTGAACACGCCTTAGGAGACCACATGCAGCTGAGCCAGCTACTAACATAAATGGAAAGCCAACAAACAGCTGATATTTTAATGTAGCAGTGCCCTAAAAAAGGCACAACTACCATGCTTCAGTGTGATGCTAGGGAAAGAAAAAAAGGAAAAAGGAGGTATACATCTTGGTAACAGCAGAATTGGCCCTTTTTCTGAAATTCAGTGATCCAAATCCATCCTGCACCTTCCTTTTGGCACCTCTGGAGCCAGCAGCGACCAGGCAGATGAGGAGTCACCAAACCTGTTCACCAACAGCTTCCCTGGCACTGCTTCTTTATGACATGAGTGTTTGTTTGAAAACAAATACTGGCAAGGAATGAAGCTGCTTTCAAAGATTTTGATGGTTTCATTCAATGCTAATGTAATTAACTGTTTTAACAGATTTCTTGAGGAACAATGTAAGTTATGTTGGACATCACAACAGAGAAATGCTGGACTTAATTTGGCTTTAAGAGTATTAATACTCAGTAATTACTTACCCCAGAATCCCTTCATGAATTACTTATGCTAAGTACCTGAATTTAAATACTTTGATATGTGTCATAAGGCTTAATTAACATTGCCCACTCATAATGTAGTTGGGTTTGTTTATCCTTAAATTCAGAATAAATTTTGTTTACCCTCTCATGATGTCCCTTGCTTTTCTGGTTTTGTCATCTGTGTTATCCCAAAACAGAGTGCACGTCTGATGTGAAATAATTTAGAGAAGCAACACTCCATGAAAAATGAGGAATAAGCCTACCTGCTGAAACAAGTAAAAGCCAAGATACTGGTCTGTCCACTTAAACATTTGTGTATTAAAGGATTTACAGAGCTAAGTCAATTTGCAGTTATTTATTGGGACAAATGGGGTATAGTTGAATTATCATTACCTTAAGCATTTCACAAGTTATTCTGCTGTTTGTTTGTTTTTTTTTTTCATTTTACCCAGTTTATTTTAAGTGTCTGAGGTGTTCTGTGCTTGCTTACAAAGTATTAGAAACACGTAATGCAACTCCAGTGCAATCAGTGAAGCTGGATTCTTATTCAATGTTTCCTTCTGCCACTAAATACTTTAAAAATTATTATGTGGCAGCTGGTATCTGAATTGACACTTAAAAACTTCTGCTACATGTTCATGGAGGAGCTAGGTGGTTGCTGAAATGCTGATAAAATATGCTTGGTTTGACGTGTAAATGATGGGTAATAAACTGTTTACCACTTGCCTGCTTATTGAAAATAATATGACAGCACCAAGATTAGTTGAGATACTGAAATATGAGGAGCTGAATTCTTTTGAAAGTACTGTCTCATTTACAGTGGAATACTTTAAAATCCCCCATGCATAATGCCATTGTACTTGGTCTGATTTAGAAGAGGATTGCCATTGCAGTAGTTCCACACAGCCTTGCAAAGACCCAAGCAGATAAATTGGTTTCTGCTAATTTTCTGAACAAGCCAGGTAGAAGAACACTGAGTACCAGCACATAGCATTGTGCAAGTTTCAGGAAAATACAGAAGTTGGCTGCTTGGACATAAAAATGCAAAATTAGTGGCAAACTTCAGACTGCAACAACAGTTTCCTCTCCTCTTGGAGGAAATTGCTGCTGTGGGCTCTGGGCAATTACTCCATATTTGCTTGTGATTGTGTTGTGGCTCCTATGGAAGGAGTTGCTCTGGGGAACTGAGGGAAGAATTTGGAGAGGGAATAAGGAACCAGTAAGTATTGGTAAGAACAAGGAATATTCCCCTAGGGAATATTTACAAATGATTCATCAGTCCATTGTAACCATTTCCCTTCCGTCCCATTACCTAGGAAAATCTACCTAAAATAAATCAGATTTTGCAGCTGACTACGTGTAGAGGCAGTAGTTTTCTACAGAAAATTGTGTTTTGGATCTTTTCAGGTGGGTATTCCAAGTGGTGTAGAGCTCATAAACCTAGGGGAATTTTATGGAATTTTCCTCTTTGCTTGAAAACAGCCACTGAAGGCAGTCATGGAAAATATCAGAAATCTGTTGAGAAAGTCACACAGCCAACAAGCCATGCACAGGCACAGCTACAGCAATGGGATTACAACTTCAGTACCAGCTGAAATACAACATGGGCTACCCCCAAGAGTTTCCAATGCAATTGATATTTTACTTTGCTCTTCATTTGATTTGCAGTTCAAATGGACTGTTACATCCAAGATGGTCCTGATACCAGCATTTCTAGGGATTTGTGTAATTTTGTTAAATGTCTTGTAGGAATTCTGATATTTTTTACACCTCAATACTCACCTTGCTGTAGCAGTCTGCATGCTCAGACAGCTCCTCCACCAATCCCCTTACCATCACACAGCCAGCCTCTGATAGAAGGCTTTTTGGAAGCTGCACAGCTCCAGGTTCATTCAGTTCAGTAGCTGCCTGCTTCCCAGACATCCAAAAAAGGTCCTGGTGTCTTCCCACAGTTCTGCTCTAAGGCAAAACTATTCCTTTATTTATGGCACTGGACCAAAACATTTTAGTATAAAGCTCCAGGGTACCTACTCATACACATATGTAGAAATAGCAAAAGCACTCCAAAAAAATGCTCCTGATGGAGGCTCATATCCTGTCCAGATACAAATGTGCAAAGTATTTGGGAAGCCATCACTTGTTAGCATCAGAAGTCGGAGGAAACCCGTGCCTTGAGCCCTGCTGTAACCTCTGCCAGGACTAAAAGAGGAGGATGAATCATTTCTTCAACCCATTCTTGGCTGCTGTGAAATGAAAGTGAAAGAAAGGCATGAGAGAAATGAGAGAAGAACACGGAAAGAAATTGTTAAGGTTGAAGGGAAAGAAGATAAAAGTATATGTAAATATAGAAACAGAAGAAAAGACAACTGATAAAAATATATGGAAGAAGGATGGAGAAGAACAAAAGCAGCAGTTTGGACAAATGGATGTGAACATCAGTCCCTGTCGCAGACATCTTTCATGGAAAATCCTTTCCTTAGGGTTTTTCCTCCTGAGAGGCTGAGAGGCCTCAGGAACAAAATGTAAACAATGGTTATCTGCTGCTGTGGGATGCAACAGGCCCATCTTTGACTGGCCCATCATGGATGTTTCTAATTAACAATCAGGGAATAAACTAATTGTCATAAAATCACCCCCAGACAGAAAGGGAAATAGCTGAGGGTTCGACTGAACATGGCGATGAGACACTGGAACAACAAAGAATTAAAGCGAACATTCCAGAAAGAGTTTCATATCAGAAGGGTCAAAACTATCTTTGGGAAGAAAAACCAGTTAACAAACCGTAGATGACAGAAATAAAGAAAGATGGCAGCAATGATAAATCAGAAAGGGAATAAAATATGCCTGTACCTACGATTGAAAGTGTAAGAATTTAGTTAATAGATTCATGGAGAAAAGTCATTACCTCACAGCTTGTAAATATATCAGTGTTGCACACCATGACTGCCTTACTGAAATTAATTATTCCTGAAATCTCTATTTTGTCCTGAAAGGAAAAGAGTAGGATGCATTGAATGAATCTTTCAAAATAATTTGTCAGGAAACACACATTTCAAGCAGTATTATATGCTACACTAAAATACAAAAAAGCTGTTTGTAGGTTGTGGTTTTTCTTCTGTGCAGCATCCAGAAGCAGAGTTGTTAGTGGCATATAACCACAACAGGAAACCACTTTCAGCACTTTCACTAGTTTTTCTGGGTATGACTAACTATGAAATTGTTTCACAACAATTCTGGTAGGGCACCAGAGGCATTACTTAATCTTCAGCTGTGCTGGGTAGTTAGGCATACTTTTGAATCAAAACACAATATTATTCCATAAATTATCAGCTACAAATTATGCAGAGCAGCCTGTAAACATAGCAACATACAAAAAAAACCCCAAATTCCTTTCTGAGTAACTTGTAGGGTATCTTAAACTGATTCTAGGGTTGAAACAAGTTTAGGTACAAAACACTGAAATTTTCTTTTAACAACAGCCAATCTTTTAACAAGTGAGTATTTTTACCCGTTGGAAGATCTGAAATTCTCAGTACTGCTCTAGAGGTTCTCCAGGGATGAACTTAATTAGTTTCTCTGTGGAATTAATTTATGGTGTATTATTATATTGTATGTACATGCATTATCAACAGTTTTGTAATCTCATACTAATGACTTTGGTTTGTCCCTTCTAGTAGCTTTCAAATGCCAAAGAAAAACCTGATGACCTGTGGGTTTTTTCTTCCCCATTCAGAAGCATTCATGGGCAGCAGCTATCTCAAAAGTCCACAGCACACAGCTCTTCACAACTCAGCAGCTGCAGACAAAAATAACATTGAAAATAATGACCATGAAATGTTGTACTTTGGGGTTTTTTCCTGTAGGAGCACAGATGGCTTTCACATAAAGACCAAAGTCCCTGTCATTGCATATTTTGTGCTGTGGGATGGAGGCTTAAGCGTTCAATCCCTAACATTTTACAAGTAATTTAGGAGAAATGGCTGTTTTATATCTCAGAATTCAGCTTTTCTGGCGGCCTATGCATGGAAGTGATATTTCTGTAGCCATGAAAAAAAGTCGTGGAAATGCAAGGCAGTCAATCAAGAAAGCTGAGGTGGAAAAGTTTCTAAGGTAATCTGGCACAACAGCTTCAGAAAAGATTGATTCAATTTTCAGTTTTACATAAAATAATCACTAGCCCTAATATATTTCAAAATGCATGTGTATGTGTTTATATATATACACACACAATGGAAGAATCTCAGAAATCAATTTGTTGACATCTGAGAGGAAAGCAGCCAGAAATACTTTTTATTCTCTGCACAGCTTCCTGACTTATTTCATCTGTGCCTTGCTCTGAAAAGATGAATTACTCTCAAGGCAAGAAGAGACACAGAGCTTTTCAGAGATTGGAAAGTCATGTGTGTCTGGATCAGACTGATTTTTTCTTCTTTCCTAAAAAAAGCAAGGAGGGGGAAGGAAGCAAGCTCTTGATACAGAAAGAAATTGCTGTGGAGATGAAGGCAATCTCACACTAACACAAACCCAGATATTAGAACTAGGTGGTCCTGAAGATGTGTTTCAATACAAACCATTCTGGCTTGGAATCTCCCACTGATTTGCTCTGAAACTAGTACACCTAACAGTTCCGTGATTCTTTGATTGTTTCTGCAAAAAAAGATTGTGTAGTTGAAAATCAAATCTTCAAGTTTCAACAGCTGGCTCTAAGCTTTAGGCCCCAGCCTCTGATTATGCCTGCAAAGGTATCTAACACCCTCTGTTCAAATCTGTGGGAGCCCTCAGGGTCCCCAGAAATACAAAGGGAACCTCTGACACCTTCAGATGTCACACACAGCCCGGGGTGAGAACAGCACTGAAGGGATCTCTGAGTCAGAGCCACCCTCCTTGATCATCGGTAATAGAGGACCATCAGCAAAGTACCATCCATTTAGACTTAGGGTGTGTCTTGCTTGGATCAAAATGAAGAAATAATTCTTTCTGATGCAGAAGGACCTCTAGAGAGCATTTCCCTGCAGACCATCATCAGGGTATTGAGACAGTGCTGTAGTCAGCCCGTGACATTGAACCGATACAAAAACCAGGAGGCCCAGTCACAGGTGGATAATGTGCAAAACAGTTACACACCTGCTTCCACCACGTTTCCTGTTAGGAACCAACCAAATAAACCCCAACCTTGACAATTTGTAGAGAGGCATTTACCTTCTGGTCATCTTGATAATAAAGCGCCAGTTCTAGTTCCGGAAAGCAGAGAGAAATTGTCTTAACTGGCTCTGATAGGAATATTTCCCACACGCTAAGGAAGCATTGTTCTGAGCTGCTGAGGTTTTCACAGGCTGGCTGCCAGCTCTGGGTCAATCTCTCAGCATTTCCTGCCTGCTTTTAGCAGCAGAGTATCAAAGTAATTAGAGAAGGAGGAGAAAAAAGGCAGGAAAAATGAATCGGTGGAATCTGGTAATCTGCTCAAAGAATGAAGCTCCAGTGTAATGGATAACCTGTGTAATCATCCCAAAGTAATTCCTCAGACACATTTAAGAACAAACTCAACTTCTTCAAGCCTAGGTCTGAAAGTGAATTATATTGATCTGGATTAAGTGACTACATTTTTCCTCTCAGAATAAGATTATGCTCCAAGGAACCCTTCAGTTACAAATATAGTAGTATAAACCCACACCTCCCATGACCTAAGCTGGTTTTCATGTGTAGAGCTGTGTTTTGAAGAAGGACAAAATTAAAAATGATTGCTATTAAAACTACTTTCAAATGGTACTTTAGCAGCTGCATCTTAGCTCATGAGCATGGGAGCAGGAATAATTTCAAGGTTTGGGGGTTTTCCTTTGATTACCAATCAGTAGATTACCTTTGAGTACCTCTGACAGGGTTTTTTTATGTGATTTTACCTTCATGTGCCCACAGGAGCTGTTATGTGCAGGGAGAAAGCGATTACTTTTGAGGTGGAAAAGCTGTTTGGAGGATGTGCCTGCAGAGAGCATCCTGCTGTGCTGCATCAAGCACGATGAGGTCTGTCAGAGAGCCACATTTCCTCCCTCTTTCAAAGGAGAGCACCTCAGCAGCATCAGGCTGAAAGCTTTCCCCCTCCCTTCCTTGTCATTAATGGCAACTTTAGCTACCAGCCCTAGCAAAACATCTTTGCACGTAGCTTAACACACACACATTACCTGAGCACATGCATAGAAAAGCGCTCGCTACCCATAAAATTTACGATATATTTATTTTCAAAAAGCCTGGCTCGGCAGCTGAGATCAGGAGCGTATCTGGGCGTACCTGGAACTGTGAGGGCTCCTCGTTAATCAGGCAGTGACTTTGGCTGGGCTGACATTTCCCTGGCTATTTTCGGAGCATGACTCAGATGCTGCGCCATGGAGCCAGCAGAAATCCCTGTGGGCTGATAGCAGAGCCTCATTCAGAGCTGGAGCATCGCTTGGGAGGGAAAGGGACTCCAATGGGCAAGGAATTTCGCTCACCTGCCTTTGGGCTTTCTTTAGAAAAGCAAGTGCACGTGGAAAACAAGATATCGTGGCAACACAAGGGGATATTAGGAACTGAAAGGGAAATTGTCTTACCTGGCTCTGACAGGGATATTTTCCACACATTTTTGGGCTGGTGGATAAAAGCACAGAGTCTCTGCTCCTAGATGTGCAGCTGAAAACCCAGCAGACCCATTTTAAGGCTTTTTTCCCCAGCCAGTGTATGAGTATTTAACTGAAGCCTGTGTGAAAGTCTGTGGCACAGGTCTCAGCTCCCACCTGGCCTCCTGACCATTTGTTGCTGTGAAGAGAAGACCCGCAGATCTGGTTAATGGCTGTTTGGTAAGATCCAAGGGCACAGATGGGTATTGGGGTTGGGGGAAGAAAATGGGGATGCAGCAAGAAAGGCATCATTATTTTGCGGTCTGCCTTGTTCTCATTGGTAACTGTGATGTGAAACAGAGGGCTGATGGAGTAACTTTGGGGCTTGTTTTCAAATCCCTGTGTGGCCTCCAAGCCCTTTGAAGCAGCATACCACCAGAGAAGAAGCTATTCCTGAGAGCCAGGCTTCTCTTATGAAGGATGATGCAACCCGAGTCCTCATCGATCAGCTTTAATGCAAGTTAAAGCAGTAAAACCTTCCCATGAAACAATCCCCTGGCTCCTCCAGTCACTGGATTTTATTTTTAATTTTTTTTTGTTCTTTCTAATAGCAGAAAATATATTTGGTTGTCCAGGGAAATGTTACCATGGCTCCAGAGGGAGACAGAGACACTCACAGCACATATAACTGGGCACTGCAGTAATATACAGGCATGGCAGGAACCCCTGGACCCCGTCAGCCCACAAGTGAGAAGCAGAGAGCTTTAAGCCCTAAGGAGTTTTTGTCATGGTTTGTTTCCATCCTGTAATTATTTTAATTCTAGTCAGTACAACTGCAAACATTACTTGTGGCGCCATCATCTCAAGCAGTGGAAAATCCCACAGATCAATAGGATGTTGCATTATGTTATTTCCTTGCATTGCTTTTAGGTCTCACATCTTCCATGCCTTCATCTCAGGCAGAAGTAAATAACTACATTATTACTACATGGCTGTTTTCTGCAAGGGCATTTTACACATCCCTTAAGCTTTCTCTGCCAAACAAACACCCATTTTCATATCCATTTTTAATGGGGGTAGGAAGCGCTTAGTACCCTGCAGTATTTATGACTCTCTAGGTGCTTCTTATAGGAGATATTGGACACTGGACTAACTAGAAGGGCTCAAACCAGATACAGAATGCTGGCTAACTTAAAGCCCAATGTGATTCCCATCTCCATCCCAGGAGCCAGCTCTGAAGCCAGCCATGGCTCCTCTGCTCCCCAGGATGAATTGCAAAACAAATCTTCAACCAAAAAGCCCCACCATAGTTCAAATTAATTCATATACATCCTAGAGAACCATCTTTTTCTCCACCTGTTTTTTTGGTGATAATCAAATAGCAGGCCAGAGCTGCCTGAGCACAGCCAGCACAGAAGGTTGCTGCTGCAGAAAATAGCTCCTTCTGTGTGATCAGAATATGAGCAGCTGAGAACTTGCATTAAAAGCAGAGAAGAAAAAATGCTCTGCAAAATACAGCAAAGCAGCAAGGCTGCCTGTGACCGTGTTCACAGGGGTTTTCAGGTGGGGGAGAGACAAGGATCTGACTCCATTATTCAGAAGGCTGATTTATTATTTTATGATATATATTACATTAAAACTATACTAAAAGAATAGAAGAAAGGATTTCAT
>JAXCLO010000208.1:10678066-10745104 GCA_035583995.1 Arremon aurantiirostris
CTGTTGCATTCCACAGCAGCAGATAATCATTGCTTACATTTTGTTCCTGAGGCCTCTCAGCTTCTCAGGAGGAAAAACCCTAAGGAAAGGATTTTCCATGAAAGATGTCTGCGACAGGAACGCTCCAGGGAGAGCAGAGAAACCCTCCATAGTGGGACTTTCCGCTTGTTTAACACGGTAAATGGTCACTGATTCGGCTCCATAAAGGAAGCCAGGCGCGGGCAGGGCGAGGATTCGCGAGGCGGGAGAGCCTCCTGCTGGAGAGACACGGATGCGGGATGTGGGATGGTGTGGGATGTGGGATGTGAGGTGTGGGATGCGGGATGTGAGATGTGGGGTGTGGGATGCGGGACGCGGGATGCAGGATGTGGGATGTGAGATGTGGGGTGTGGGATGATGTGGGATGTGGGATGCTTCTCATAGGACTTGTGGACTTGTGTTCCAGACCCTCGCCCAGCTCTGCTGCCCCTCTCTGGTCACACTCCAGCCCCTCCGTGTCTCTCCCGCAGCGAGGAGCCCAGAAATGAAGGAAGGCACGGAGCAGCCCACAAAGCAGGGCTCTGAGCTCAGCCCCTGCAGCCACGCACACTCACACCTGCTTCAGCAGTTCAGCTTGGTGATCTTAGAGGTGGTTTTGAGCCTGAAGAATTCTGTGATTCCATAGTACAGCAGACCTTTTTAAAGTTGAAAGTATGAAAGGACACCTCCTTTCATGCTGCACTTGGTTTTTAAAAGGTTTACTACATTATGGAATCCTCGTCCTGGCGTTACTCCTTTGTGGGTGTCTGCTCTGTTTGCACAGAGGTTGAAGCTGAGGAATGAGCATTTTGCAGAATTATGGCCTCACCTATCAGACACTGATTTCTTATAGCTGGATTCTGATAAAGGCACTGGCTCATTAGATTTATTCTGGGCCACAAAGTCCTATTCCCTCGGGGATGCCCCCTAAGCTGATCTCCCTGTGTTAGAGAATTGCCTTTTTTCCCAGAGTGGCTTCCTGAGACCCAGCACAGGTGAATGCATCTCCTTTATGGGCACCCCAAAAGTGCATTTTCTTTCTTGGCATGGCTTGGATTTCACGGGACCCTGCATTGAATTTATCCAGGTTTGCTGTGCAGGAAACTCCAGGTTGACACAGGCTGTTAGAAAGCACATACAACACAATCATCAGATTTGTTTTATTAAAAAAACCTGCAATAAAATTCCTTGGAATTCACCATCTCAACTTTGAGAGCTGCAATATTTTACTAGTACGTAATAACACAGTCTCACATATTTACATTATAATCCTCTATATAACAAAAATAGCCATGTTGGACTACTGATTACTGCTTCCAAGTATTAGCCTCAACATTTCGGAATTTCCCCCAGCTGAGTCACTGTCTATGCTCTTTAGCATTTACAGTATTTAACAAAGCAAAAAGGACACAAAATAATAAAAAGTATGTGTCTCATGATTTCAGGCAAATCCCTTTGAGATGGCAGTTCTCCGACTCCCACATTTTTCAAGAGAGATAAAGTGCATTGGAGAGGAAGATGTATACCTTATAAAATGCCAGCAAAGAGATAAAAGTTTATTTGCAAGACTGTACAGAAGGGAAAAAAGGCAAAAAAAAAAAAATTAAATCTTCACAAACTGCTACTGCCCAGCTTTGGCAGCACATCACAGGTAGCAGGGAAAGGATGAAAAAGCCAAATACAAGAAAGAGGATGGCCCATGCAAATGCCACAGGATGACTGTGCCACGGCCTTTTGGTGGGTGTTTCTCAAAGCAGAGATGCAGGAATGAGTGCTTTGGAGAATTTCTCTGGGACAGGCCATTGTCTCTGAACTTCATGAAGTCATTTTGTTAAGCTGTGCACTTACAGCTTAGCAAAATGTGGTCCATGTGGTATTTATTTCATGTGGTATTTATTTCGTTTGGGATTTTAATTCCCTTTACAACACTGGCATTTGCTGGTATGGCTGTGCTGCATGTGAGAAGAGACACGGCTGGAAAAAGCTTTGTAGCCATCACTGAAAACCAGGATACAGCTGAAAGTGGGATGCTACCTTTGTTTTTTTTTGTTTTTTGGTTTGCTTATAAACTACTCTAAATAGAAATAATTCTCTTCTGGAAATGGATGGAATGTATATTTTTTGACAAGTACAAAACTGTTTGAAATGTTCACTAAATACAAGGAACATCTTGGTATAAAAATAACAGACCCTCCCACCCACTGTCCCCTCTTTACATGTCTAATTATAAAATGGTACAGTCATTTCAGGTTTCTAACATGAAACAAGTGTTGTGGATGGCATTACATACATATACAAAACATTTGGATATTTGACATCTGAAATAACTGTATACATTCAGAGCAAACAAGCATCTTGATCTGGCTGTTGTGTTTAATGCTACTCAGAACCAAGAATCAAGAAAAACACAAGAAAGGGAAAACACTATTACTCCTTTTTTTGTTTTTGCTCTCATTTCTTTTACCATTCACTAAAGACAGAAGTAGCTTCCACCAATCCACAATTAAAATGTTGGAGAGAGACAAGATTAATCCTGTGAAATGGATGCACCCCAGCATCAATGCCCTTCTTGCAATGACTTCCTTGGGATTTGATCCAGAGGCCACCTGTGAAATCCAAAGGACCGCTTATCATATGTGATTTCAATAATTTCTCTTTCCAAACTGCATCTATAAAGCCTTTTTTCTTTGTGCCTCAATCTCCCTCAAATAAAAGGCCTAAAAATGACCACTAACACAGGGGCTTATGTATGCTCATAGAAGACCTGTTGAGAATAATTAAATTTTAGTGCAAGTCCAAAATTCATTGTGTTTTTTTTTGTTTTTTTTTTTTTTAAGAAGGATGGAATAAAACATTTACTTAAGTGCTTTCCTAAGTTCAGGCTTCAGTGATGTGTAACTCAGCTTCACCTCAAGATCACCCTGAAATTTAGGGACTCAGAACATAAAACAGAATTAAACTAAGCGTTTAATTAGTTCTAAATGGACAGAAGAGCATGGAGAATATTTTTTCCTTCTTTCTGTACTGAAGAAGCAAGTCAGCCAAAATTTTAGGGATAAACACATTTGTTCCCGAACAAAATCTGACAAACACAAATTTTGGCTGGAAGCTGGTTTTCACATTTAACAAGTAAATCCACAAGGAGATGACATGCAGTGAGCCCCAGCAGTTGCATTTTGAGATGCCACCATGACACTGCCAAGTCAAAATGTTTGACCTCTGCATGAAATTTCAATGTAAGATGAATTGTTGATTCTGTGGACGGACTCAGGAGGCAGCAATGTGATCGAAATCATCTGACTCTCAGCAGAAACTGTGAATTCTTGTGTAACAGTAAGCTTCTTCACAGCTGAGTATTTACACTGAAAAACCAAATCACACACTGCACAATTTACAGTGAGCTCTCACCTGGAAAGCAGAGCTCAGGATGAAATAAATTATCAGGTCAGGTCATTATTATTTAGGTGTTTTGATTTATATCAGTTCTTTTATTTTCAAATTCCCTCCCCAATATATTTTGGTGTATGTACCTGTACACAAATTGCAAATATTCTTCTGAAAACGTTGACAGGGACTCTGGAGGGCAACAAACCACCTGAACTCTTGTTAGATAGCAAGCAGACAAAAACTGCTGTCAAAATGTAAGAAATGAAACACACTGGGTGAAAAGACCCAAAGCAAACCAGGAACTGAACATTTCAAAGGGCTGCCTCTTGCTCCCTTGGCAATTTGTGACACTGACAGCAGCATCTCCAGACCCTCTGTAAGAATACTGTCACCTGCTGAATGCAGAGCTGTTAATAAGAAACCTCTCAGGTGCTCCCTCAGCCCACTGATCTGGTTTTGGTCTGTGAAATTAAGAAGTGATGTTATGCTAGATCATTTTTTCCAGCTACTGAATTGTCACTTGGAGGAAGGACACAAATGTACTGACACCATGAATAGCATAAAATACAGGACAGGAGCACATGGATGGAGTGATGCTTCAAGCTCCTCTTTCTCTCCTTCACACTGTACAATACCTGTCCAGAACAGAACTTTACGAGACAAACTAATGCCATTTTAACCCAGATTTCTGCTAATTCAGAAATACAAGCAAATTACAAATGAAAGCCTTCAGAATGTACCATTTCCAAGCCTGCCACCCACTGAAGGCAGGTGTTAGATAATGCAGGGTGCTGGTGCATGATCCTTCTGGAGCCAGCCACATGTAATTCATGCAGAAACAAGGCAATGATGGATCCTGCTCAGACCACGACGTGACCAATGAACGGGAATTCGGGTGCCTGGACTGAACTCTTGAAAAAGCTGGGGTCAGTCAACAGAAACAGATTGTCCATCCATAACAAACCATAAACAAACAAACAAAATAAACATACGCCTTTTCAAAAAACACAACAGAAACTGGATTGAACAAGTGTAAAAACCACTCAAGCTGTCGTTTCAGTTGCACGTTGAGGAGCCCCTGGAGAGCCCCAGGGGCGCTCTCAGCACAGTCTGGACGTGTCCGTGGCCCAGGTGAGGCGGGCAGGTGCGCAGGCCATGGAACCGCACCCAGGCAGGCACAGCAGCTGCTATTGCTTCTCACCACCTCAGCGTGGAGCGTGCGGGATGGCAGCGCCCTGCAGGCACCGGCATGGCTGCTCCAAGCCCCACAGAGCCGGCTGGGTCCCTGCCTGTGGCCCTGCCCTGTGCGTTGGGGCTGGAGCTCTGCTTTCAGGACTTCGCCTCCTCGCAGTCCTGGTCCGTGGAAAGCTCCACGTCGGAGAGTCCAACCTCCATGGCCATGATCAATGAGATGTCTGAATCGCTGCTGACTGCTGGCTCCTGCTCATCTGTCCGGGCACAAAAGGAAAAGGTCACGTCTTGCTGTTAATGCATCACTGATTTTTAGTTCTGCAGGTGGAACCCAGAGGGCTCTCCGCCACTGAGATTGTCATTAGATTACAAACTTCGCTCTTGTTTAATATCTGTCTACAACACTTCCAAAATACCCCAGAATTCAAGACATTCACCGTGAAAACATGATGAAAAGGAGCCTGGATGCATAACATTTTATTCTCTTTATCCTCTCAGGGCTTTTCATCCCAGTCCTTCATGGACTTCCTCCCACCATGTGAGAATTTCCCTCCCTGTCCCCTTTCACTTTCTCAGCCTGCCCTCATCCCACTCTCCCCACAAACACAGCAAGCTAATGACAAAGCCACAGGCACCTGGTGGAGCAACTGAATCATCAGGAAAACATTTCCCAGAGGAAAAAACCTGCCCAAACCCTCAGTAAGTGATAGAATCCCAGAGGACATTTTTAAGAGCGCACTACTGTAATGAAGGAACACTGGCATTGGACAAGGACAAAACAAATCCAGGACTTAGGACACCAGGCTGCCTGCTTTCTCAAGTGGCTTCTCTCATCCTTTTCTAGTACCTTTAAATTCTCTCTTTCTCTGATTTGAAGGTTCTTGATGCAGGCCAAAGGGATGTACCCTAATGCACCACGACCCCAAATACTCCAAGAGTTGTGTTGTTGACTTCTGCCAAACTGCAAATCACATCCTTGGAAGAGCAGCTTGGTTTTGTTTTGATCCCACAGCACTTACCATGCGCATATTTAGCAGCAAATAAAGCCAACAGGTTTTAAACCACTAAAAGCTGATTTTCTCCCAGGAACAATCAGGAGAAGCAAAGCACACTAGGGAGATTTTCAAAGGCACAAAACCCTCATAGGTGGCTGAGTCCCTGAGACAAAAATTTGATGGTT
Organism: Arremon aurantiirostris; assembly: GCA_035583995.1. Taxonomy (NCBI): domain Eukaryota; kingdom Metazoa; phylum Chordata; class Aves; order Passeriformes; family Passerellidae; genus Arremon; species Arremon aurantiirostris. The sequence continues at coordinate 10,683,843 of JAXCLO010000208.1, forward strand.
CATATTTTCAAGTGGTTTAATTACAGAGATGGTATTTACACTGTAACAATACAATGTATTTAAATCTGTGGCAGCTTTTCCTTTACATATTTTGTTTTTTAGGCATTAGAAGCAGAGCATGATTGATGCAAAAAAACCTACAAATTGAATAACTAAGAATTAATAACTAAGAAACATGACAAAGGAGCCAGGAAAATAATAACTCCTCACAGTTTAATTATTCACTTGCAGCTAAGTGAGCACAGTTAATCACCTCTCCAGAGCAGCATGATTTTTAAAAACTTTAGATTTTAAACCCCCCACATGTGCTGGGATTAGACCTCATGTTCTGCAGAGAAGGCTTGAATGGGGTCTGCATTATTCCAACTGAGAGCCAGTGCTCTCCTTTCCAACTCTGCCCAGTTTTCACCCTGGATTGCTTTTGTGCTTTCTTGATTGCAAGATAAATAATTAATGCACACAACATGTTTATACCTCTATCTTTTTTTTGCCCTTTCCATACGACATTAGTAAACATTTCAAGGCATTGCTCCTGACCATAAATGCTTCCACCAGAGGTGGAGGGAGTATTTACAAGCTGAATGATACATCCTGCAGATTCAGTGGTTTTAAATGACGCTGAACCTTCAGGTGAGCTGCTGGGTCCTGGAGTACATCAGAGCATCTCACACACCTCCAACACCAAAATCACCATCAAGAGTTCAAGAGAGGCAATAGAACAGGGCCAGGTTTGCAGCTCACACACCTCATACCTGATGGAGGCACAGCAGCTCACTCTCTCCCAGCCACTGAACTTGAGCTTTACTTTACAAATCCTACACAATTATTCACATTCCTGGATCTCAGTCTTTGCACTGTGGGCTTCTGTGGCCTCCTTTGGAACTGAAGCGCAGGTTGGCAGGAACAAGGAGTGATCCTAAAAATGCCTATGCCTATGCAATGGCATTGACTTCCCAGCACTGTGGCAGTGCCTGGGAACAGAAGCACTCCACCTTCCCTGCTTGCTACCAATCCTAAAGCTGCAGCTTTGGCAGAGTGGGGAGAGCACCTCGGACACCCCCATCCTTACACCTTCCCTGCCATTTCCTTGGAAGCTGCAGTGCATTCCACAAGGAATCAGTGCACCCCTCAGCATCCCCTGCTGGCTGTGCACACGGGAGTCCTGCCGTAGGTCCAGCACACAGTTTAAAACCTTTCTGGAGCTCTGGGGGGCTGCAGAAGCCACACAGACATGATCAGCTGTAGGTAACCCTGCTGCAGGGTCTGTATTGCAGGCTGCCCCACACAGCACAGCCTTGCCAGACCCTGCTGCTTTGTTTGGCTGGGGTTTTTGGCTGGCTGCTCAGTGACACAAGCCAGCACAGTTACTGCTATTTGTTAAAGGTAAGCAAACCTCAGCTCCATTGCCAGTGCCAGGAGCTCAGCCTGCCTTTTGCATCCCTGCCTTTCAGATCCCATTTGCAATGACAAAGCTTGTACAATCACACAGCTTCTGCAGGAGATGCCTGGCTCGCTGTTAACAACCTTTGTGGCCCTTCTGCAAGGTTTTTGTAATTTGCTGTTTTTCTTAAAGCCCTGAAATCAGATGAGGAGCTCAACTTTCAGTGAAGATCTCAGCTTTCACTTAAAAATAAATGAAGCTTAAGAGGCAAAAAGGAAACGAAGTGTTTTAAAAATTAAATCTCTATTTTGTAGACTGATTTTATGCTGGAATACCTGACTTGTGATTTCAGCTACTTGAAATTGGCAGCCCTGCCTAAGCACACACACTGTAACACTGCCACTGTGCTTTACAGCGCTTCTTGCCAGGGGCAGAAAGCATTTTGCTTGATGAAGCAAAAGGCACATCTCAAGCTGCTTCCCAGCCAGTGTCAGTGCCTGCAGCAGGGAACTGCAGACCTCCCTGCCACATTCCTCCCATGTCAGAGAAACACAATACACCACAGCACGCTGCCTCTCCAGGCAGGCTTTTTCCACTCACTTCTGTTTCCTGACACGCTTTTGTTTGAGGGTTGAAATGAACCAAACCCCTTCTCTGGCCAATGTTATGTTAGATCAATCACAGCAGCATGGGAGGAATATCACCACGTAGATTTGGAAGGGGCCTACACAAGGGTGGTACAGCTCTTGCTTCTTGCAAAGTGCATCAAGTGATGCTTACATGTGAATATTAGTGCAATCAAACAAAGATTAAAATAACTAATTACTCTGGTGTGTTGAAAACAGTAAGATTGCACACTGGTAATAGTTATCTACTGCTGCTGCTATTCATGACCATAGGTGTAAGTCTGTAGCTGTTGCACACTAATAAATATTCCAACAGGAAGAGGTCAGACAATGGGTTTCTAAGAATTTGATCCTGCTTCAAGAGGCTTGGGAGGGAGCTAAGCACTGAACAGTGAGTGAAAAGTGCATTTACAAAGCCATTGCTCTGCCAGGCATGGGCACCAGAGATGGGCAATGACCCACCCAGGGGTGAGAAACAAGCTGATGGTGGCACTTCTTGCCTTCTCCCGACTTTTGGGCAGCTCTCTGCTATTGCACCCACTGGCAGGAAGCAGAGAAGTACCACTACTCATTTCACATCCTCATTGCAGTGAAATACACCTTATTTCAGAACTCCGCAGTCTGTGAGGACAGATTTAAACAAAGCCATGAAACCCCTGGTGTTAGTTATGCTCCCAGATCTAGACAAGCATCTAAAACACGTGGAATAGCATGAACCTTATTTCAGTGTAGGGCTCACTTCTGGAGAAAACATTCAGTCTAGAAGGACTTTGCTTCATAAGAAACCAGGAATGTGGCCATCTCCTAGAGCTTTGAGGACCTGATCAGAAAATATATCCAGAGTACTGGAGGCATTGATATGGGATCTTTATCAAAGCACATTCTGCTCAGCTTGAAGCCACAGAGGAATGTCAATGCAAGCAGTGCTATTCAGATTTTGTTTCCAGTATAAGAACAACCAGATACAATTAATCACATTTGATTTATGAGGGACATGTCTAGAGTCCTCTATTTTTCTCTGTCTGTCTAAGAAAGCACTTTACCATTACAGAGTTTATTGTTACCTCCCACTGTGGCCTTGCCATTTCACCACTTGGCTGTTTCTAGTCTAAGAGGAAGAGCATCTTATGAAATTATTATCTCAAATGGCAACTATTTCACAGCAATACCAATTAAATTTATCACTGAGATCTCTTCTTTTAAAATTACTACTGATTGTTAAAATTATTCTCAAGTTAATAATCTCACAGTTCTCCTTGGATCATTTTATAAGTCTCAAATTCCTACCGTATCGTGTTGAGAATTGGAACACTTTAGAATGGGCCATAACTGCACTAACATAACATTAAATAAAATACATGTTTTAAAATGCCCATAAATGGCAAATTGAAAATTTATTAGTCATATAACTAATTTTCTGAAACCTACATTTGGAGCATGCTGTACTTAAGCAATAAACTTTAACACCAGTTACCTGAGAAGACATTTTGGGCTTTGGCAAGACCAATAAACTCATTTTCAGAGAGAGTGCAGAAAGTACCAGCACCCAAATGCTTTCTCCAAAAGAAAGTAAGAAAAAATTGTCCAGATAAGGGGAAATAACACAGAGAGCAGACAGCAAACACATTTGCAAAAGACTGATCAAAAAAAGGGGCAGAACACACACCAGATGTTATTGTATGGACAGAGATACCACCTATCAGATTTTATTCACTGCAAAGGGTTTTGTTCCATCTTTGACCCCACACCTCAGTCCCTCAGCACCCTCGTCTCTTGTTCCACTGACAGACAAGGATCACTCTGCTTCCTTCCCAACAGGGCATCCAGCCTCTTGAACAATTTCTGCTGTTCAGATGTCTGTTAGCAACGAAAATAACGTGACAAGCTGAAGCGTCACCTCTCAATTTTATGAGGATTGCAGTAGTTTTTAAAAATAAATTGTAGGTGCTTTCAGAGCATTCTACCATTTAAATCTCCTCCCTATGGGCTTCTACAGTATCCATACTCTTTCTCTTTTGAAGTTCCTAATTAAAAATTCTGCAAGGAACCTTTCTTTAACATCCACTCTCACAGAATCCTCACAGAAGGAAGTTTTAATCCTATTGGAAAACACACTTAAAATTTAGGGCCCCCTGGCAGTGACAGATGAGTTCAGCTGCTACCTCTCCTTTCCTTAAAATCCCATCACAAGCCCGTCAAACCCTGCAACACATTCTCTTTTCATTAGTTTAGAAATAATAAAAAAACCCTAAACTTTGAGATTATAGCAAAACCTTTCCTTTTGGAAAAGTAGACCTTTTTAACGTCCTTTGCATCTTCTTTAGGTTGCTTTCACTGTTTACTTAGGGGATTAAGCAATATTTTTTATCTAATCAAAAGCATTCCACAGGAAAGAAAAATGAGCACATATAAAACCCCATCACGAGCACATGAGATGAGGATTAAAACATGACCAGGAGGTTTGTTTGGAACTGAGATGTCCAAAATGCTGCTTGTGTCTTGTGGTAGGGCTAGTGCACCAAATAAAATTCTAACAAGCTTGTCTGAGTACATTAATGCACTCACAGAGAACACATAAGTACAGAACAACAATCCAGAAAAGCTCTCAGAAAGGAAGAGGTCAGCTGTTTGTCCTGTATGTTAATTTTGGAAAATTTAAATCAGTTGATGCCAATCTCCTTTTAACTGGAACATTCCTCTGACAATCAAGCAATAGCTCAACATTTTTTTTTTCCCATTAAAAATAAATCTGAAGTGCCAGGCCTGGCCTGCTACGCTCAAATATTGTCTGAAAAAAATTTATGTAAAGAAGAAAAAAAAAATCAGCCTGTACAACAACTGAAACCAAATGGACAATAAAGAGTTCAAATTAATTTAATGTGAGTCTCCTCCTGATCCTGTGTCTCCTGCCTGCCTGCCTTCCTTTCTGTCCCAAATGAGCCCATATTAGAAGAACTCAGCACAGTTTTTCTTGTCCTTATCAGGGATGCTTGCTGGAATGCTCATGGGAACAAAACAAAGGCCAAAATCAAGACATCCATTTTCTGAATTTCTTCTTAGAGCAGTGGATGGGAAAGGTCAATTTAAGTTTCAACAAATTGCAGCTGGAATTTCACTAGAAAATATGCTCATTAGGTCACTTGGCCACCACCACTAGCACCAAGAGCTCCCTAACATTCTACATGTGAAACTCAAATTGAAACAGAGTAATTCAAAACCACTGTTTCTCTGCATGAAAAACCTTTGTTTCAATTTTTAAAGTTATTATATAGTCCTGTTGCTCCTTCTTTTGTGTTCTGAGCATTAACACTCCTTGGGGAGGCAGAAGAGTTTTTACCCCATATAATGATACCTCCCTAGAAAAATAAAAGTAATAAACCCACTCTAACCAACCATGTAACTTCAAAAAACCTAAATGCCTTTGCACTGTTCATTATTATTTCCTTTGTTACACTACTGCAAAGTTAGAGTCAAAACTCTGCGGCACTAAGTTCGGTTTTAACCGTTCCTTTTTTATTCAAGTTCCTTCACTTTTCACTCCTCTCCTTGAAAAGTGGCCATGCCCAAGAGGTTCCAGAACAAGTTGGACCCCAGGAGCCTTTAGAAAACACAAGGTAAAATAAAATAATAAAATAAAATAATAAAAACTCCAAGGTTAAAATATTGGTATATTTTTTATCTAGTCTGGAAAAAGGGCTTTTAGAAGCTGAGTACCACTTTATAGTATATATATACATATATACATTTTAAGTTTTTACAAGGGAAGTGGTCTTGTATCTGTCAGTCACAGTCAACCAAAAACTGAAGGATTAATTCAGGAATAAAAGAGAGACAAAGGGAACTGCTGCAAACACATGGAACTGTTTCTGCCCTGAGGAATACACATTTATAGAAGGTTGGTAGAGGGTCATTCCTCGGCTATTTTGGTCTTACAGATTGACAGGCATTCATGTGCAGAAAGACAGTCTGCTGGTGCCTTTTCAAAATGCAGTTACAGGGAAGTAATGAAGTTCAGCAACACCTTAGCTGAATTCAATATCCCGAGCACTTGGGGGCAAAATCTGAAGTCAGGTTGAGGTTCAACCTCAGCAGCTGAACACACTTTTATAATTACACTGTGTATTTAATTACTGGGCAAGGAACTGGCAGATTTTAAACCCCCTTTGTGTGATTTTTGTCCCCCCACTGAGATGCGACAATTTAATACATTTAGTAAAGCTATTTCAGCTAAGTACTTTTCATATTCTGACTCTGCCAGTGGCACCCTTGTTCTATGCATTTGCTGTGCACTTGTCCTTTAGGAGCATTTCTTTCATTGATTTATAGCACTATGCAACCTCGAGAGCAGAAAATGGAGCAAACATTCACAGAGATCTCCAGGTAAGTTGTTTTGCACATTGTGTATATTAATTGATGGCTTAATTATTGCCACCCAGCAGAGCCTATGTTCTTGCCTCAGATGTGTTACCACGAGTTACGATGAGAAGAACAGCCAAATGCATTGGCACTGGCAGAGGGCAGTCACGATGAGAAGCCAGTTTGGGTGGATGCTCACTAATGCAGCTCTGATGCCAGTGTGCACTGTGCTGCTCTCACCACGCCCTCTGACCGAGCCCTGCCACAGCTCCGCGGGGAAAAGGGACCTTATTGGCCTGATGTCTTCATCCTTACTCTGCACGCAGTGCCAATGGACACAGGAGATGTGAAACAGAGAACAAAAAAGTAAGTTAGAATTTAAATTTCCTCCTTGATTCACAGCAGTTTCGCAAGTGCTAATAACCTGCTGCATTAACTAGCACCTAGGGAATGTTCCACCTTTTCCTCCCCCTCTACATTCCACCCATAAAAACCCCACTATTCACAGCAAGGAGGAACAGTCAAGTGGTTACAAGACAGCAGTGGATCAGGTTCCTATCATGCACTTTCATCCACTTCCAGAGGCTGACTGTTCTTCACAAAGATATTTTAGACACACACAGATCAAAATAATTGCCTAAAAGTTATATTAATAGACGTAATGAGGAGCTATCAGAGAGATTTGAAAGGGTCCCAACAGTCATGATGAGCTGTAGGTTGGCAGGGTTTTATGGAAAGAACACAATGAGAGGCAGAAAAGGAGCCACTGATATTGCCTAGACTGCCCACACTGCTGCACAGTGTGCCAAACTCTGTGCACTTTGCAGGTGATATGGCACCTTGGAGGAAAGCTTGTGGTTTTTCACACTAAAAGTCCTGCTCATGTGTAGAACTATTTAGGGATCTCCCTCCAGCTACAGAGATAGTGCCAGTGGGATTTCTGAGGCCCTGTGTGGCGGGATGAGAGATCCTGCTGGGTGGAATATAAAAGCTTGTCTAAATTGAAAAATGGGAAGTATTTATGAAGAGATGAACTCTACTGGCAAAGACAGTGCACACTATTTACTGCAGAAATTAGTAAGTGCTTCAGGGAGATAAAAGACCATGGATGCCATAAAAGAATAAAATCTAATAACTCCTTTTCACCCACCAGTGTCACCATACCTTTAGAATACCTAGATGCTGCTCTCCCAGAAAACTACCTTTTTAACCATATCATTCAACCCCAGCTAAGCCTGACCCAAAGAATATTGCCATGGTCTCCTCAAACCTCAGATCCACCCTCTGAAGCTGGAGCAGCTCAGAGCTCCTTCAGGTTCAGATCTACACACTCATATAATGTGTAGAGCAGGAAATTCCACATGCACTGAGATTTCCAAAACTGTCAGCATTCTGCATAACTCACTACTAAATACTGGGCACCACAGATTTCTGTGATGCGTGATTGTAGAAAAAGATCCTTAGGTTGTCATCTGTCACGTGCTCTGGAGAGCTGAAAAAGTCAGAGCAGTAAACTCAGCTGGGATGAACTCTGATGTATTTCACACTATTTCCCCCATCTACTGTCCCCCCTCTTTTTATTATGACTCCTGTCCAGATGTCCACAGTACACCACATTTCCGAGGGTGCCACAGGTACCAGGAGCATGGGGAGCCAAAGGCAGAGAGAGAAGGCAGGATGTCTGCTGAGCATACACACAGAAGTAAGAAGAAAAGCACTGGCTGAGTTCCAGACATTACAAATCTGGCCCCACTGAAGCAGGCAGGAGCTCTGCCACCACGGAGACAGAATTTTGCCCCATGTGAGCAGTATTCTGGGAATACCCTCCCTGCAGACACACTGTGGGAGGTCTGCTGGTTCTGAACCACCGCTGGAAACACAGGAAGGGAAATTAAACCCAAGCCAGGACAACAATACCAGAGTGATTAATCAACAGACAAAAGAGAATGCAGCAACAACGAAGTGGAAAGCGTTGCAGAAGTGGGTGGAAAGAGGATGGCAAGGCCTTTGCCTCCTGGACCACCGAACTTTTGTGAGGAGCAAGGGATGGTGCAAGGACTGGTGGTGCTGGGTGCAGGAGGCCAGGTCAAGGCTGCCCTGGAGCCTTGGAGTCTGCACAGATTCAATAACAAGGGGGAAAAACCTTGGAGTGCAGATCCAGCCTTGGAGCAGGCTGGCATCAGTAACGCTGTACAGAGAGGGCAGAAGCCACAGCTTCAGCCAAGATTCCTGGCAGCAGTCAGTGCCAGCACTTACAAACTCCAGGCAGGCCAGTTCACAGCCAGGGCACGCTCAGCAAGCCCTGTGCTTGTGTAGCTGAGCATTCTGAACATCAGAAATGCAATAAACAGACATAATGCCTGTAAAGGTCCATCCACTCTGACAGCTGTGACCCAGTTATTTAGCCTACAGCTGCCCTCTGATTTAGTTAGCATTTGGATTCTACACATAAGGTCCTGGATGTTCCCCTTTGACTGCCTTAAGAGTTCAGGCTGCCTACAATGCCCAGTTCTACCTGTGAAAAGCCTCTTCTCACAGCCCTTCCCTGGCCTGGCCAGTCTCTCCAGGTGATGATGCTCTCCTGATGCTCTGTGGTTTGCCTGCTCTTGGTGCAAGGTCCTTGTCCATGGGCCCTGTTGCCAGCCCTAAGCATTGTCCAGTCTTCAGGTCTATTGTCCAATGTTGTCAAAGGTAAGGGGGAAAACGGAGGGTAAGGTGGAAAACAAAGGGCACCAAGGCAAAATCAGGCATTTTTGTAGCCTCGCAGTATTCTGCTGGCTCTGAGAACCAGCCTTAAATGCATTTCAAAACAATTATTGGAAGGAACAGAATCCCATCTTGTTCTGAACAGTTCTTGCCAGCACTCAGGGAGACTTGAGAAAACTGAATGCCCCCAGATGGCAGCATGGAAGATGGCTGGGATTAAAACCTTGCTGCTCACCCCTTCCTGAATCCAGAACTTGGACCAAATCTGAAACCTGAAATCCACAAAACAGAATGCAAAAATCTGGGTCACCAGTACCTAAGGTCACAAGTCCAGACTTTCTAGAAGTTATTTTCACTTCCATGACACTGGCATGACAACACGAGAGAAAATGGGATTATCCAGTCTCTCCACAGAGTAAGAAGAGTAATGTAAAATCATTTCAGCCTAGTGCCATCTTGTGTCTCCTTCCTTTTCACACAATATTATTACTTACCTTATTTTTCATGCCCAGGCCCATAGCAGTACCTAGAAACCATTGAAAATGTATATTTTTTCCAGAACTTACACAAACTCTATACACAAAACTGTATTTTACCACATTCTTCTACCTCCCTTGAAGTATATCTGATGATTTTCTGTAATAGTCTTGTCACTATTGGTGACAAGACACTATTGGTGTTTGATACACCAACCGATATCAAACAGATAGGTATTTTCTACCGATCTGCTATTTTGCCTAAAAATGAGAATTTTAGACTAGCACAGTCCTCATTCAAAATAGCTGACAACATTTCTTTCAAACTGCGAGAAGCAGATTTTCAAGAGAGGACACAATTTTTAGGAACACGCAAACATTTTGAGAATTACCTGTTCCAATGGTACCGCTGACACACCTCACACAAGCGAAAACTAAAGGCAGCGAAAAGACGCAATGATTTGGTTTTGTACAAATCATCAGCGCTGTTTAACTGCACTGAGGCTCCCAAGTACAGGAACTCTGACCACCAGTCCAGCAGAATACATGATAATTAAATTTACTCACCCGCAGGCCAATGGAAAGCCCTCAAGGCTGCGCACTAGCTACGGGCGTGCGGCGGGGGTTCCCAGACACGTATTTGGTGCAAATCCCGCCAGAACTGGGCACTTACTGGTGGCTGTGAAGGTGCCCTCGGCGGGCTGGGGGAAGGAGGGCCCGTCCTGGATGACCTGCAGCGCTCCCACGCTCCGGGCAGGCGGGTCCAGGGCCACGGAGCTCTCGTTGACCGTGGTGTCGCTGGCCCCCGTGATCTGGTTGGTCGGGGGGCCCCCGAGGGACGCCTCCAGGTCTGGGGGGATGTCATCCATGCAGTCTGCGTTGGGCTAACGGGGAGAAAAGGGGAAAATCCAGCTAAAAGATTCAATTTTCTTCTTACCGCTTCTCCAGATTTTTTGGCTTTGAAAAATGACAACATACAATGAACAAGCACACAGAGTTTGTCTCCATGTGCTTAAAACGTACTACAATCTGTTGGGAGAGAGACCCAAAGCGTGCCATGGAAATACTGAGTATTAAACTGTGTCACCTACAATTGCTAAACATTCTAATTTATACTTCTAAAAGGGTTTGGGAATGTGCGCATTGAAAAAGTAACTCACTTACTGGTATGATCTGCTCAATCACAAATGTAAACAGAAACAGGAGCTGAGGGGGAATGATTATCTTTTCTAATAATTACTATTTTGTTTTTAAATACTACATTTTACAGAGCCAGAAGTGGAGGTGCTGGGGTGCTCAGTGACTGTGCAAATGAGTGCAGGAGTTTTGGTTGACACCAGCAGTTTATATACAGACACAAATTTTTATAGATTCCCACATTGGTGCCCCACAGCTGCCTGGGGAATCTGATCTTAGGGCACATCATATTTGAAGTCTCTATTACAAAGTAAATGCAGAGTTTAGCTGTGAATTGAATTGAAACATTTAGATATTTGGGGTTTAACCGATCCTTTCCTGGAAAACCCAAAGTCTTCCTGCGAAATGAAGCACAATATATCCACAGACATGCAAGCCAGGTCTTTAATAACAACCACAGGACAAACATGCAGCTGGCAGGAAAAAACCCCCACAGACTGTCTAGGGTGAGATTTCCTCATTCATCCCATTGTAAAAGCCTGCAAAAGGGCTTTGGCAAATTTGCACCCAAGTCTCCCATCAGAGGCTGATGCCTGCCTAAGGCTTTTTTCTTCTTTTGTGTGTGGAAATCTCAGCTAAGAGGGCTCAGCAAGACTCAAGGATGTGGCTGGGGAATGACATTTTGCTTTATCCATGCTACAGAAACGTCTGCCACCTTTCACTGAGGAGCCCTAGAACTTCACAGGTTCTTTGAGGGCAACATCTTTTCCCAATGGACAGCAGCCTGTGGACACCTGGCTAAGTGATGAGCCTCTGAAAACACCAGTTCATGTGTGCTGGTGGCTTTTTTGGCTCATGGGAGCACCAGAAAGCAAACCTCAGGAATGGCATCCACCCTGGGCTGTCCTCAGCTGTGCTGGGCAGGGAGAAGGGGGAGGACAGCATGAAAACTGTGCAGGAAATTTTTACAGAATCAAATCCCCCAAAAAAACTTTGCTAGTGGAGCATTAACATCCAAGGGCTTTATTTTTAGTGTCAAGACAGACAGACACCAAAGCTGATTTGGAAATCTTAGCTTGAACCAGTCGTTCATGTAAGTTACAGCAGCATCTTCAATGATAGGCTCAGTGCAGTTATCCATCTGAGATAGAACCTAAGGAAATAGTTCTGTATTTAAGCCTAGGTCAGAGATGTACTTAAGCCATCAGCAGAGATGGTGAAAGGCAGAGCTAGCCTTCATTTCTGTATTTAAGCCTTCATTTGTGTATTTAAGCCATCAGTGGAGATGCTGAATGGCAGAGCTAGCCTTCATTTGGGCTTTTCATCTTAGACCACGATTTAACAGCTGCATCACCTCTAAACATATTAAAGACAATATACACATTTAGCAGAAAAAGTAGCCAGACTGTTTGGATGCATTACCCTAGCTACAATGCCCTCCTTCTTTTTTCCCACTTGCATGTTTTCAGTTTGGATTATATTAGGTTTATTAACATATCTGCCTGCAACCTGCTTCGTAGTCTCCATGGATTTCTCTGGGAATGGCTATAGCAGCTCCCCAATACATTCAGTGAACTATTTGACTTTATAGAGCTCTTCCAAATGTGAACTGGTGCATCACTGACTGGAACTTGGGGGGCTATTTACAGCACCTGGAGCATTGAACCTCAGGAGCCTTGCATAGTGGGGAGAGTGACTCACTCCTTCCCTGAGCTCTGTGATAGCTCCAGCTGGGAACGTGTATGGCAGACAGGACACACACCATCTGAATGCAAACACACCACTGACAAAGATCAGTCACTCTGGCAGCCTCTAACCACATCTGAATGCTCCAAATAACAAAGAGCTCAACAATTTCTTGTATGTCATGTGCTCCACCACATGCTTAGTAGCTGGGAGAAATGGCCCTTAACTGGAATTAGGAGTACAGACCTTACTTCAGATGGACTTTAAGAGAAATCTGACAGAATAAGGACTTGCTTCCCCAGAATGAGCAATTCGTTGTCATTGATGAGTATAGCAGACAAAACTTTATTTGCAGACTTTCCACTTTCAGATTTGAACCGAGGGCATGATTAAAAAAATAAAACCAGTCCTGAAAGCTATGTGAAAGATTCTATAAAAAAAGCTATGTGAGAGATTCTATAAAAACCAGTGACCAATCTTCTGTTTCACCAAGCAGGCAGGCACAGACACACACACACACAAACCCAACACTCAACCAATGCCCATGCACATGCTCTGCCTTGCTAATTACCAGTGTGGTGCAGGACAGAGGTAGGGTCAGATATTTCCAACTGTACTTCCCTTGATAAATCAGTCAATTATTCAATAATATGGCAGAAAGAGGAAGATGGGGACAGACAGGCAAAGGCCAGGGATACACTCAGGGGGCTGGTGCTTCCCCTGATGGGCTGCTCTGCACAGTGCTTACCGGGATCCCCAGAGCTTTTAGAATATTCATTTTGCACATGGGGCAGGTGCGATGGTCCAGCAGCCAGGGGTCCACACAGGACTTGTGGAACAGATGCCTGCAATGAAAAGCAGGATATCTTAACTCAAATGCACCACAGCACAATTTACCACTCAGTACCAGATGATTCTGAATTCCTTTAAGCGAGAGTATTTCAACTGGTGCAGTTTGTAACCTCTTCAAGGACTGCAGAGCCAGGTCCTATGCACACAAGGCTAGAATGATTCCTGAACAACTCAAGCACATGTGCACATTTCAGTGTGTTGGAAATAGAAGGTGTACATACTTAGAGACTTGGGAAAATACACAAAATGCATTAGCAAACCCCATACTCTTTAAAAGTTAAAGGCTGCCAGTAAACAAAAGCTGCTTGCTGGAAAAGGTAACAATCATGTTAGTTTTTCTTAAACCTCTACAGACAAACCTGATTATACAGAATTTAAATGTGAAGCCATTGAGGGTCTAGTATTTTTCAGGATAGAGGCATAAAGAAATAAACTGAATTAGAAAAAACCAACCTATCTTAGGAGGGGCATGTTCAGCACATCATCAGACAAGCACTCTGAACAGGTGAAAGCATAAAGATACAGTTCTTAGGCATGTGTAATTTTACATTTAGAAGTCTAACCAACAGATTTTCTTGAGTTTGTTAGTTCAATGTTAATTCATTATGTCTTACCTTTCAGCTACATGAAATTGTTTGGTTTCTTTAATTGGTTTCTTTAATTATGTAATCAAACCCATCAATATTCTTATTGGCAAACATCTGAAGCACGTTTGTGCCAAAATAATCAGTCCATTTACAAAACCTGAGATATTTATGAATCTCTCAGAAAACAAAACAGATTTCCAAAATCTGTTTTGAATAAAAAATACATAGTTTCCACCAAGACATTTTTCCACAGACCAGAAAAGTCCCTTTTGTTTTCAATTTCCAGCTTTGAAAGCCTCAGTCAAACTGGGGTTCATATTAGAGAATTTCATGATGTTTGCTCATCACCAAAAACTTGGAAGACTTTCATACCTTAAAGACTTTAAAATCTGAAGTTCAGTGTTCCTAAAGTTGGCTTCAAAAACAATATTCTACAATAAATCCTAACAACGCCAAGTAATTTAAAAACATGACAGATCTTGTCACTTTGCACATCTCAATACTAATTTAGCACACTGTACTATGACTCCATTAATTTCAGATTTAATATGTACTACAGAGGGAACTTGGTTATTTGACAGAAATCCACAGAATAATGGAATGCTACTGAAAATCAGATGAAGATTTGCCTTTTAAAATTTTTTTACTGCATTATACCATTGGAGCTCTTATAATATCTGTTTTGAACATGTAAACATTTGTGCAGAAAAGCAAGGTGGCAGGCTTTGCAGATTTGGATTTGAAAGTTTATTGGGTACAGCACTATGTACATGCTCATGGCATTCAACTAATTGTCAATTGTTTCATGTTCCAAATTCAAGCAAAAGAAATGTAAAGTATGATGAGAGCAACTGCAGCATTTCACTGTCCCACGGTAAGACAAAGATGCAAAAAGATCAACTGCACCAAAAATCCCTCCCTTTGCAGTTCTGACTGACGCAGGTTTTAAATGGAAGGGGATGATGGATGGCTAATTTCAGAAGTAATGACCCAAACAGGAAAACAGTAAGGGATGTTTCAAGCGCAGGCTCAGGACATGGCTTTGACAATCAAAGTCAAAGCTAGAAAAAATACAGATTTTTTCCCTATTGTGTGCAACCACATTCATTACAAAATGATGTTGATTTGAAAAGTTTCCCAAAAGAACTGCAATTGATGAGCTGACAGAGAGGAAGGCGAGATGTTGTCACAGCCTCAAAAGGATTTTTATGAGGGAAAGGGAACAACTGCTCCCCACCTCTCCCAGGGACAAGCAGCACAATGATGTTGTTTACACTGCAGCAAGTGAGACCCAGGTTACACAACAAGAAAGGCTTCACCACAGCCAAGGTAATGAAGCACTACAATAAATTGCCAGGGGGTTTGCAGCCCTTATCCCGGGAGACTGCAGAGTGTGTTGGAAAAAGCTGCCAAGAACGATGTGTGCGTGCCAGAGCCCTGTGCTGCTCCAGAGGGCTGCCTTCCTGGGATCCCTGCTTTTGTTTGAAATGGATTTGTGGCTTTTTTAAAGATGCAATTTTAATCATACAAGAAAAAAAAATCATGTCGCACTCAGTCAAAAAAAAAAATTATTATAATAATTATATATAAACTATATATATAATATATAAATTATATACATAATTACTTACATTATATCTATATTTATATCTATATTTATATTTATATTTATATTATATAATTATAATTATAATTATAATTATAATTATAATTATAATAATTATATATATTATATTTTATATTATATATTATATAATATATACATAATTAGTTATATAATATGAATATTTATATAAATGTAAATGTAAATATGAATATAAAGATTATTATTATTGTTATTATTATTATTATTATTATTATTATTATTATTATTATTATTATTATTATTATTATTTTAGTACAGCTATTGTAAAGTGCTCAGCTTGCCAACAATTTCGAGAGGCTTTTTTTCCAGATGAAGGGAAACTATTCTCCTCCCAGCTCCCACTCCTATGCAGAAAGAGAGGCACATCCCTGATAATCCCAAGTAAGAGCATCAGTTGCCTGGATTAGACCTAGGGCTGAAGTAAAGGATTTAGAATTTTTGTGAGAGACTGAGTAGCATCCAACAAGAAGGTGTGAGATTTTGGGGGGTGCTTGTACAGCATTATTTGTTTCTGAGGAGGACAAAAGAAGATGATGAGGGTGAGAGGAAAGAATCAAAGGGAAGAATGCATGTGATGAAATAGTTTTCACAGGAAGCTAGTAAAAAGAGAAAGCAGGAGTGAAAACTGAAATCACAGCTGTTCATGGAGTGAAGGTTCAGGGAAAAAGAATGAGTTGGAATGAGGTCAGAGAATGCGTTTATTGGTGAAAGAAATGAAAGGGCAAAACCAAGAACCTATGAGGCACTCAGCAGAGATAGGGCTGGAAGAAATGTCTCGCCTCTCCACAGAAGTGTAGTTAAGTTAGTAAAAGTTCAGTAAAAGGCACACACTGGGAGCAGCAGGACCAGCACCTTCTCCAAAGCTGGAGCAGAAAAGGCAATGGTGTTCTGAAACTGGAGATGGAAGAGAAGCAGAATGAAGTAAGGCCGTGACAAGAGATGCCACCTCAGGAACAATGAACTTGGCTACATTTGATCTGGTGTCAGTGCCCTTAAAGACAACTTCAGGGATGTTTGCTACCATTAAACTCAAAACCAGCTGCAAGTCAACACTTTGTACTTGTATCAAGTGTCATTCCTTATTTGTCTAATACACTCTGTGGAGTGAGGTTTATTATTCAGTCAGCTGTGGGAGCTACCTGACGAAGACAGAGGGGCAGAAGCACAAGTTCACTTGTAATTCTCCTCCAAGCTCTCCAGAGTGGGGTACACAAGAACAACCATCCAGAGCCAGCAGCAAAGAGGGGACAGCTGGGAAAACAGCCCAAGACTAGTAAACATGTATTGTTTTTTACTTCAGAGCTCATCCACTGCTATACTGGAGGTTTAATGAGGTTCCCATGCTAGAAAATGCACACGGCTCAGCTGAGGATGCTGGAGCAGGAAAACGACAGAGTCTGTAGGTCTTTATCAAGATATAACACTCTCCTCCTCACTTCAAAGAAACAGAAGAATCCACTCTTTGTTTTGGATGAGGAGATGAGATTGAAAAGAGCAGAAAGAGTCATGAGTACCATTTCATGTTTCAGAAGTTCAAACCCGTGCAGGTATGTAAAACACTGACTGCCCTTGTAGTTTGTGCAGCAGGAAAGGCAGGGCTGGTGAAACAGCTGCTTGGGAAACACCTTTGAGTTTGTGTAACTGCAGCCTGCTAAGGCTCAGACTGTGGGTATTTTACAAGGCAGCTCTGCTGCTGCTACCCCTTCAGCATGAGTCACTTTCTGGGTGACCTTTCAAGCCAGCCAAGAACTAAACACCACCTGTTAACTCTGTGTTTCCTACTCCCTCTGCCTGACACAACACCGTGCATGACAAGGGCTCATTGAATTATGAGCTGGGACACAGTGAAAGCTAAAGCTCAGACATATATTTAAGCTGTTGTAGATCTACGTCAAAACGTTGCCTGTGTCTATCATGCAAAATTTCCAGGCTTTATTCTGCTTCTGTACTAACAGGCTTGATGCCAAACCAAGGTCCACATTTTCTGGTAGTTTCTCATTTTTCCGTATTTCTGCTTCATGAAGTGATGTGTTTGTGTCTGCTTATAGAAAAAAAAAAAAGAGTTCACATGCAATTTGTCATTGTGGGGAATCTACAGTAGGTCAAATTTGTGATTAATCTGTTGCTTTGTGTTAGCCATTTAGTGATGGCAGTAAACAGATTTAATGAAATCACATGAACTAACAGAAATGGACAGCTTGTAACACTCAAATATCTACTATAGCAGGAAAATAAACAAGTATTTTGGTTTCTCAAGCCAGTGAATATGACAAGACAGAGGCAAATTCTCCTAAGGCATTCATTCTAATTCAAAACAAACAGTGAGGAAAACAGATAAATCAAAATTTTAGTTTAAAAATCCTACTAAAGACTTTATTATAGGCTCAGGTCAGACAAAATTTCTGACTGCCACAC
Source organism: Arremon aurantiirostris (assembly GCA_035583995.1). NCBI lineage: Eukaryota > Metazoa > Chordata > Aves > Passeriformes > Passerellidae > Arremon > Arremon aurantiirostris. The sequence continues at coordinate 10,701,710 of JAXCLO010000208.1, forward strand.
GAAACCCTCAGGGTGTCACCACCATCACCACTTTCACTTCATGTTGAATAAAGAGGCATTTCAGATATCCTTACCAATAGATTTGGAATAGGCCAAAATAATAAATTCACCCTTCCCTCCCCGAGTTCTCAGGTAATCTCATCAGTGCGAAACTGAGAGCAGAGACTGGCTTGAAGTAGAGATTATTAGAACTAGAAGCACATTCAATTTACCTGCAAGGCAATATCCTGACAACATCATTGGGCTTGTAGCCTTCGATACAAACAGCACAGTTATCAAAGTCTGACTCCGTCTCCTACAGGAAAGAGAATATTAATCATATTTATTTCTTAGTTTGCTAGCTAACCTCTCCATACAAGAGCCTATGTGACAAAGTAAAACAGTCACTGAAGCACATTGCAAACCCAGTAATGCATTTCAAAAGCAGCAAGTCAGATTTTCTGACACGTTTCCAGCTGGAAGCATGCAGATTTAGTTTGTATGCTTTAACTTTCAGAATATTTTGCATCTTTAACCGAATCACCCCCTCTCCACACTCAGCTTCACCAGCGACTTGCTTACCAGCACTGAAGGACACAGTAGCTAAACAAGCAATTGGCATTTCTGCTCTGCCTCGTTGTTCCAGAGGTCTGCAGGAATCCCCAGCACAGAGTTTAATCTAGTAACAAGCACTGTGAAAAATTACCTTGTCACCTTTCCTGATGGTCCTGACTTGCAGCTTGCTGATTGCTTTCTTCGCAGCATCTCCAAGGCGCCGCTGCAACACAAAAGTGGCTCTAAGCAAAGAGCATCTCATCATGCACAAATCAAAACTTTTCCTCCCTAGGCTTCTTAATAGTTTTAACTACATGGAACAGGAGAGTGTATAGATATAAACATAATAGTTCATAAAAAGGGCAATAGGTGCTCAACAATAGGGTGAACAATAGGTGTTGGACGCTGCAGGAGTGCATACCAAGGTAGGTAACAAGTCCATTCTTTGGTCATCCTACTTCTTCCCTCTCTTTTTTTAATGACACTTGTTAAACAAAAAAAAAAAATACTGGGCAGTTAGCAGAGTGAAGGCTGAACTTTATTCTTACATGTTCCATAACTAGTTCATGATCTTCAGCAGGATACAGCTTCTGAAAGTGAGCTGTTAAATTTTTTAACTACAAAACCTCTGAATAATCTCTCCTGTCTTTTTTTCCTGCAATACAGAGCTGCCTATTTCATAAGAATGAGGTGGGAGCATCTGCAGTTTCTTACAGGTACAGCACTATATAGTCCTGCAGTAACATCCTGTCCATACATAACAATTTACTCATTCTTTGCCCTTCTATCATTTCCTCCAAGTGATTACCACGTGATGTTTCTGACTGTTCTCCCACATTTCCAAAACACTGTTACTGTGCTGGCAGGGTCACAGCCACCAGGGTTAAGCATGTAATAACAGCCTGACACAAAGCACCCTGTGCTCAGACTCTGCAAACGGACATGTGTGCTCCTTGCAAGGGGCTGGGAGCATCGCAGGGTCACAGCCTGTGATTAAAGGGTTAAAGCATGTAATAACAGCCTGACACAAAGCACCCTGTGCTCAGACTCTGCAAATGGGCATGTGTGCTCCTTGCAAGGGGCTGGGAGCATCGCAGGGCAGCTCACACAGTCACTGGCCAGCCATGGAGCTTGTTCCTGTGTCAGTGCTGAAGGAGCTGGCTGCTCACTTGTGCTGATCCAGCCACAAGGCAGTCTGGAGACAGACTCACAGGCTGGAAAAGCCTTTGGGAGGTCATGCATTCCCAGCCCCTGCTCAAGGCTGGATCAACTTCAAAGTCAGAGCTGCGTTAGTCAAGTTTTGGCTATCTCCAAGAAAGGAGATTTCACAACCTCTGTGGATAATTTGTTCCAGCGCTTAACCAATCTCGGCCTTTTTGCTTCTCTAAACACACTAATGGAATTTCCCTTTCTGGTAATTTGTGACCATTAGCCTGCGCACTTCCAGGAAGAGGCTGATCCTGACTCCTTTCTCTGGCCACCCTTTCTGCAGCTGGAAGCACAGCTGCCATGTGCTTCTGCCCCCAGACCATCCTGTGACCCTGCTCTGGGCACTCCTCATTTATTTCATGCCTCTCTCACATGGTTTCATGCAGCAATGCCCACTCTGATGTTGTCTTTAAAACAGAACACAGCATGTTCCAATTTGCCACCAATCAATGACCTGAACCCTTCCCTTCGCCTCCTTTCCCCAAACACACTTCCAGCCATGTGTTGCTAGAGAGGAGAGACACTTAGGGCCTCTGGTGATCCAGAAGACATTCAACTTTCTGAGCTGGGAAACTGCAGAGGTCAGAGGGGCCTGTCAGCAGCAAGGGTTTCCAGCTGGACGGGCTGAGAGCACGAGGCCAAACACAGAAGAAAGTTTGAGCTAATTCATAAGCTGAGACCTAATCACCACACAGATGTGACCACTCAACTGCCACTTTGGTCCTCAGGTTCAATTAAAATCACTAGGTTAAATTTAGAGAGTAAGTTTGTTGGATTGGAAAGGCTGACAAAACACATGCAATATTGACAGCAGAGTGCAATTTCAGATCTGCCTAAAGAGGTGAAGACAATCTTGGCTACCAGGAGATGTACATGTGAGCTTTCCAGCAACTTAATTATTGCATGTGAAGGAGTATCTTATAGTCAGACATGATCTCTTTCTGTGGTCCATCTTTCTCAGAGTCTCCCTTAAATAAAAGAAGCAATGAGAGTTGGAAACATTTCTTGTCAGCTATTTGGTTCTTGAATGTAAATCAAAGACAGACTGATAACATGCAGCCAGACAAGGGCCATTATGTCATGCTTCAGAAAGTGCTTGTGATCCCTTTTTATCATTACTATTACTTTTATGAATGAAATGTCTCAGTTCTTTTCTGCACATTCTTGAAGGGGAAAGGACAAGATTAAAAATTCCTGTACATCTTTGATTTGATTGCTTTCATGTTTGCTTTCTTTTATCTACAGTAAATAGATAAGTTCATAACTTACACATAAATAAGAATAATTTAGTTTTTGAAAGAACAGGAATTTCTTGGTCTAAAGTCATAATTTCAAAGGATTCTCCCATTTGAATGCAAGGCATGCTATCAATAACCAATTATTTTTCCCAAAAGATAAGAGGCATTACAGCAGTTTAAGGGTTTAAAGTGAGGCTTAGAGATTTACAGTCATAAATCTCATAATCTCATTAGCAATGCTGCAACATTCAGTATTGGACTGGAAGGAGTTAAGCATGTCAGATGCAGTGGTCTTGAGGAGATGGCAATGCTGAATTATCTCTGGAACTTAACTTGCCATGTAATTCTAACTCTGCTTCCAATTAGCTCTACAATGTGGTATTACTTGATTTAAACAATTTCCACGGCCTTTTACAAAATCTCTCAACTCTCTCATCTTTTCTTACACAAATTTTCTTACACAAATTTATTCTCTTCATGTCGAAAGGATTCATCAACAAGGCAACCACCAACCTCCTGGACATCTTGTTAGGTGGGAAAGAAGGTTCAATCAATGTGAATATTACTACCTATCTTCTACTTCCATATGTAATGTACAGTTGTCTGTGCTAGAGGTACTCTTAAAAATTAAATGTATTAAAAGAAAAATTGATATCTCACCACGTTTGTAGCTGACACCCTGGCTGTAGGTGCACAAGCCCATGGTGGAAGACAATTCTGTGCTCTACTGCACTGATCCTCAGCCAAGCGGGGATGAATAGAGTCTGGCATTCAGCAAGAATCTCTGAAATCCTCATTCTCCACTCATCAGAACCAGGCACCTAATTGGAGTAAGCTGTGTCTTCCTCCTGGCATGTGAACTTAGATTCTGCACACACGATGAGTAAGAGTGGTGGCTGAGGATGTAGATGGACTATGTCCAGGTTTTATCTCACTGTGGAGTCACAGGAAATGATTCCAGGAGATTTTTCAGTCTCTCTAGCTGCCTCTCCAAATAGCTGGACTCACTGCTTTCTGGATGGTAACCAAATCACTTTGTTTTGGATTTACTGCTTGCTCAGAAACTTACGCCTAGTGAAAGAGGGGAAGTGGACCTGGAGAGTCACCGGATAGAGAAGGACTAGACAAAAGTCCCAAAAGTTAATGAGGCCTGACAAAATGACAGCATGATTTTAATCAGAAATTTGTGATCCCATCCCTGAACTGCAAGAGAATGTGTCAAAGAAAAAGAAAACCCAGAACCTGATGGAAAACACAGAGGAAACTCATAGGAAGGGCAAGAGCAAGCTGAGCTCTTCTGAACTACCTACATCAATACATTCTGTAGCCAGGACCAAAAGAAACAAAACTAAAAAGCCACAGCAACCCATTAACACAAGTAATAGAATTTTGTTTGCATATTGCTGCTGTTTTCATATGAAAAGAGCTAATAAAGAGACTAGATGTCAGACAAAACTGTATGAAGAAAACTGCATGAAGACTTTTTAGGTTGCCCCTTATAATTGCCCAGTTTTTCCCTTCAAAATATTAATATTAATAATTAATAATATGTAATTACTTAGGAGGCATCCTTTCTAATTCTTCTAAAGAACAGAACTTGTATAATAACCAAGTTGTTAAAACCTCTCCATAGGACAACTGCTTGTGCACATGTAGGTCTCACTCAAACTTTGGAAAGAATATACTGAAAAGGAAATATGTTTGAACATATAAACACATCAGTTTCAAACTATAACATATTACCTGAATGAGCTTCCTATTTTGCTGAGTTTCACGTTTATGTATGTCTATTTACACTGCTAAGCTGCCTGTATAATTACTTGACTGAAAGCACACTTACTCACACACACAAATTAGGCACGCATGTGCTTCTGCAGACAAAGCATCCAAAAATTACCCCAGACGCTGCAGTCACAGCGAATCTGCTGCCAGTGATGTTCCAATTCCAGCTGGGATAGTCTCGTTCTTGCTATCCAGAATTCCAGACTGTATATTTAAATGGAAAATACATTCTTTCTGTCTGTAAATACAGAGCAGCTGCTCTCCATCTCAGAGGATGCCTGGATTTCAATGGGGGAAGGAGAGGGATTCCTACACGGCAAGTGTTTGTTACAGAGTGTGTAGCAGGGCTTTCCTTTACCAAATGGTAGTTCATACTCTGAGTTTTACATTTCTGCAGAATAAGCTAGGTAACCCTCCTGGCCCTGACAGTAATTTATTGAGGGTTCAGAAACCTCTCTGAATTACAGTGCATTTTTCACAGTGCAGTAAAATGGTTATCTCTTCAAATTTCATGTGTTGATAACATTTTCTACTGTACCATTAGAGTGAAATGTACAAGCCTCAGCTTCCCAGTTCTGCTGAGATAGCTGCGTCCGGCCAAGAAAATATTACATTTATTATTATTGTTGCTATTATTGTTTACTGCTGAACTACCATAAAGATGGGCAGTGCTTTCCAAAACCACTGCTACAGACTTCTCCTCAGCTCTATAGGTTTTCTATCTCTTTCAAGGGCTTTGGACAGGATGCCAAAACCAATAACAATGGTTTAACAACATTAGTGGCTATCACTACAGTCCTGTTCAGTGATCATTGTCAAATGAAGAGCAACACTTCTCTTTCTGGCCCAAGATCCTTCTAAGGAAGCATTAAAGCGAGAATAGGTTATTTTTTCCCCTTTCTTCACTCATCAAGAACATTGCTTGACACACACATACCTCACAATGTTTTACTCAGCATTTTGATCTCAAGGGTCTTTAGTTGTACACATCGCTATGACATTTGGCTATATGTACCACAACAATATTTTCACAAATAAACATCACCTTTCTGTCTATTTTTTTGTGTTTTGCGTTAGGGAAAAAACCCCATAATATACATACACTAATAATTTCTGTTTTTTCTTGAATCCAATCTATACTGACATAAATTTTGGATTGTCACAGTCATTTTAATGTTCCTATTCTTTTCACCTTCTTGGGCTTTCTTTTGGTTGTCTGTTTTTACTACACACAGACAATTTCTTTAACTTTTACTCCTCCAACAAAGCCCGCGGTGATGTTTTGGAAACACAAGCAGTCTCTCCAGCCCTGCTGACCTGATTTCTGTCCCTGGCGTTGGCGTAGCGGAACCTCTGGATGTAGTAGAAGACCAGCCATGCCAGGGAGATGATCATCAGCACGATGAAGGAGATGGACACGAACACCACCGAGGTGCGGCTGACGTACTTCTGCAGGTTGCGCGTCCCGATGGTGATGTACATCATCACCGTGATGTTCCTCTCCAGCAGGCTCACGATCTCCTTGCCTTTGGGCTCGGGAATCATTATTGCTACCACGTCTTCTAGGCCTAGCAGACAGAGAGAGAAAAGGAGCCTTAGGTAAATCAAGTGATCACCCAAAGGCAATCATAGAATCACAGATTATCCCGAGTTGGAAGGAACCAAAAGGCAATCATAGATTCACATATTATCCCGAGTTGGAAGGGACTCACAAAGATCACTGAAGTCCAACTCCTGGCCCAGCATATCCCAAGAATTCCACCACGTGCCTGAGAACTTTGTCCAAATGCTTCTTGAACTCTGTGAGGCCTGGTGCTGCGACCACTTCCCTTGGGAGGTTGTTCCAGTGCCCAACCATCCTTTGGGTGAAAAATCTTTTCTTAGTATCCAACTTAAATCTCCCCTGACACAACTTCATGCCATTTCTTCAGGTCCCATAACTGCTCACTTGGGAGAAGAGATCAGTGCCTGCCCTGCTGCTTCCCCTCCTGATGAAGTTATAACCACACTGAGGTCTCCCCTCAGTCTCCTCCTCTCCGGCCTGAACAGAACAAGTGACCTCAGCCCCTCCTCACACAACGTCCCCTCATGGCCCTTCACCATCCCCGTGGCCTCCTTTGGACCCTCTCTAAAGGCTCCATGTCTGTTTTACTGAGGCTTATCTGGATGACATTGCTGCAAACACTGCAAAAAGAGAGGTGCACTGCACCCAACACACCATGTACATTTATGACAGTCTGTTTTGCAGGGCCATGAGTCTGTCAGAGAAGCCCCTCCAAACTCTGCATTCGGATCAGAAACACTTTCAATCACAGATTCCCACATGGTTTCACAACCAGAACACACCAAAGCATCACTGCTCTTGCACCAGGCTGGCACCCAGAGAGCAGCTCCACATGCTCCCGGTGGCTCCCACAGCCCAAGGCCATGCAGCAATTTGTGACTCTTTGCCAGGAGCTTGACTCTCCAACTGGTAACATTTACAGTCAAGATCACTGCTCAATTCCACAAAAATGCAGGTCAGCACTGCTGAGACAGCAAAATCCCACTAATGGGATGAAGCAGGGGCTTCCTACAGTGCTGCCAGGCCTTCTGCCATGGCCCTGTGAACCAGGCCCTCCACTGATCCAGCTATCCTCAACTTTACACTGATCTTCCTCTCTGTACAGCAGTCTTTGATGTTACTTGCATCAGACATTGCTGAAAGTATTTTCTTTTTAATTTTAATCCCCTGTGTACATGAAATATATGTGGTCTGAAATTATCTGGGAATCACCAGGTGCCTTTTACACCTTTAATGCCTTTAATGCCTTCAATGGCCTCACAAATAAATGATCACTGCTTTACAGTTTAATATTAGGGATATTCTGTTCTTTCACTTCATGAAAGAAGCACATAGACAACTTTTACGCCTAAACTATGTTTTGCAATAGCCAATTGCTCTAAGCAGCTAAGGACAGACAGGGTGTATTGCAATGTAAAAATGTGCTAGGAACAGCAGCAAATGAAATGATCACAAACGGGCATTTAGAGAGGTAAAACTGGGAGTGTCTGAACTCAGAGAGCTGTGCTGGGGCGGGGCCTCAGAATTTGACATGAAATCCCAGGTAACTGGGATTTCCTGCATCAGCTGGAGGCACTGAAATAGCTGTGGCAGACAGAGAAATGTGCCATGAGGCTGGGAACTGAGCCCTGGTCTCTCAAGGCTCAGAGCACAAGTGCAAACACCACCCCTCTTTCCCTCAAGAGGCTTTTTCCATCATAACACTGCCCTGATTATGAACAGGTCACTCCGTGAATAGAGGGGATCAAACGTTTGGCTGAGTCAGGAGTTTCAGATATTCATGGCTGGAAACTCAACCTTCCTGCTGATACTATAAAGCATTGCTGGTTTTCAGCTATTCCCCTTGATTTTTTCCTAGCAAGAGTCTGCCATCAGCAGTCAAGACGAATCTAGCCTTGCAACTCTTCTGATACCTATTTATTACAAAAGGCTAATGCAAACATTACCCTAATGGCCTAGGGAAAATTTGCCAAGTCTCAAAGTGGCTGAGAAGGGCACTGGTGCCACGCCAGTAATTTTCCTGCAGTCAAAAAGAAAAATTGTCTGGAGCAGGGCTTAGCTGTCCACATGACTTCCTTTGTTCTTTTCCCCCTCTTTAAAGAAAAAATAAATCATTCTACAGGAAAACTGAAACACCAATCTCATGCATAGCCAAAAAAAACCCCAGAGTGAAAAATTCCACAGCCAATATTACTGAATTTAATCAACTGCTCTCAAAAGCCACCACTCTGTCCAAGTGACTTATCCAGCACTGACCTTTAACATCATAGTCAGTACAACCCAGGACACTGCATGGGTATCACCTGAAAGCCCATGAAAATGGAGACAGAGACAAACCCAGCAGAAAACACAGGGACTACCCTAACGATTTAATCATCTTGAATCTTGCACGTCTTAAAAACTGTAACAATGAGTTTATTTATGTTCAATTATATTATAGTTTAATATAGCTTTAATGTATTTCTGAGCACAGGACACTAAGCAAATCGCCATGGATATATACCAAATAAAACTTTTTCAAAATGCAATGTAGAAGACACTATTATTGCAAGGAAATTGCGAGGAAATCAGCTGCTTTTATTTATTCAAACCCTTAATATATTAAAATTTCAGCCTATCTGCTTATTTTCTTGGAAAATATTACCACTATAAGCTACAAATCTCACAGAATCAAATCCAATTTTTCCAACAATGAAGCATTGTTGGAAAAAATAACCAGAGCAGTGACAAATAACAATCAGATTTTTTTTTTTTATGTTTTACTGATTTTATGATAATTTCTCCAAGACATTATAGAGAATGCTATTTATCAATCATGCTATTAAGCTATGTTTTAAATCTCAAATATGTTCACATTAGGAAGAAAATAAAAGAAAAATAATTTATAATTTATTTTTCTTTTATCCCTTTTTAAACAAAATATTTGTATTATCTCAGTTTCGCATAAGCTGCAACGTATGTAAAAAGCATGCAAATTAAAGAAAGGAAATAATATAATGAGACATCAGGGTTAGAGGTGCATTTTTATGCCCCAGTACACATTTCCTCAACAGATTTAAAAAAGAGAAAGGATCTAGTAACATGTACTGATGCTTCCCTGGCAAGTTAAATGCTACCCCTGCCTCTCATTAAACACACCCACAGTGGGAGCTGCATTTTGTGGCACTCTTGTTCCCTAACACATTTCTTTTCTTTTTCTGGCCAACATTAATGCAGAATTTGACATGAATTTTTAAGGAGCTGTCAGGATGAATCAGAGATCCATAAATCAAAGGCATTTAGGCTTCAGTGAATGGATTTTATTCTTCTTTTTTGGGCTAGGAAACATTTAACATATCAGTGTTGTAATGAAACAAGTAAGGCAGAAATTACAGGCATTGGGGGTGATTTAAGTAATTTTACCTTGCTGAAGCATACCTGCCTAATCAAGTATTTCTGGGTGGAGAAAATGCATGCTTTGGGAAAAGATCCAGAGGACTTTTTCCATAGCCACCCTCTCCATGGAAATGCATTTCAGCAGGTATGGCCTCATGCAAAACCTGCAAACTTCAAGGGTAACCATCTATTCACTAGTGACAGAGGAAATGAAAGACTTCAGTGCAGGAACAGTGGCTTTTGTAGCAGAAATGAACAAGTTTCACTCCCAGGAGATGTACATAAATGCACACCTTAGCTGCAGGCTGTGCTCACAAACTGTGACATTCCTTATTTTGCCCTGGGAGCTCTCAGAGGTGACACTGAACACAGTCCTCTCTCCTCATCAGCAGTCAGGCCCAGCTGCTCTTTTAATGCTTTGTCAGCTTTTGATGGAGGCTCTAAAACGTGGTCTTTCTGACACATTTTAGAAGAGGCAGTTTAATTCTTCATGCCTGGCAACAGCTAGAAGTCAGCCAGAGAAGTTAATTGAACTATTTGAATAGAATTTCAATTGGGGAGGCATATAGAGTTTTCTCTCCAAGATATCCTATCAAGATATAAATAAAGATTTGTCTTCTATTGCAACAAGGGCTCCAAGTCTTTGTGACCATCCACTGAGAGCTCAAGTTCAATTCTTCTATTCTGCACGGTGCAATTACAAATCGATCAGAATAACAGCTGATACCTGGTTTTCTTAGAAAAACCCAACAACTTAGCCTTACATTATGTTTTTGTGAACTCGAAAAGTACATTTGAAAATCAAAGCAACATTTTTAAAAATCTGATCTCTGAGCTTCACCCAATTTGGAGAAGAAGAAGCGTAATATTGTTTAAACAATGCCCTAGACACTTATGTAGGCAAACAGGGAAACATTACATTGCTGGTAAGAAATCAAAGTGGGTAAAAGGACTGTTCCCTGCAGGAACCTTTCCCTGCTGGCCACTCAAGGCATTGGCCTCCAATTGAAATATTAATAAATGATACTATAGGAAAAACATTGGCAGGAGAAGAGCAATCTACAGTAAGCGGCAGTAATACACAGTCACAGGTGAATGGCTACAGACTGGCATCTATGCTCTCTTACATAAACTGTCTCAGTGCCAGAGGACTGCAAAGGACACCAATTTCTGATGAGGTTTCATAACAGATGTGGGCAGCCACAGACCAGCTTGGCCAAAGTTATTCAGTGAGATTCCTCACCCAAGACTCCTAGGCCGGAAAGGCGGTTCTGAATAAAAGAGGAAGGGCCTCACCCGAGAGCATGAGGGGTTAAAACACAGGATCCAGGTGTTTCATCTCCTCCCACCAACATTTCCAACTTGTTTTCCTTGTATGCTATAAAGCAGAGAGAAATTTCCTCCAGCTTACCCTCTCACTGATTTCCCACTTCTCCTTGGCACTGCTAGCACTCGCCTTGGTCCTTCACCCATCTTCCAAAACATTTAACCATAAATCAGGTTTCCTTTAAAAGGCAAATGCAGCAACCATGGAGAGAGCAGTGACACCTTTTCCTTACAATACTGCAAAATGAAATTCTTTTACACAAACTATTTTTTTTCCTTAGACAATCTTATTGCTATGAAACACTTGTCACTGCAGAAGCACAGGTGTCTATTAAGATAATTAATTAACACATAGGGAAAAAAGATGTACTGATGTAAATGACTGACTATAGCATTTAAGTAAGGAATATAAAAGTTTGTTATTCTGTCCTGAATTGGACAACAGCAACCTCCAGCAGAGCTGCTCTTGGTTAACTTCTTTTTGATGCTAAATCAAGGAGAGGCAAGATGCTTCTGCCTGTGATCTTTCCTGTGGAAAGCAGCTTCAGACCCTTTATTGCTGTTTAGGGACAAAGAAATTTCTGCTCATGTTTTTGCAATCGGTGCTGATCCTGCCAAGGCTGTAAGAGCTCAGGATATATTGACTTTCTCTAAATGTTATGCAGCAATTGCAGCAAAGGAAAAAGAAGTAAACAGCTACAAATCTCACAGAATCAAATCCAGCATCTTAGCTGCATTTTTGCTGGGCCTCTTTCCTGCAGTATCAGCTTGTCAGTCTGCTGCACTAACCAGTGCTAACGAACCAGTGCAGTGATGCATATTCATATTTAATTACAGAAAACAGCCTGTTCTTCAAGAGGCTTCCTCAGATCCCACCTAAGGCACAAATTGTGAGACTCTGTTATCTTAACCAGGATAGTACTTCATTATAATTGCTAAGCCTTTGCACTGAAGGCCTCCCCAGAATTCTTCCTCCTTTTCTAAACCATATATACACTGCTAATGGCATATGCCACTGGTTTTCTGTATTGGAATTTGCACTGGGATGCTTTACAGCTCAGCTATGCTGCAACTCAGACCAAAATATGCTACAGGGATGATTTGAATTAGTAAATTACTACTAATAATTTGTATTAGTAAATTATTAAATTAGATAATGTATTAGTAAAATACAACCTTTTCAGAGTTCTGGCAAAACACACCCACTGTCTAAAGCAGAAGCTGCTTTGTTATTTCCAGTGGAATTGTGCCAAAAGAAAATATGCCTTAAACGGCATCTTATGTAGTCAGGGTGGAGTAAAATGCAAACACAAACCAGTTAACATGCCTGGTGCTCTTAGAAGGGTGTAAATATATATTCTCTACACAGAAAAAAATGCTGCCATTATTATAGAGATTAATCGTTCTTACTACGTGCATTGTTATGAAGCTTCTAATCTAAACTTAAGACACAGAATAGTGGGGTTTTTCATGTACTGACCAATCCTGCCCACTTACTCACAACATTAAGAAAATATTAGTGGCACATGCTACATAAACATCATTTTCCCCTGGAGAGCAGAGAACCAGGAAATTTCCAAGCCCTTAAAACAGGAAAAAAAGAGAAGAAGGCATGTATGCAAAAAAATAGAATTTTGTTGCAGAAATCTTGTTTGCTCAGGAACTCTGTTAGGGAAACATTCCATTTTGAGGATGGGGCAGAGCTGCTTAATCTTTGGCCTTCATTTTCAGGCACCGTGGTAAAAAAGCTCATTAAAACCAGGAACCTATTCCATACACTGAAATAAAAAAGTAAAATCAGTATGAATAAGACAAAAATCAGGAAGTCAAAATGGGAAAACAAATCAGGGGATAAAAAGACAGAACCAAAAAAACCCAAAAAACTCGCAAACCAAACCAAACAAAAAAAACCAAAATCAAAACAAAAAAACCCAAACCCAACAAAACCAAAGCAGAGGGGAAAAGGCAGCTGAACACTGGAAAGTCTGGCAGAACAGCCAACCAAAATAAAATCTGCCATATCAGGGCAGAGTTCAGAGGTAACCTGGTGGCAAAGAAAAGTGCAATCCTGGGATTTATAAACAGAAAACTATGAGCAGAAGCAAAGGGGAACTGAGAGAAACAGAAAAATGGAAATGCTTGTGGCTGTGGAGAGGCTTTTTTGGAGAGACCTTGTCATGGTTTGAAAACCATAACAGACCTGAAGAATTTGAGGAGCTTCATTGAAAACAGAACCAGGAGATGACTGGATAATCTGTGTACACACATCATGTGCATACAGATATATATCTATATCTACATATAGGTATGTGCACATTTGATCTGCACGTCACCAAACACATATGATCCAACCTGAGCTCAAGAGCAGAAAGCCTAATTCAAAACAAGCAGCAGAACAAAGACATACTGGAAAAAAAATAATAAAAAAAAAAAGAAACAGAAAAACTCCCCAAATGAAACACAAGTGTTTTTTCAGGCTCAATGAGATGACTGAGCCGTGTGAGCCCAGAAATAGCTGGCAGTGCTCACCAAACCAAAGCTCTGCGAGATACACCCACCCTAAGCTAAAACTACACATCCAGCCTGAAAAGGTTGGCAATATGCAGGCCCTCTTACAGATGGAAAAAAATAAAAAAGAAAGAAAAACAGTCTTCAACAGCATGTGAAAGTCTAAATGTCTTGGAGAAAAATATTTATATTTCTATAGAGGCACACTGTTTGTCTTTGCTGACTTCACAAGGAGAAAGTCACTGGAATGCTTTCTAATGCAAGGCAGAGGAACAACTATGCTCTGGAACCTTATAGTTCTGCAATCCATGTGGAGCTTGGATATATAGCTTCTCTTAAAAATCCTTTTAATGCACACCTTGCCATGACAGTAATAGAAACATCTCAAAGGTGCATTTATATTATATGAAAAGTAAATGTCATACAAACCTTATTTTCTCACCTAAATCAGGAAGGAAAGGTCTGTACTTCCAGTTACAAGTCACATACCTTTTCTCCTTAAAGCTGATTCTCCCAGCAATGAAATGGAAGTGAAATCCCCCATTGGGTATTGCAGAACTGGTCACTTTGGGTGTAAAGCCAGCTGTGGAAGGGTCACTGAAGGGATGGAACACATCCACCACCACTGAAAAAGCTGTCATTTTTATTTATGCACTGCCCTTCAGACAATAGGTTTTAATAGACTGGCTCACAGGTCTTATTTTCCCAGCATAGGATATGAGCAATTCTTACTGATGCTGTATGGAAGTTAAAGGAAATAAGGCCCCAAATATCCTGGCAGGTGTAAGAGCTAAATGTTTTCTTAAAATCCTGAACTATGTCCAGCATTGTACAGGTTGTCATTTTCAGCAAGTGCAGACTTCATGAAACACCACTTTCTTTACACAGCATCTGAATCAATCAATGCCAGGTATATGCTTCAGCTAAAACAAGTCCACATCTTTATTTCAGAGATGCAATTTCCAAATAACTAATTAAAACAAGTTATAATTATTGAAGAATATTCCCCTGCAGAAAACAAATCCCTCTTCATCTGCTCAGCATATTCTTTTCCCACTGTCAAAAGCATGTGGGCATGATAAGGAAAGGGTTGTAGCTCTGCTGTGACTTTCAGATGTAAGGTCTGTACTTCTTTCAAGATGCCATTATTTTTACATCACTATTATCAAATTTGATAGAGCTATATACTTCATATTTGAATGGTACAGGGAAATAAATCTTCTTTATTCTTCCATTTACTGCTTTTTACCCTTTCAAGTATCCATATGGGAAATGACTTAAGAAAAGACACAAAAAATATCTGAAAGAATGCACCAACAAACTTGAAATTGTTCTCAAGATATACTTTGCCTCTTTGTAGAAGGAGCATTAAAAAATCACCACCAAAATTCTGGTTAAGAGAAGAATTTCATTCAGTTTTAGGTCCTCTCTTTTGTCCTTTCTGATTTGCCCCCTAGAAGTGACTGTCCAGGTTTAAGAATGTTTTTGGTGTAGAAGTCCTCTGTGTGTTGACTTTTAATGTACCAATCTTTGAGAGCACCAGCCTCACCTTCTGGGGAAATGTTCCATAATTGAAACGTCACATAAAGTGTGTTGCTTTTTGACTAAATTCCTTTAAAGTCTTTGGTATTTCCCTCTTTTATTTCTGCGGTTCCTTCATTTCACATCATAAACACTGACCTTGCAGAACCCTTGCCTATGAATTGCTTTGAGACTGGGTGACCACAAACACAAAGGGAAGTGAGAGATTTATTCAAACCTGGCATTAGTGCAAGCAAGTGGCGTTTAGAGGCTTTGACCTCAGGAATAGGCACCCCAAAACATCTGCAAGAATCAGGAAACTGATGTTTAACTGCTTTAAAGCTAGAATCAGAAAAATTAGCGGGGAAGACCAAAGGTCATGACACAAGAGATTTACACACCCAAGCACACAGACAGCAGCATTACCATTGTAAATGCGTACATAATCCAGTAACTTTGCATTAAAGGCAAAATCCACATTCTTTGTTATGGTTGGAAAGATTTGGTGCCTGCCAAGGAAGGTGTGAACCTCCCTTGAAATGGAAAATATGATCCCCTTCCTTTCAAATTATTGCCATTTAGAAATTCAGTGGTTTTCAGGCAAAGATATGGGAAAAGGAATAACAGTTATTTAATGGTAGATAGATAGACAGATAGAATGATAGATAGATAGATAGATAGATAGATAGATAGATAGATAGACAGATAGAATGATAGATAGATGGATATAGATGGATAGATAGATAGATAGATAGATAGATAGATAGACAGATATAATGATGGATAGATAGATATAATGATAGAGGGATAGATAGATAGATAGATAGATAGATAGATAGATAGATAGATAGAGATAGATAGATAGATAGATATAATGATAGAGGGATAGATAGATAGATAGATAGATAGATATAGATAGATAGAGAGATAGATAGATAGATAGATATAGATAGATAGATAGATAGATAGATAGACAAATAGATTTTCTTCCATTTGTTGCCCAAGAGATGTAATGAACAAAATGCACCTAGCTTAATAAAAGGTGGGCCTCATAAAGAATCCTGGAGCATTGTGGAAAACATTTAAGTCAGTACAGAAAAGCAGAGTGAGTAAGAGCTCTCAGGTTAATAAAGATACAAACCAAAACTTTGTGCTCCGTAGGAACAGTTGTTTTTACCGTGAGGAGTAGAACACTGGCCTAAATGAATTTAAAGGTCCCTTCTGATGCTATTTTGGCATGATTCTCTCAGTTACTAGTTTGTAGCACTTACACGCTACATCATGGTGGCTCCTAAAAATGTTTGGTGGAAATCTACATGCAAGAAAAAAGAAAACAAAGGAGGTTAAGAAAGCCCCATTGAAACAATGTTTGAGACTTTGTGGTGGATCAGCTGTTTGTGAGCTTTGCCTCAGAATATGGCAATCAAATGTTATTAGAAAGAGAAGAAAAAAACCTAGACATATTAAACCTAACACTTTGAACATGGGATGCCTAAGGTTCTTTCTACAGTCTAAAAGGATGAGATATTCATCCTCTGCAGATGCCTTGCTCGTTAAAACAATGAATGGACCTTACCTGCCTCATTCAGACCAGTGCTGCCACTTTAGGATAACTTTGGTTAAAAAACCTCCAGGATGAATGCCTTCCAAAGCAATCCACCAGCTGCCATTGGACAACATCTGCAGGAGACCAAAGTATTCCACACTCTGAAGGCTGCCCCAAACCACAAATCTGTTCAGCTCAGTTTAATCCCAGTTGAAACGTGGCTGGAGAAAGCCCGCAGGGAATAATGGACAGTAAGAAAACCAACACCTATTTCTGTACAAGAAGTGAGAGAAAAGTCAAGGAATGCTTTTTTGACATCCATAATCAGAGGTCACAGCAGAGGCACATGCTGTTAAAAAGACAGGCTTTGCCAAGGATCCAAAAGGGAGGTCACTAGGCAATTAGTACAGTGACTTGGAATTTTGAAATCTGTCACTTCACAATATTCTCATTCCCCATGAGGGAATGAGCCATCCAGAAGCACATGAAAAAAATACAGCATGCAAAAATAAGAGGTTGTCTTCAGTCTGATCTCTTCAGATTTCATTTTAGTAGGGAATACTCTTTGCAGCTTTCACATCAGCTCTCACGTGCCAGGCAGATTGGACAGCAGCAAACACTCATCAACTTTGAGAAAAGATTGGTTCACCTGAGCTTTCACTACAATGTCAAGTTTTTAGCAATCACCATAGTGTCAAGTTCTCATGAAAAAGGTAACCATGGAAGGAACTGAAGCTCTCGTATCACTGAGTTATCTAAAACACTGGTTGAAAATGAGGGAAATGCTGCCAGGCTGTACATTGGTAATGGCTTCAGTAGTTACCAACCCATCATACTGCCAGAGTGCAGCAAGCACAGATGTTCAGCTTAGAAATTCCTGTATCACCACCCCTGACTACAAAAATGAATCCTCCACTGTTTCAAAGGTCTGATAAAATTTTATTGCATTTTGAGAGAAGAAAACAGCTGTGCTGCTCTAATCTGCTTAACCACAGTGATATTATCCATTCCTCTCAACCTCAATGTTAAAACCCATGTTGTTTTTTACTTGGCTGCAAATACCTGTATGCATTAAATAGATGTCTGGATTACACTGCCCTTTTTGGTTTCCTTGTTTATTAAACTGCTCAGCAGTTCATGTGCATTACGTGAACTCTTCCTGGGGGACTTAAGTTGTGAATTATACATGACACTTCACCTTTCTGGTCAATAATACAATGCTT
Source organism: Arremon aurantiirostris (assembly GCA_035583995.1). Taxonomy (NCBI): domain Eukaryota; kingdom Metazoa; phylum Chordata; class Aves; order Passeriformes; family Passerellidae; genus Arremon; species Arremon aurantiirostris. The sequence continues at coordinate 10,719,536 of JAXCLO010000208.1, forward strand.
TTCGCCTTTCAGTAGTTGTTTCATTCATTAGCTACCTACAAAAGTATAATTTTTTTTATATTAAAAAGAACACGCAGCCCTGCTGTGACATTTACACACTCCCCATGGACAGAAATATCCAGGTGGCAATAACATGGGTGTATAATGAGACAGGATGCTTCCCTGCAGTTTTAGTTCAAGTTCAGCAAGCCCAGCTAAGCGAACATTCCCAAACAACATTCCCAAAAGACACACACAGACTGTGACCCTGTGACTGCACACTGAGCTCTCCTGCTATCACAGAAATGTTTAGGTTGCAAAAGGGTTTTGAGCCCTGCCATTTAACCAGCACTGCCAAGTCCAAGACTAAAGCATGGCTGTAAGTGCCACATCTACACATCTTCTAAATACCTCCAGGGAAAATACAGACTTTTAAAATCTCTTATCCCTGCCCTCATTGCATGACAGCTAGACACACACTAGAGATACCCACACCGGAGCTTACAGAAACAGGTAAAAACACATATTGCCTTAAGACACATCTGAGCTTACAGAAACAGGTAAAAACACATATTGCCTTAAGACACATCTGAGCTTACAGAAACAGGTAAAAAACACATATTGCCTTAAGACACATCTGAGCTTACAGAAACAGGTAAAAAACACATATTGCCTTAAGACACAGAATCTAAAAGTGAGTGTCCCTGCATCACTCAGCCTGTCTGGGAGCAAGCAGTGCAGGAGGAGGCTTTGAGCTGAAGGCACAGAATCCTCTAGTTTCTGTCTGGTTCTAGGCTATAGTTAGCTCAGCCCTGTCTGCACTGGCTGAAATCTCATCTGTGTGATGTCAGAGCACGGTCTTACATCATTTTCACAGGGCAAACCACAATGCAGTCCCGAAAAGGCAAGGCTGTCTGTATTTCAGTGCCTACTACCAGGCTTTGGCTGTTTCTCAGCATCCCCACTGCACTCGGCGCAACCTGTGAGAACGGCGCACATTTCCTTGATTCCATTAAGCTTTCACCTCCTAGCAAACGCTGTGTAAATTTGCTTTCCCCTGCTCGGAGGCTTTGTGAAACCAGAGCTGCAGGGTCCAGAGTCACCCTGCAGTAATCTGTGCAGATAAAGCACTGGAACTCTATAGCAGCCATAGCAAGATCTACTGGGCTTGATCAAAACAAGCAAAAGACAGAGAAACAAACGTATCCCCATCCCCATCTGTGCTTTATGGGGAAAAGGAAATAGTCTTGCTACATATGGATCGTTCCCACACATATGCTGAGAAACAATAATAGTCTGTCTCTGAAGGAAGGAGGCTAACATTAGCACAGATCGATTTCAGTAAAAGATCATGGGATTGTGAATTTAACCACCCAGGGTCTGGTCAGCATTAAAAAGTGATGAAAAATGTAATCACAGCCTTGGGAGCTGGTAAAGGGAGACTGATGGTGAAACCATGGCTCTATTTTTTTTTTTCCATAAGGGAAGCTGAAGAGAAGAGCCAGTGTGATGAATGTGCTGGCTGATAATGCCAGGTTCCATAGGCAACAGCCTGAAATTTAATCCTGTGAATCACTAAAAGGAAAATGCTTGGTGGAAACAGCTTGCTCTCAGAAGAGCTCCCCCCTCCTGCCCTCAGTCTGCTCCTGGACGAGCTGCTGCTGATGAGAGCACCAAGAAAACAGATTAACTGTTAGATAATCTGATTTGAGGGGCAAGCTCCCCACCAGCCACACCACACTCTGCTCCGAGCACAGGGCACAAAGAGTCACAAATATTAAGCAGCACAGTCTGGTCTCCCTCTTGTCTTTGCACAGTTTGGAAGCATTTCTTCTCCAGCCAAAAATGGCAAAAGGATTTAATGAGGAGACAGCCTACTCTTTGCTTAAAATGCCCCCACAGAACATGGAAGCTGCTGTCTGAGCTATTATTCTAGAGGTATAAGCAGTGCATATTATGAAAACCTGCCTTTTAAATGACAAATAAACCTCATCTAACAACAATTTCCTTCTAAATGCATAAAATTGCATGCATGGTTTTTATGTTCCTAGGTAGAGAGCTAAACCCCAGCAGTATGTCTTCTTTTTCTTTAGCTTCCAGCGGCTTTTTATTAGTCAGGCCTATTCCACTCCATCCTTGCAGTGATCCTTTTCAAATGGTTTTATTTCTTGCTGTCAGGTCAATGTAAATGGCTGCTGCTGAATCAGAGAGATGTGCTTTTCTCCACCCAAAGAAGTGATTTAAATCACAAAGCCCCGACCAGGAGAGAAGCAGGCAGTGAGACACAGCAGCTGCTGCTTTTTCTGAGCAGCTGGACAACAACAGGCTGACAAAATCAGAGCAGCACTTGGGGGTTTTTCAAAATTGGGACCTGTGCATTCTCTGCTTAATTTTTACTTAATTAAGTAAATTTTTACTTAATTTTTACTTAAATTTACTTAAATTTTTACTTAATTTTTACTTACTCTGCTTAATTTTCACTGCAAAGAGCAAAGAGAAGTGCACATAGATACTTCTGAGGTACCTGCTTCTGGGAAGCCTGGAAATTTATTTAGCCAACAGCTTATTAATAAAAAGACAAACAAACACACAACTTCCTCTGGGTATTTTGGTTCTTTGCCACACACAAGCTCCAGGCAGCATACAATGAAACAGTGCAGCAAATTACCTTAGATCAGCTTAAATTATATTAGAATCACATTCTTTGGTAATGTAAAATGTAGGTATATTTCAGTAAAACCAACATTTTTTTTCTCCTACTGATATTTAATTAATATTGTATCTCTTATATTTTTTCTTTATTTAAAGAAATTTACACAAGGGAATCAGAGCTCTTAATATATTATAAGGAGGATTAATTAGCATCACCACTTCTACCATTTTGGGAGATTATTCAACACTGAAAAATTCAGAGGACAATTTTGGCCTCTGTAACATTGATAGTAGTTTATTAAAAAGTCCCCTTATTCCAGCCTCCCTTAGCAGTGCTGACAGTGAAAAAGGGCTTCTGTAAAGCCCTGAAATGGAAAGTTCAAAACAATAAGAAAATAGCATATTTTAGAAAACTGAACAAAAACCCCAACACATTAACTACAGGGGAAAAAAAAAAAGACAACAAAACCAAAATGCATGCTACTGCCAGTGGAAATGCAGAGCTCAACATGTAATTAACCCACTTTCATATTCATTGTTTGGTTTGGACTTTTCTTTACTACATGCAACTACAACATGAACCAGGCATGTCTTTTCTTCTGGCAGTGGATCTCTTCCTCTTCCTTCTGGCTCAGAACAATGTTGGTAAAGACTCAGGCAAAAAAACTCTCAGTATAAAGGATGTGGTGGTAAGTGAAAGAATAACATTGTAATAAATTTAAGGAAATAGTTTTCTCTTTCAAAAGTTATTACCTTAAGCAGATCTAGATTTTATTTTTATATCACATATGCCACCACAATCATGTGTGACTGTGATACACATCTGGAACTTCTGGACCATACCTTTATTCTCCATGCTTTTATCTGGAGCATACCAATAGCAAAACACTTTTAATTATTCTAAACTTACTTATTCAGATGCAGTGTTTCCAGATTTGAAGCCTCCTCGTTTTCACTTGAGAACACAGCACCACACAAATATACAGGGAGTGACCCTTCAGAATGCTGGGAAACAGGAGCATGTTGGAGCCTTGCTATTAATTGTTATTATTATTATTATTATTATTATTATTACTCTCTTAAGAAGTACAGAGAAAAACTCCTCCAAACGTGCCCATCTGCATTAAGGGGCTGTGGTGGGGACACATGGAATAGGGGCAGAGACAGTCACTCATCAGCAGGTTCCTACAGCACCAATGTCTTCAGCAAAAGTGGCAAAAGAATATTGGGCCGTGGAATTCTTTTTCGGGGACAAGAAATGGAAAGAGAGGCAAAGGAGGAGACAGAAAGCCTGAGGATCTCTCATCTTTTTGCCCTTCTGAAAGAAAACAATGGAGCTCTGAAACTTATTTCTCAACATGCATGCGCATGCATGAGGAGGGAGCAAAGCTGCAAGGACGGCTCAGAGAAAGGAGAATTCAGACAGAAAACTAAAAGTGTGCCCAGAAAGCAGCCAGATGCAAGGAGTGCTACCTAGCAGGACTGTGTTTAATTTCCACAAGGCTGCAGGCATGTTTCTCACACAGCTGTGTGTGTGAAGAACATTGCACGAGGAACAGAGACCAGATTTTGGGACTGAGGCCTACCTCATTAGTGGAGCTATATATCAAAGCACAGAAAAAGCAGTTTCATAGACAAGCACATCAATTATATAATTATCCTGCTGGCAGCAGCTCAGCCTCTTATGCTTCCACTGTGTTTATATTCAGTTTATGAAAAAACTTTCTGTACACACATGCATATTTTTCCATGCATTTCTTATTCATAATTGCTGTTTATTTTATCTTGTTAGCTTTTGCACTCACTTGCCTGTGACCTTTTTGCTATTTAAAAAAAAACAAGCAACAAAAACCCCACAAAAAGAAACCCTTGCAAAGTGTTTAAAGGAGAAACATCTATTCAAGGAAGAGAGAAAACTGCCACGTATGCAGAGCAGCGTGGTGACAAACACATGAAATTATTAGGTGTTCATATTCTTTCCCACAGCTCCCTTTGCATTTAGCTTTTGAAGAAGGGAAGAAGAATGGAAAGGTGATCATTCTAAAGATGATCCTAAAGCGTGAGTGCAGCTGGCAGAGCAGCACAAAAAGCAGGCTCATGGCATAGACAGTCCTCACAGCTTATGCTGCTGTCACATTTAGATTAATGATGCATTTTATTTTCTAAACAAGCTGAAATCCGTCCCTTTTTCCCCTCCTGCTCATGCACATCCAGATGCTCCCATCACACAAATCTCTCTCACTATGTACAATTCAGCTACAGCTCGCCACAAGCTGAGCAAGTTATCTTTGACACTGAAACAGGAATTCAATCTGAAACAGGCTTTCAGAGAAAGAGCATTGTTACACCTGTCTAATCAATCTTTGCCTGTTAAGCAGTACCAAGAAATCTCTCTTCAGTTCCATCCATTTAGATTAAACCCTCACCCAACGTGAATGCCTTCCCAAGGAACATGCGACATCTTTTTTTGAGCAAAATCATCCTAATGAGAATGTAGAATACAGACTTGGTTAGAAATACTTCTTCTACTTTCAAAACAAAAGACATGGCAGGCACCTCTGTTTCAAATCATGACAGCAGGTCCCAGTGAAAATGATTCCATTGCTGCAAAACAACCTGCTTGATAGGCCTGAATCAGTGAGCACATCTCTACAGACAAATAGCGCTAAGGGAAAACACACACAGGCATGGGGAAAAGGTGACATTCAATCCAAACTGCACAAAGGATCTGCTAGAAAAACTTCAAATTTAAAATGCTTTTGTTGCTCAAGGTTTGATTTTAGTAAACTTCAGGTGGTGCTTTCCAGAAGAAGGCAGCCTGGGGATATGCTATATTATATAAATATTCCCCAGCATATTTCAGGGTCAAAATCATTCTGATTGTGGAAACACTCAAAACTCTGCCCTTAATTTGGCCAGAGATAAACACCTTTGTTAAGAGCTCTGCAATAACAGGAAATGGCCTTCTGAGGATGAGGGTTATTCTCAAACAGGCAGATTTGGGATGTTCATTTCAAAGGCCCTGAGCAGTCACTCTTTTTGCTAATAGAAGAGTTGCAGGCGCTCAGCATCCCTCAAAAAAGACCAAAGTTAAATCCTTGAAGGCCACAGCCATTAACTATTTGCAACTTTTCATATCGGATTAGAGTTGGCATAATAAAGTAAATCTCACTAGAAGGGACACACCCTGGAGGAATTTTATTTTTCTCCTGAAGCTCTCTGTGCTGACATAACCCACTGTAATTTCAGCTTTTCCTGAAAGACACCATCAGTAACTTTCTGTGACGCATTCTGCATTTCACTGCCTCTTTCTTTGTTATTTTTTGTTCAAATTCTTCAAGTACATTCATTTCTTGAGAGCTCCAGCTGGGGGTGGAAGAAGGATGGTAAATCTGCAGCAGGTCCTGCCCTCAGCTTCACTTGCATTTTTCCCAGTAATTTTAGACTGTGAGATAACACAGTCAAGCCAGGCACTGATTACTGTGGGACATGTCTACCACTCATTTTATGAAAAACATATCTGGCTCTCAAATAGATTTCTTTATCAATAAAATACTATTTGTCATTAAGCAAACAAAATGGAAAAACAGCCTCTCTGCCCCAAGCCCTGTTTTAAATGGCTGAAAGGAACATTTATCAGAGACAGAAGTCACCCTGCACTCCAAATTCTGCCTGCACTAATCTGAAGCACTTATTTTGGTATCTCACTCCATCAGTGAGCATTTTCTCCACATTCTAGCAACCAGCTGAGGTGAAGATATAGACAGGATCTTTTTATGGCAAGGGAGCGAGCACACTGGCATTCAGACAGCAAAGCTTAATCTGGAATTAAGCTCTGCGAGCATGCCTTAAATGCCACTTCCACTGCTCATTCACGTGATTTTCTCTGGAGGTTCTTCCTCTGAAGCAAACATAATATGATTTTAAATCATCCCGCAGCCTGTCAGAGCTGGAGCTAGGTGCACTTGTTTAGCATCAGTTTTGCTGCTGCTGCTGAGATGTGTTCAGACCATTCCAGAGCTAACAAGTGAAACCATCCCAAAATAGCTCAGCCCAGAGCTTACAAGGGCAGACGGTCACCTCAGCAATAAAACTGACCTGTGGAGGGGCACGTTGTGGTGAAACAGAATTCTCCATCTGTGCCACAGCAAGCACTCGGTTTGGTTTGGTTTGGTTTGGTTTGGTTTGGTTTGGTTTGGTTTGGTTTGGTTTGGTTTGGTTTGGTTTGGAGCCACAGGTGCTCAGAACCTGAAAGAATTGTTCCAGTTAAACGCATGGGGGAGGGAGATAGCACATCTTTCATTACCAGATTAAATGGCACACAGGAAAAGATCAACAGGGCTGCCAGACAGCTGAATTTCGTTTTAGTTCATGATCAAAATATATCCGACTGTTATTTTTATCACAGAGCCCAGATATGGATTATTTTTTCAGGTCTGGATTTGACAAAATGTCTGATAAATAATACTCTTACATACTTTAATCTGTTGGAGCTATGTATTATTTTGTAGCTATTACTATCTTTTTAAAAGATAGTAAATCAAAAGATTCAGATACATGGTTGATTTGATCTATTATATTGATTTAATATATTCCATTTTATAATTATCTATTATACTGATTTAATCTACATATTTTAAAATGTTTTAAATTAGAAAATCCTCAGCAAACCATATACTTTCATGAACACAACAAGGCTGCAAGGATATAGAAATGCGTATGCCACAGTAGGCAGATGAGATTTCAAAACAAATCGTTTTTTCTGGCTATTACAGTTGAAATATATCCTAATAATAATACTACATTATTGCTTAAAATATAGTTTTAGCTGTGTTTTTATCTCAGCATTAAAACAGACACATAAGACATGGCAGTGGGTTTTTTAACTTCAATGCATGAACATTCTCTTGCGAGGACCTATTTGCAAAACAGATTTTTTTCAGGGTCACATATACAATGTAGAAAAGTTTATTGACTTTGCCACCAGTCACGTGATTTTTTTCAGCAAAAAAAACTGCCTTCAGAAATACAAGAAAAATGCCAGCTAAAATTTCATTCCTACAATTAGGGCTACCACAATTCCTCCACGATACTCGGTACTCTGATCTCATGTATTTCAGAAATGTTGATGCATGGAACAAGACTGTTTTCTTCAGCTAATCAGAAACCATCATTTTTATAAATTTTTAGAAATCATTTTTTAGATTTTTAGAATTTTTAGAAATTTCAGAAATCATTTTTAGAACCCTAGAGCTCTCGATTGGCCAGGTGGGACTTTCACCCATTAGCAAGAGAAATTAAGTCCTTGACTGACAGTAAGTGACAACTTGAAGCTTGAAAGACTCAATTTAAAAAGTTACAAACCCCAAATAGAGGGGGATTAAGGGAAGTTCTGCTGGACAGTCAGCTGCACTCCTCAGTAAGTTTAAACAAATAAAACAAACAACTGGCTCGAGCCACGAACTGCTCTCTGACAAGGAGGTACCAGAGCTGTAAATGATAACTTCGATGCACATGGCACTCAGAAAACTAATGCTGAAAGCAGAGAAAGAACACAGAAAAACATTTAATTACGTTTGTCTCTTTGATATTAATGTGGTAACTAGTTGTTCTTCTTCTAGAGACACAAAGAATGCATTTTTCTTGCATTAAGATAAAATAGTTGCAGACTGACTATGTGCTCCCTAACAAGGTTGTGTGATAATAAGTTTTTTTACTAACATTGCTTTCCAGCTGCTGATGGAGAGCCTCACAAGAAGCCTATACTGATACTAGACTCTAGAGCCAGCTTTTTTACTCCTCATCCATCTTCACTGCCCTAAGAGGCATCTGATCCCACTCTGTAACATGTATTGTATTAAAAGCAATGTATTAAAGCAATATTCAAATGTTCAAATGAGATGTGGAAGCACATTAAGTTCCATTTTTAGCATATTCCATCTCCAAAATCTCCATCTACGAAACAGAATAAAAACCTTTCCATGTGCTGGGAAAAATGCTTTCCCATTCTTACTGCAATCAATTAATACCTTCACATTTTATCTCTCAAATGCTACAATCTCTACCTTTGCCACAAATTTTTGCCACAAGTTTGCTACAGATAATGAACTATTAATTATTAAAATACATCTGTGATAAGGAGACAACACAGGATTAAAAAAAGTCCAGAATCCTAATCACAGACAGGTTTATTCACCAAGTCTTATTCAAAGAAGCCATATTCAAAGTGGCATAACTACTTTAGGCTTGAGATCCTATTTGTTTGTAAGGATTTAATTTCAGTTCTGTCAAGGAACAAGAAAATACAGAGATGTGAAAAATACTAAGGAGAAGATGCTGTCCACAGCCTAGACAGTGTAATACAGATAAAAAATTAATTAACTAATTCATTGTCATTGAGAGATGTGCAGCTGGGTACTCATGAACTACAACTCCATAAAACAAGATCTACCTTGATTTTAAAGACTGAACTATGCCTGTTTGGGTCTTTGCAGAAGAGAAAGCAACAACTCCAGGTTACAACTAAACTGGACTGTGAGTTTCAGGCTGCTCACAACCTTGACATGATTTGCATTGCTCAGTTTCTGCTATTTGGTCTGGAGAGCATCTGATGATCTGAGAGCCCTGTGACTGTAGGAGGGCAGAGCAGGAAAGCACAGTGGTTCTTTGAAGCTACAGTGGCCAAGTGGGTCAATATGTACACAAAAGAAATGTAGAAAAAGCCGGTTTCTAATTTTTCATTGAAGTCATAAAGGACAGAAAGGAGATGCATAGAGAGAAAGATGCTGCTCTTAGCCTTGATGAGAAAAGCTCCCTTGAGAAGAGCTGCACTTCCAGCTCCTTCACATCTGACATGAGATGAGCAGTCATTCAGCAGTCCCATGAAGGATGAGCATGAACTTTGTGCGTGCTGCTGTCCTTCTTTGAGCATCTTCCCCTGCCCCTCACAACATTTTTGATAAGAAAATGGACATTCTACATTTCTTTCCACTGCATGACAGAATACTAGAGCAGTTTCAAGAAGATGCCGTTACTGAAACTGTGCAAGAGGACCAGAGATCACCCTTAGGAAAACCACTAATTAAACATGACCAGGCAAGCACACGGCTAAGGAAGAGAAAATGCATGCCCTGGAACAGTGTGGCTGTGATATGGCTTGAAATCACAGCCAAAAGAGAGGAAAGAGGCCAAGTGAGGGTGAATGGGATAGGAGTCATCAAGGATATGGTAGCTAGAGGAAGAGATGGCTCTGCAGAAACAGGGAATATCACCGAGCCAGCCAACCCAACAGGGCATGCCAAGGCCTGGAGAGCGGGAAGGTGCAGCTGATGTGGCAGAAATGCTGTCAAATACCAGTATGAACAGCCTAAGGATGTGTGGCAGGAAAGGACTGTGTCAGCAGTCTGAGGCTGGACAGCTGGGGCACACACATTGCACCGACAGTCCCATTCCACCTGTAAGGTATTCACACCAATTCCAGACAGACCCTTAGTGCTCTAACAAAGGCATCCGACGGTTTTCTGCAGCCCAAACCATCTCAAACTACATTTCAGTGCACAAAGGATTTAGGTGCAGGGCCTTCCCCTACAGTGGAAGTTGAATCCAGGGATGAGAATCCTTTCCCAACTGATCTCAGATTAGGAAGCTGCTAAGGGGCTTTTGAGTTTTGCCTGCACACTACTGGCTCTGCTCTGCAGACAGTGTAATAAAAACAGCTGCACTTGATGCTCAACATGAGACTTGATCCATATGCTCTGCTTTTTGGGGAACAAGGCCATTTTACAGAGTTATGGGCTGCCATTCCTGACACACCCCTGCCATGCACCAAGCCTTCAGCGAGGCCAGCATGGAACCACGGGACTGCAGGGCGAATCAGGTCTGATAGGGTCCATGAAAAAACCAAGACTAGTTTCTTCTTTAACCTTAAAAAAGTCTTCCTGAAGCCCAAGTCATTTTGGAAGAGCTAAAAGGGAAGCAAACAGCAGCATGGGAGTGGGAACCATGCAGCCTGAGGGAGGACAAGGAAGGAAGAGAACAAGAGAGAATGGGGAACTATTCCCACATTCACTGCTTTTCTCTTTTTTTTCTGTAGAGCCTCCAAAGCTAGAAACATTAGCTTAAAACTGACAATCAGTAACTCACAGAACCTGGCTCTTTACAGAGGGAACTTCTATGGAGTACACAAGAGGCTGGTTTGGAACTTGAGGTGGTTTCATTCATTTTACAGAAATACATTAATCTCCCCTCCTTAAACTCAATGTGCTGAGTAGTTCTGATCAGGAAGCAGATTTGTAATGCTAATAATCCTGCAGTTCCTTTGATGTGATCCCAATCTAGTAATTGAACCTGCTAAAAGTCACAGAAAATACTTGGCAGCCACTGAGCTCAATTAAATCATTGCATTTGTGTTTTCAAATGCTTTTAAAGTAACAAACAGAACAAGGGAAGCCAGTTGCCTGACACACGCTGCAGAGAAAAACAAAACCAAACCAAACAAAAAACCTCCTGTACATTTAACCTGTACCAGACACATTGCACAAGGATCAGGGCATCAGTGGATCAAACACCTTTCAGCGGCTGGGGATGTTAAAAAAAAACCCCAAAATGTGTTTTATTCAAATATTGCATTTAACACGAAATCTATCATTTCAGTAGGAGGGGAGGAACATGGGGAAAGACATTTGATCCAGCTACAGTTTGATGTAAGCATGTTTAATGTCATTGCCTGGATTATTTCCCTTTACAGGCATATTTTTCTTTTTTTTTTAAATTTACAAAACTACAAATTGGTAGATTAAAGCAGAATTTCAGAATGTATATGAAAACGATAACATTTTAAAAATTAAATAATTTAATTACAAGAGTACCTTACGAAAGAAGTGAATACAAATAGACCTCAGTTGAAAATGGAGGAAAATTTCAGTCTTGCTGGAAAAGAAAGCAAACCAGTCTTGGTGGGACCTGGGAGCTCAAGCATATGAAAAGAGTAAATATATGGAACCAAACTGTCAAACAGGAAGCTTGGAGAAGCAAGGCGCTGTAGGGATAGGAATAATCCAGCAGTGGGTTGGAATGCACTCCTGGCACACTGTAAGGTCTGGCTACTCCACCCTTTCTGCATATCTCTCCATTCTCAAAACTGAGCGTTACTCATTTATCCTCGGAAAGAAAACTATCCAAAACAAAAACAAGATAGTAACTACTAGCAATTTTGAAAGCTACAAATCCTTCTTGCAGAGACACCGTAAAAAGGCCATAAGCACTGTATTAATTAATTGTGAATGTCCACTTAATTAAGTGTATTTGTTTGCTCCCTGGCCTCCTGTTCTGCACTGTGATCTTCAGTGTGAACTGCTGCTCATGCACAGAGCCCAGGGAAATTTAAGGAGCATCATCTGGGCACAAACACACCCTGAGTAAACTATAAATAGATAAACAAGTTCATTACATCCAGCACATGCCTGCATGGGTATTTTCAGCATGAGGGCCTAACTGTAAAACTGATCTCTCATTCTCCTACAAGGAACCTTGTCTCTTTAGTTAAGGCCTTTACCTAAGGATGTGAACACTCCTAACAGGATTTTTAATTTCATATCTAAAATATAGGAGCACACATATCCAGACGGAGAAGAACACGGAGATCACTCTCTGGCTCATTTCTAATCAAGCAGTTGGAACAATATAGGAACAACATTAATCTCCTTTTTATCTCAGAAACTTAGCAACTCTTCTCCAGATGGAATCTCTTGCTGTTGGCATTCTGAAAAGCTGACAAATGGAAGGCCAATTCCTGTCCCCACTCTGCTACACCTGTGCACGTACAAGTGGCAGGATTGCATTATGAGTTTGTCTGTGTCAAACATTCCATTTACATTTCAAAACAACACATTTTACTCACATTTCAGAACAACAGATTTTATTTGTGTTATAATACCTGAAAGGTTAAGGACTCAGGTTGGCTGAGACAATTTCTTTTCCCTACCTCTCTCCTGAACCTCCCCAAATCAGAGAAGCACACAGAAGAGGGGTTTCCTAGAACTTTCCAACTTTCTTAAAAGCTCTAGTTTTTCTGTTTTTTCCCATGTCCTGCAGAACTGCAACTGAAATGAATCACAGAGCAAACCAGCAGAAGTGCCACCACCACGCCATGAGCAGATCAAACACAGGGCTGGTTTTGTCTGTGCAGATCATTCTTGGCCAAATAATGACAAGGGATCCCTGCATCCTTGCCCCTCGGTGAGTTTGATACCAGGTGTGGGTTACCTGCTGTAGCTGGCATCCCTGGAGGAGGCCACCATTTTCTGAGACACATGGATGTAGATAAGAGCACACAGACACATCTGTGCCCACAGGCAAAAGATTGATGCAATCTACCCCTAAATTAAGATATTTACGCCTACATGGGAGTGATATGCACAAATGGGTCCAAATCTGCTTTAAACTTCCTCTGTGCTTTGACAAGAACATGGGAACGCAGAAATAAATCAAGAACTAAATTCTCTTCAGTCAGAAATACATTCCTCTATCTAAGCACGTGCTGCTCAGGCAAGTTCACAATGCTGTGCTGATGCTCAGTGTGTGTTCCACGTGCTCACATCTATGCCACAGAGCTTTTGTCAGAGCTACCTGTCAGCATTTTCAGGCTTCACCTAAAGGTGTGGTTTTGCCCACACTACATTTTGTACAGCTGTGACTGATTTTGTATGGTTGATCATATGGTTTTCCCCACTTCTCTCTGAGATTTAGGCATGCTTTGAGGATGATGGAAACAAAAGCACTTAACATAATGCTGATACCACAGTACCTTCCTAACTAGATTCTTTCTTTTAAAGTCACAAATGAATACCCATGCAGATCTTTTTACAGTACCTGCTGATTATAAGAGCTTTCCACGCTGGATCTATCTGCAATAGATAAGGCAAAGGCTACATTTCCCTACTGAAATCTCATTATCTGAACATGTACTGCAGCCAGAAGGTTCAGAGCTTGAATGTGAATTTCATAACTATTTAGATTACTTGAAACAAGAGTTTTATATGAAACATTTCAGATTTAAGATGTTCAGAAACTAAATCTTGCCCCAAACATAGCAAGTTTTAGTAGACAAGAAAGAGCTGAAGATATCAAGGGATGTACTTAAGTTGATTCCAAAGCAAGGTTTGCTTTAAGCCAATCTTCAATGGTAGCTTCTAGTTATCCCCTGAATATTGAACTCAGATCTTGTATCGTGCAGTTTCAGATGCTTACATGCTATTTCACATGCCTGTTTCCTCTCTCCTTAAAAAAACCAAACCAAACCAAACCAACAAAAAACCCAAAACCAACAAACCAAACCAACAAGAAAAACCTCAAACCAAAACAAACAAACAAACCCCAAAAAAACCCTAACAAAACCCAACAACAAACATAACACACACTGGCTCCCAGGGAGGAACGCCAGTCATAACTATTGAAAATTTTCCTCTGCTGGTAATATTAGTGTTGCTCATGTATTTCTGTGTTTGGATTGCATCAGAGACAAATTCAGCCCATGAGTTTGAGGACATGAAAGGCAGGTAATTTTTTTTACCTTGGTTCTTGTATGACAGCTTATGTTCTCTCTCCTCCTTTACTTTCCTGCCTCTGGTGACTCAGTGTCCATGTACCAGCAGATCAGAACTGCAAGCTGAAACCATGAACTTCAGCTACCCTGCTATTTCCATGCCCCATCACCTCTCTGGATCCCTGCTTTGATTTCTCCTGCTTGTATGTAATTGTAACATTTCTGTTAAGCACTGCTGTGCATTTGATATTTCTGTCTGGATTTAGCCTCCCACAATTAATCTGGATCAAGGAGATCAAAAGGCAGGATGTCTTCAGGATCCAGCAGTGCCTCTGCTGAATGAGAGACAGCGATTCTCTCATTAGCAACAACCTCGATTAGCAAAGAATTTCACTGCAATATGGCAGCTGAAGGCTTACAGAGAGGTTAAACAGCTAAAGATTTCCAAAATGATGGTGCGGTGAAAACCTGAAAACAGCCCATTTGCACCACAAAACATCATTCAGCACCTCGCAATCAGGCTCTGAAAAAGAGAGAGTGATCCCAAGTATGTTAGAGAACCCAAATGAGATTAACACAGCAGCGGTTTTGAAAATCCCACAGGCTCTCAAAACAGAATGGCATCACTCAAAACACAATATGCACGTCAGGAGGAAGGCACTGAAATCACCATGTGGTGCTGCCTACACTGTGCTCTCTTCAGCTGAATGGTATTTCTAGAAAAATTATGGAAAAAAGAAAAAAAAAAGGATCACCAACCAGCCATGTACTTCAAGATCTAATAACTAATAAACCTCAGTCTGGAGCAAATGCAGCCCATATTAAATAAATGCAATCTTAACTTGGTCAGACAGTTTAGAAGTGACCTCTGCTAGGCTTTATGTGGATAGACACTGTCTCTGTAACCATTTCTATGACAACTGTCCACATCCATGTGGTGTCTAGATGGATGGCACACAGCACAGATCCCATCCTTCATGGAGACAGGGAATGCTAATTTTGAGCATTCTCCTAACAGCCACCACGGAAGCGCTCCCCTCGTGATGCGGCTGTCATCACTGCCATCCCTCCCTGGTGCACCAGCTCGTGAAGAAAGGTGTGAAAACCACATTTCTCTGCCTCCAAATTTAGAACAGGTATTTTTGCAGTGCACCCAGCCAGCACCTGCTCGAGATTGCGGAGGTTTTGTCTCGGCTGTGGCTTTGGTGAGGCAGCATCCTCTGTGCCTGCCCTTGGACAGAAGGCAGCAGGGATGTGCATCCTGCACACCAAGCCTCTCAGCCCCTGCCCGACACAGCCCCACAGCACCCAGTTCCTGTCACTTCACACAAAGCTCTGCAGGAACCAAATTTTAGCTCTCAGGAGATTTCACAAAAAAAATTGTTTTGAAGCCCACTGTCAGAAATACACGTAAGACAGGACCTGTCATTCTCAAGCTCTTCAGAAGGCAAGAAAATTAACTTCTCCCTATATCCTAAATGTAACAATGACTACACACATTTTATACATCCACTTGAGGCCAGATGGACCCTTTGTTGAATGTGCCAGTTGATATTTGCAGGCCCAAGGCACTCACAGGCTGACCCATCATTTGATGCAATTACAGAATTATCTTGATGAAGCTCTGGTGCTGTCTGAATGTTCTGCTCGAATCCAACAGATGTGTACAGTTCATATGAAATGCTGACTGCTGGTACTTCATTGCCAGTGCTGCTGAAGGCCTGCTATTATGGATCCTGGTGGCTCTTCTGCACTTGACAAAGTGTTAAATATTAGGAGGGCAGCAGAAGATATAACTTCTGGTGTTCATTTTCCTGATTTAACTGTTTGGCAATTACATCCTTAGGAAGCTTTGCCATTGACTTCAGCACAGTTAGGATTTCAGAAGTGAGGTTTCAAATCAGTGGCATCAGTGGTAAGTGCATTTGTGGAAATCAGCAATCTCAGAACGTTTTTTCTCAAGGAAAGATTTGGGAGTTGGAATTTACAGGACAGTTACTGGAATTCTTTTCATAACATGCAAAATGTAATTAAATCAAAGGGGAACTTTGGAGACCCTTAAATAGTGAAAAAAGTTTTTCTTTCCTATGAACTTCCTGTGACTTTTCCAGTCATTTGTGTGCTGCTTCAAAGTAGCTATAAAAGTGGGCCTAAAATTCACCCACCTGTTTAAAACTTCATACATTCTTTCAGTTTTCATGCTACCAAGTCTGCACAGAGCAGCACCCTTTCCCAAAAAAAGGTCCAATATTTTCACTGCTAGAGCCTGGAGGTGCTTACATGCTGTGAATCCATTTCAGTGACAGGGACATTGCCATTGTTAAAGACGGAAACCAAAATGAAATTGGAATTACTTTTTTTTAAGTAGACGTAATCTCGTGCACTTTATGAATAAAGCCTTCATGCGTTCTCAGCTCCTGAAACTCTTGCCAACCAATGGAGAGAACTGTTGGATAGCAGCATGGACATCAGCTTTATTTATAAATTAATCAAACCTGCAGTAATTCACTGATGGATGGGTTCCAATTCTGATATAGCCAAATTCTGATATAGCAATTCTGATGATAGCCAAATGACTGGCTTACTAATGCGAGAAGTGTGTTTTAAGTATTGGTCTCATTTGCAAGGAAGAGATTTTAGGAGTTGCTGTATTTTGATGGGATTTTAGGACATGATGTATTTTGATCCTATCAAAAATACAGTTTGCTGTATTTTTTATGGGATCTAGATAAGATGCCATCAAAATTGCCTCCCTGCTGTCATTACTACAAGGATACTATTGCTTTACAAATGCACAGTAGCTCCTGTTTTGTGGGCTAATCCACATTTGGCTCCTGAGAGCCAAAGACAACAGCTTTGTGGTGGAATTTGCAGAGTTGTCTTTGCATTGGCAAAAAGTATCCAAAATATCCTGGTGAGTGTCCAGAATATGGAAAGACAACAGTAATCATTGTGCTAACTCACCACAGCATTGGTTAAGAGCTAAGAACAGATGCTACACTTCAAATGTACGAGGTACCCAACAGGAGATATTTTCCACTAAAAATTCAGTGCTTGCTTTGTTATTTTCTGTAAGTCTGATAGCAGAAAGATGGTTACATAAATTAGTTATTGCAGAATTAAGTGATGGCATGCACGTTTAGAAACCAGATATCACCAATTCTCTGACAAAAATTTCCTTGCGCTAACAACCACTAGAAGCCATAATTTTGGAAATAAATAGTTATGCAGTCATATTTTTGTTTTACAAATTGTCTGTGGGCTCTCATACCTTGCACCTCAGCAAGTTCTGGTCATTAGACCAGGATAGGAGAAAAAAAAGGGAGAAAAAAAGGTTGTCTGGGTATACAGTAGAGAAAAGAGAATGGGGTGTTTTCCCCAGGGTTTAGGGCTGTCAAGTCCCATGCAAATAACATAAATGTATGGGCAGCCATTTAGGAAATTCATGCTACAGGCCTGAATTTATTTCACTTGCATGGACAGCTGCTGATGCCTGTTACACCCTGGTCTGTGAGAGCAATCTTCACCTCACACTGAGCATCATTGCCATGTGTGTCTGGAACCTGCAAACCTCAGGTCAGTACCTTCAAATAATACTGATGATGATGATGATGATGATGATGATGAGATGCATGCACAGATTCCCAGAGAAAAGCCAGTCAGGAAAAAGTCAGGTCTGTGCTCTGGAAGGGAGCTAGTATCTAAAGCTGGCAGAAGCTGAATAAAATGTAATACATCATCAAAAAAAAAGGAAAAGAGAAACGAAACTGCTCCTGAAACTGAAATTCAGCCACACAAAATATTTACTAAAAGAAAATTTTTATTCAAACCAGACCTGTAAGACTTTTCCAAGGAGTGAAAACTTTCCAAAACAGTTTTCTGTTGAAAATCCATTTCACTGCCTAAGAAAAACCGTTCTGATAAGAAACACTTCCCATCAGTTCTTCCAGCATCCACGTGCAGGGAAACTTAATCTTCTTCCACAAAAGCACGAAAGAGAAGAGAACATAATTTATTCTTTTAGGAATGAATGGAAAAGACTTAGGGGTGTTGAGCAGCAAATGTGCTGTGCCTGTGACTCTTGTGAGGATTTCTGGTGTCCCACTCCTGTGAGCCCACCCTGACAGCAGATGCTCCTTAAACCCAGAGCCAGCTGCAAAGGAAAAGCCACCAAAAGAGCTTCAATAATCCTGCTCTGCTTCCTCTTACAGCCAGTGCTTATGCAAAGCAAATAGCCTTTGGCTCCTTCTGTCAGCCTGGTGAGGAGCAGGCAGAAAGGAAAAAACAAAATCAAAATAGTGGAGATGAAAACCAGGTGCAGAATGCATAAAGGAAGGCAAGGAAAAAAAAAAGGGTGAGAAGTGCGAGGAAAAGATTTACTGGAAGCAGGGATAGTAATGTAAAAAACCCCAACAAACCAAAGGAGAGAAAAAACTATGGCAGAAAATAAAGGGGTATAGGATTGGAGGAAATATAAGGCAAGGCAAATACATCAAAGACAGCAGTATAAAAGACACAATGCATTTTACTCAGCTCCTCATTTCCCAGCATATGAAATTTTGATGAAGTGTTTAGGAAAGGTATGGATGTGATGCACAGGCAGATGGTACTTCAAACACAGGGACACACAAAGAGCAGTGAGAGACCAGGCACAGAGATTACAGAACCTCCAAAAGCTGCCTCCGTCAAGGAACATGACAATGTCAGGTAAAATAGGAGACAATAAGCTTATAATAATAAAAGCTTCAAAAGGCACAAGAGGGGAAAGCCATCTCTGTGCAAGTATAAGAGGCAATCATGTGTGTGTCTGCAGCATCAGACCACCCTGTTTTAAAGACTGATTTATTTTTGAGTTCTAGTGCACAGACATGCACTAGAAATATGGCTGAAGATTTAAGATTCTCTGACACGGGTTTTTGAAAGGGCAAAGAAAAAGCAGAAATGATTTCTGTCTTCCAACAGAAGCGACTGAAATGAAAATGTGGAAAAGGAAGAAGAATAGGAACATTTTAGATAGCATCACAGGATGTAAAACCAGAGAGATCTTTATCAGATACTGATAGAGAACCCTTGCATAATTGGAAAATGCAAGAAATCCTTTCTAGTGAGACTTGTTAGACACCCAGAGATCTGATCCTGAGGATCTGGAAATGCTCTGCCACTGTGAGAATAACAATTGGGTGCAAAAGCTTCTCCAGTGCTCCACAAATCAATTTAACCAAAACAACAAAAGCATAGAGCTTACTGTGCTGGGTCTGAACACAGGCAACCCACAACACAGATTCTACTAATGCTGACACATTTTACAGCAATCTTAAGGCTAGGCATATATGTTAATTAAAGATGAAATTACCTGCTGGGGTCTCAAATCTGAACACTCTGGCTGTGTCATGTCAGGCACATTCAGTGAAAAATAACAGTGACCATGCTAAAAAAATAATGGTTTTGGACAAGGACTGCAAAACGAAACAGCAAATAGAGGAGCACAATTTAGTGATGTGTGATTTGTAAAGCTGGAAGCCAGAGATTAATGTGATGTCTAACTCCCTTAATAATATAATGACATGGATGTGGTGAGATATGCTTACAATGACTTGCAAAAAGGAGATGGCTTGTAAGGAGAGACTTGAACAGTAAGAAGAAACCAAAGAGCACACAAGAAGGGAGGAAGGCTAAGATTTGAAACAAATTATGAGGAAGAATAAAATCGTATATAATTAAATACATATCAGTGACAAATGATGATGGTTCATAGACAAATATGTCAGTAGAGCAGGGCTGTCTTGGCAGGAAACCATACAAAAATCCTGCTTGGTTAGGGAGCACCCCACTGCTGAGGTCCTCTCTCGTGATAAAGGCTCAAAACACCACAGAATACAAATTATTTGTAAAAAGCCAGGTCTCATTAAGTGTGCAGCACAAGGAGCATTTGCCACCCACCCTGTTCCATGTACCCCAACTGCATTCCTGTGCAGATGCAATGTTTCTATCTGCCTTTAAGAAATATACAGGACATTCTCAAGCCAGAACTCTGTGGAGTTATGTGATGGCAGCAATTTCTGTTTCTGGGGTTTGAGAACTGAAAAGATAAACTTTTTTTTCCTTCTGATTTTGCCTCAAACTGAAAATACCTTTCCAGTTTACAGCAGTATATAAACACAGTTAAACACATCAAATTCAAGACCAAGACTCTGACAGACTCTCAGGTCTGGCAGCATAATTGAATATCACCATGATTATACTGTCAGAGGCAAATAAACAAGCACTTCAGTTTATTGACATTATTTATTGGCCACTCTTGAGAGGGAAAAGAAACGAACAATTATTTTTAAAAGCTATTACCTTTAAGTAGCACAGAATAGAGTATGCCAGCTTTTCATATTTCAGTGTGGAATAGCAGTAAAACAGTTTAATTTTTTCATCGTCTCCTTCATTTCTCCTCAGTTCAGTTTTCTAAGGTTTATTTCAAATAATTTATTGAAGAGGAGGCAGAAAGTGAAGAATGCCCTTGACAGGCCTGTCCTGTAAAACATCAATCAAAAGTATTGATGTTTCATAAGCAAACAATATTCACAACCTATTAGAACTGGTGAATGAAGAGGTGTTTTCCCCATCCAATTTTGAGCTAAAAACCGTTGTCCCCAGCAGTTGGTAAGACCTCTCCTCTGCAGGAAAGCCCTGTGATGGCAGGGGATGCAGCACTGTGGGAAGCAGCCCTGCCTTGGTAAGGTGGCAGATTTCATGGACTGCTCAGTCTTTTCCATATCTGATTTCTGTGAGTCAATGGTTGCTTTGTTCACTCCCTCCTGCGCCGAAGGAGTCATCGAGCGACTGCTGCTCAAACGCAGCTGAAAGGGCAGCAGTGGGGCTTGCCTTGGAGTGACTGTGCAGGTTAGCTGTGCAGGAATTATCAGCAAGTGGAGAAGCTGTTGGGCTATCCCCTCATAAAGATTTAACCCTTCATCAGCCCGGCTCGAGGTGTGCAGAGGCAGGCATCACTGGAAACTCAAATGCTGCACAATAATGGGTTCTTTTAGGCCCCTGCTGACACGAGAAAAGTACAGAGTGTCCTCTTCTCTCATCCGGAAAAGACTCCTAAGAGTGCCAACACTGAACTAGCTAGTTTTCTCTCCCTCTCTGCTGAAAATGTTCCCATCCCCTGTGATGTGAAGGGAGGCAGCACAGAAATACATCTGCATCAATTAGTGAGCTACACTAAGCCATGAACTGCCACAATATTCCAGTAACTAAATGGTATATTCTAAGATATACCCTTCTAAAGACAAAATATCAATGGGACTAGGACAAACCACTGCTTTCTGAAAAGCAAGCCATTCTCCTAAGGACTAAACACCAAAAGGAGTTGCTCCAGATTACCAGTCAGCAGTTAGTTAGTGTGGATGTGGATGCAGTTTTGTTCCTGAGGAAGATTTTCTCCTTGCTGTGCCACTTCCTACTGCAGAGATCTGGAGACAGCACTGGTATGAATGTCACTGTATATGAATGCTGCAGATAACCAAAGCAGAAACCCAACTGCCTTTGAAGTCAATAACCTTGGAGGATCAATGGAATCCTCAGTGAATCAATACTTCACCACTCTGGCCAAAGCCCAGCCCATTACCAACACATCTTAAAACATGCAAAAGGCATGACTAGTCATTGATCAAGGAACAAAAATCTGAGCACAAAGGAAGAGACTGCTATTGAATGCTCCCAGGCTGAGCAGCACGTGTGGAGGGACACATGTGAATTTGCAGTGGGATGGCCATACCCTCCTCATGCAAACCTGGATAATGGATAATTTGGTCTGAGCAAGAAAAAACTTCAGTGAGAAACTCCAGCCAACACCATGCGTTTCTTCTGGAGAAAAAAGAACATCCTATATATTATCAGAGTACTTTTCTGCTAGGAAAGTTGATCTCAGAGAAATGCAAAGCACCTGAAATAGACATTCAGAAATTCTAGATGCTTTTTTTTTCCTTCTCTGGTTGGAGCCCACTTAGTGAAAACGCAAACCAAGCCACACTCACAGCTCCTATGCCACATAAGCCAATAAAAATAAAGATGCCATTTGTAGCAGATGATATCCAAGCTAAGGAGATCCCAGCAGGAGAATCCCAGAGCTCCCCTTTCCCTGTGAATGCAGATGTCATAGCTCCAGAACACAGGGCAGAAGCCACCTTGTTATGCAACAGGATACACTCTTCTGCATAGGAAGAGATTGTAAACTTCTATGAAACCTCAAAAAAAAATCTGTGAGAGGGAAATGGAAAATAATAAGGACGTAACATCGCATTTCTTTTGACTTTAAAATTGCTTTTTAGGTCATATTTCACCCTTCCCTCTCAGCCTCCAAGTATTTTCCAGGATGGAATTTTCTTCTCCTCACTCCAGGATTTCGCGTGGGCAGAGCACTGCAGATGCTGCTGAACTCACTCAGAAACCAAGAAACTGATTCATTTTTCCCTTGAATCTTGTGCTATCATCTAGACTGGGAACAAACAAATAAATGTCAAAGGCTCCACGCTAGAAACTCGCAGCAGCCACAATTTCACCCAGCCTGGCCATTCTCTCTGTCCCAGAGCGGTACCAGAGGGAGAGCAAAGTCCTGAATCCCTGCTAGATTGCTGAATACCTAAGAATAATTGCTTTTTCTTCTGTTCCATCAGACTTGAGGCCTAAAACTCCTTTTAGTTTTGACCACGTGCAGAGGACAGGCTTTCTCTAAGGCAAGCCCAACAACCACGATTCAACCTCGCTGAACAGAAATCCTTAGAATGAAGACAAATTCATCAAATCCGTGAGCAAAGTGCTGATCATATTCCACAAGTCTGGGTTGATTTCTGGTAGTTTGTTTTTACTTCAGCCGCCGGTGCTGAAGTCAATAACCTCGGAGGATCAATGGAACCTTCAAACCCACTGCTGAGCATCAATTCAGCGCTCCAAAAGGATTCTCAGGACAAATCCTGCGGAATCATACGACACAGAAGAAGCTGCTCCCAGGACAATTGATACTATGTTTTCATATTTTTTAAATCTGAGGCCACTCGCAGTAAGAAAGTTTCCTTTCCTATTTCCTCTTAGACTTTAAAACAAACCAAAGCTCTAACGTTCTAAAAGGTTACACACATTTTTTACTCCCACCATTTCTTAATAAAACACCATTTGTGTGGGAAAAGAGCTTAGTGCATGCTTCAAAAACAGGCAGACCATTAATTAATCCAGCATGTTGGCAGTTTTGGAGAAACTTACTAGAGAATAATAAACCATGCTGCATCCTAAGTTTTAAAACAGCTTGAGTTTTACTGTGAGGGTGCATAAGTATGCCAAGCTCCTACTACTTTATACTTCTTAGTATATAATCTGTGACACTTAAAGCAGCAAGAAGTACAATCTGAACAGCTGCTAAACCGTGGGCAGGTTATAAAACGTAGTTTTAGGAAGCTCAAGAGGTTACGAGTTGCCTGTCTCACAAACCAAAGGAAAACACCAAAAAAAGCCCCATCTTCCACCAACCCTACCAAAGGAACACTGATTTGCCCAGTACAAGTGGTTAATCTCCAAAACAGGCCGGACACATGAGGTTCCAAAATCTCTGCTTTTGCATCAGCAGTGTTTTGGCACTAGGGTTAGGCAACAAATTGCTTTTCAGCACATCCAAGCTAGCTAGCTAGTTTGCTGTGCAAATGCAACGTGTCATTAGAATAACATCCTGTTTTGCAGCATTTCTGTATTTCAGTTTACTCCAACTCTGCTAAGACTCAGCTGGCATGAAACAGCTGGCACGATTAGTTACTGGATGGAAGGCAAACTGGGATTTCGCAATAGGCGGCATCTTATCTCCATGGCACAGGCAGCTGGTGTAAGAGACAACTGATCCCTGGCAGAAAACACTGTCCCTAAATAGAAATCTGGTGAACTGTTTCTAAGACGTTATTTCAGATCAAGCACTGGTACGGGAACAGTGGGGGTTTTTTGTGGGCACAAGCCAGGGTTTAGGTTATTTGGAATGCCTGGATTTTGGCTGGGTTCTGGTTGACAAGCACATGTTGGGACCTTGGCACCCATGTGCTGACTCTGCAAGCACAAACTCCACCACAAGAGAGTGAAACACTCCCCCCATCCCCAGTCCTGGACATCTCATGTTCTCACCAAATCAGGTACTCGGCATTTCGACTCGATCTCACAGCTTTCACATCATTGCAGCTGTGGACACCGTGTTCTCTACTTCACGGCACCTCCTGAAGAGCCTGCACCGCATCACTGCAACTTCTCCTCTCCCGAAATGTCAACCACACTGGATCCTGGCACAGGGCTCTCAGGACACAGGGCTCTCACCCCGGTGCCCCACGGCGGGATCAGCGCCCATTCCTCTGCTACACCCAAACTTTGCACGCCCCAAACTTTCCATCATCCCTCCTGGACGCGCCGGCGGACACATTACCAGCACACCCATTACCAGCACGATGACACGACCCCACGATGGGCACCCAGGATGCCCACAGCCCATGCCGCTCCCTGCCAGGAGGTGCGAGAACACCTTCGGCAGCATCTCCCAGCGCAGGGATGCGGGCGGGCACAGGGGCTGGCAGGGGGCTCCGTGCCCTCGGCACAGCCCGGCTCACCTGCGTGCGGCATGGTGATGGTCTCGTTGGCGTTGCTGGAGCCCACGTTGTAGATGACGACGGCGGAGGCGTTCTGGGCGGCGGCGTGGCGGATCTTGTCCTTGTAGGTGCAGTTTCCCCGCGGGATCAGGGCCACCCAGCTCTTGCCCGGCGCCGGGGCGTTGAAGCGGGTGCCGGGGTCGCAGGCGTAGCGGTCGGCGGGCGAGGCGGACAGGGCCACCTGCCCGCGGGCGTCCTGCTTGGGCGACTGCTCGCCGTAGCGCCCGCACTCGCTCTTCTCGCTGCGGAGCTCGGCGCCGCCGCCCGCCGGGTCGGCGTAGGTGATGTTGACGAAGGCCGTGTACCACTCCTCCTTCTCGGCCACGGTGAAGTCCAGGCACAGCAGATGCACGAAACAAAAGGACAGCAGCCATGTTGAGAGCGCCAGGCTGCGGCACGCTTGGATCACAGACATTGCCATCCTCATGTGCCGGCCCCCCGCCCGCCCTCGCTGCCGGCCCCGCTCCGCTCCGTGCGTGCGCTGCTGCGAGCGGGCGGCGCTGCTCCCCCGAGCCGAGCGGGACCCGCCAGCGGGGGAGGGGGCCCTCCCTGCCCTCGCAGCCTAATTCATGGCGGGGCCGCGGGATTTCCTCGGGCTGGCCTCGCCTCTGCCGTCCCCTCCTCCCTCCCTCGCTCCGTTCCCCGGCCCTGGCCGCACGCTGCCTCCCCCGCTGCTGGCAGCGCGGCCGGGCGCGGCACGGCGCGGCACGGCACGGCACGGCACGGCACGGC
>JAXCLO010000208.1:10745204-10759900 GCA_035583995.1 Arremon aurantiirostris
AAGGGCTCCTGGCAAAGGGGGCTCCTGGCAAAGGGGGCTCCTCCAGAAGAGCTCCTGGCAAAGGGGGCTATTCCAAAGGGTTCCCGGCGGAGGGGGCTTCTGGCAAAGGGGGCTCCTCCAGAAGAGCTCCTGGCAAAGGAGGCTATTCCAAAGGGTTCCCGGCGGAGGGGGCTTCTGGCAAAGGGAGATCCTGCCAGAGGGGCTCCTGGAAAAGGGTTTCCCAGCGGAGGGGGCTCCTCCAGAAGGGCTCTTGGCAAAGGGGGCTCCTCCAAAGGGTTCCCGGCGGAGGGGGCTCCTGTCCGAGGGTTCCCGGCGGAGGGGGCTCCTCCAAAGGGCTCCTGGCACAGGGGGCTCCTCCAAAGGGGGCTCCCGGCGTAGGGGAAGCGCTGGCGGCGGGCGCGGCGCGGCGCGGTGGCGCCCCCTGGCGGCGATGCGGGAGCGGTGCCGGTGCGGGATCCGGGCACGGCCGGGAGCGCAGCCCCGCACCCCGGAGCGCAACCCGCACTCCGGAGCGCAGCCCGCATCCCGGAGCGCAGCCCCGCACCCCGGAGCGCAGCCCGCACCCCCGAGCGCAGCCCGGCACCCCGGAGCGCAGCCCGGCACCCCCGAGCGCAGCCCCGCACCCCCGAGTGCCGCTGCAAATCCAGGGTTCTCTGCTTTCCCCTTTCCCAGCTGCTGCCGGAGACCATAACAGGATCGGGTGTGTCACTGTACAGTGTAGCGGTGGCGCGGTCACCTGTACAGGGGTTTTAACTACACCCCAAATTCGTTCCCGGCCGTACTTTCCGGAATGGGAAGGACAGGCGAGTTTACCGAAATCAGATGTGGCTGACAGGAGCACAGAAAGCTCAAAGAATGATGGAGCTGCTCTCTGGAGGCACATGTGCTTAATTTTGGCTCGGCGAAATTTTGGGGATTTTCAGTGTATGAACACCCCGAAAGAATTTTGGCCATGGCTGACACATTTCAAAAGGATCAAAACCCAGTTGGGCTCTATGTCTGTCTATAGTAGTGCAAATGACGGCCAAAATTCCACTTTTGTATGGCTGTATTCAGTGACAAGAGAATGTCTTACGTGATTTATAGGTTTTGCAGCCTTTTGCAGCCCCTGTTGGTAAAACCTGCTGCTGGAATATCATTCACTTTCATTCAATGAGTGCCTCAGTGCCTCACTCGTGTCAATTTTTGCCTCTTTCCAGTTCATAGCTGCCCATGATCCAAACAAACAACCCTTAACCATGTTGTATACACACACACACAAAAGTCAATTCCCTAAAGCCGAAAAAAAATTACCACATTTCCCTGTAAACTTCTCTATTTTATTCCCCTATTCACATTTTCCTCCCTGCATTTGGTTTACAGGGAAATATGGTAATTTACCAAGAAGTCTACCATTAATAAGCAATAGGAAAATTTTTGTTGAAAGCCCATCCTTGAACAAGCAAAGTCAGCAAATGAGAAGAAAAAAATTACTGTGTAGAAGTAACATTGAAGTGCAGGAGTAGATGGCAATCAACACTAATTAGAAAGTGTTGAGATTTCATCAGGGAAGCCCTAAGGAGAAAATCCATGCCTGGGGGGGCTATGGGCAACAAAGCATTTGTATATTTAGAAGTGTAAGGAGTCTTATTATAAGAGAAGGCTAAATATATATATATATATATACATTTTTAAATAAATACTTCAGGGTTGTATTTGGAAAAAAAGGGAGGACACGTTTGCTAGATTATGGACTCACACAAGAAGAAGTATCTTCTAAGAACATATGAAAAACAGCAGAGCCAGAAAAATGGCACAGATGTACCAGCCAAAATAAATTGCTCACTGGAGCTAAAGGACAAGTTCAATAGAATTTATAGGGAAAGTGATATTTTAATTTAAAAACTACGAAAATAGTTGAAAGGAGCCTTACCTTCTTTGATCTCTATTAAGTTTTCACAGTGAGATAGTGCTCCCTGTGTTCCAAAGGCAAAACCTGCCATGTTTCATCATATTTGTTTAGCGTCTCTCATTAGAGATTTTTTTGGTAAAGTACACCCCAGGAGATGGCTACTGATGCACCCCTTTCTGCCTATTCCTTATTCTAGTGTAGCTTCCCAAAAATATGTTGAAAGAAAGAGTCACCTTTCTGTAATTTCTTTCTCTTCATAATAGCTCATTCAGCTCCCTTAAACTTTCATCGTTTTCCACATTTCTCAATAATCTCATCTAGAGATTTAGTCAGGCCTTAGTCAGAATATTGGCTTTTCCTTTGCAATGTATAAATATCACAATGTTGATTTTCTCCTGTTATTAGGTTATTTCCCTTGCTCTCCTATAAAGGGAGGTATTTAGATGCCTCACAGAAAAAGAGACCGGGCAAAACCCAGTCCCAGCTCTGCAGGGCAGCCAAGGGGGCACTAAAAGAAACACAGAGTTGAATCTCTGTGCAGAAAAAAACCCCTGTGAATTGTGGACAATATATAAAAACCATTACTGCTGTTCTCTAATTAGTGGCAGAATTCTGCTCTGCAATATTTCAGTTGAAACATATCAGTGAGTATGCTGTAGGACAGGCAGTACTCACACAAAGTCACTTGCTCAACAGGCATCCTGCATCTTGCTCCTTCAGCAATCACCAACGAGCCTCTGAATGCAATAATGAAAAATAGATGTGTCCAGGATAATGATGAGAGGGGTTTTTTGGGGCAATTCAAACACACGCAGAGATTCCTGGTCCTGCTTGAGAGATGGGAAGCACGTACCTGAATTAATTGGGCATTCTGTACTAGCACACCTGGCTGATGACCTTAAACAGAGGATTTAAGCAGTGCCACAGATGCTTGGCCAAATGGAAGGCAGCAATATCTTCTGCTGAAAACAGATGGGTGAGGTTACTGAAAGAGATTTCCCAAGAGAGATTCCTGGCATTGATCACTGCTAACAGGATCATAAAGGACCACCGTGCATACAAACAAAATGGGAAATTAACTGACAACATAAAACAAGGTGCCATTGGCAATGGAGGGAAAGGCATGTGTGGAATAGAGCAAAATCTTATTGATCCAGCCCAGAGAGATGTGATTCAATAAGGATTCAATAGTGCACAATGCCAGGTCATGGATTTACAGACTGAAACACACATTTCTGCTCCTGACTGGAAGAGCAGAACTCAAACACACATTTCTGCTCCTGACTGGAAGCCTCTTGGTTGGGAGAGTGGTTCATGGAGACGACAGTGACACAAAGATCCCATTAACATCCCCTCCCCATTCAAATATAGTCCCAAAATGCATTAGCAGATAGGATCAGCAGTGAAGGGGAGCATACAAATCTTTTCTTTCATCTTTTCAGGAAAACCCACCTGGAGCTGCACTTGTAGAAGATGCAGGAAAGGACATCGAGGAGACTGAGGGGATAAAGAATTATTTATGAGAAAGTTAAAAGCCTGGCAACAAGGGGAGAACCAAACAGGATTTGGTGGTCTCTGTAGGTATATCAGGAAAGCTAAATGCAGGGGAAGGAAAACAGCAATTTAGGATTTGGACCTTCAGAAAAAGGAGTGCGAGTTGATCATATATAAACAAATATAAAAGGAAATAAAAAGAGAAAAGCTTTTCATTAACAGAACTGTGTAATTTTCTCATTGCCTAACTGGAATTAAAGAAGACATGACAAACTGATGTGAAGGAATCATTAAATGATGGCATGCAATAGCAAGGTTTGGGCTGGATGATCCAGGAAATCCCCTTTGTCCATATCCCAAATTAGCTTTAAAGGTTGCCAGGATATTTCTTTCCTTTCCTTCCACTAAAAATAGCACAAATAGCATTAGTAAAGACACCAGACGGTGCTGTCACAGAGAGATTCACAAGCTCTGCACTTGCAGACTTTCATATCTGCAGGTTACAGCCAAAATGCTGTGGCACATTAAGCACAGTTTAGGATGTTCCCACATATGCTTTTTGACATTGTTTGCTGCTGAAAACTGGGACTGAACAGGTTCTCAGAAGAGGTGCTACTGCCCAAGGGAAGCACTTTCATAAGCAGATATTAAAATTCCACTTCAACTGGTATTTTACCACTAGTTTGAATGAAAATTGCACTGAATCCTATGAGAGAAAAACAATGAGAGCCTAGGATTTTGCTGTCTCATTTTCTTATTTCCTTCCTTGGACCAAGTGGAAGGGTATTTGTTACCTGGACTGCAGCACAGGCTACAGCCTATTGAGACTTTGAGCTGAATTAAAGGAAAAAGTGTGCAAAGTGTTTCCTTTAAAAATTGATAGAGCTCAGGTTTTAAATGTTGGGCTATTACCTCTTCTCATCCCCTTTGTGCTTTAGACTTCTGTTCTCCTGTAAGGTTAGTTTTCAAAAATAAGTGTTCTGAACTCATCACTCAAACACTTCAGACATTGCATTAGGGTTTAGATAAGAGCCCTCTCCTTTGCATTGCTGATACCTTGTACATTTATAAACTGTTTATCACTACAATTACAGTGACAGAGAAATGGCCATGCTGGAGGGACAGAGAAATGGCCCATGTGGGGGAAGAACTGATGAGATTTATAAGTACACTTCCAGCAAAAAAATCATTCAAGAAAGTTTGTTCGTCAAGTTCCAGTTATAATCTCTTATGCGGACCTTTTTTTAAATAAAGGATTTAGCAGAGCAGTTTGCAATGACATTGCTGTTTGTGTGACAGAGTTAAATTGCTGAAATCCCTTTGTTACATTACACCTTTGTTTGGCATATGCCTCAGTCAATATGTTGTCTAAAAGCTGCTTTTTGTGAAGAGACTAAAAGTTTTGTTGTCAATGTAATGGTTCATTACAACATCGTCTTGGGAGAGGAAAAGGCTTTTCTGGAGCCATAAGGGTTTGTTTGTTTTTGCTACAGATAGCAAAGACTAATTAGTGTTCCTGTAAGACAGTCCATTGTGATCACCTACTCTGATTTCCTACAGCGCTAATGACAGTATTAACATTTCAATTGTTAACCTTGTTTTTAACATCAGCTTTCATTCCTAGCTCCATGTTTTATAGGAAATTAGAAAAAAAAAGGTAAATTTTCAACTTGTTTGTATTCCAATAATGCGTATAGAGGTTTATATTTCATTATGCTTCTCAAACTTTACAAACTAATTTTTGATCTTCAAAGAAGGTTTGTAGAAATTCATTAGTTGACTTCTAAGCTACAGAAGATTTTTCCCCAAAGTTTTTTCTTTTTACAGAGATAGATGAATGATAGATAGATGATAGATAGATAGATAGATAGATAGATAGATAGATAGATAGACAGACATACTTGTGGTTTTCTGCTAATGTTCTGTTTTTAATAATTATAATAGCTAATTTTTTATCATCATTATCATAATAATCTTTGAAGAATGGGAGATGAATTGGGCACCTTTCACGTTGCTGAAAGGTCTTCCAGAAAAGTGGCATCTCTTGGAGCAGCTATCACCTGCGTCTTCCATCTCTTTTTTTTAAAGCAGAAGGGAAGGCACACCAAAAAGAAAATGCTCTATCCTCCTCTGTAAGCATATGAAAAACTTTATTTATTTAGTTGGCTATTTACATCATTATTTATATTTAAACTTTTAGGACAGTCAAATTAGATTACTTACAAGCAAGACATATTAGAAATACAATTTTCTCCAGCTGATGCAGAATATGTAGTCTCTACCTCAATCAGCATAAACAATGAAAATATGGTACTTTCTTGTATTCCAGCACAGTGCCACAACTTCTGCATTGTACCCATTTAGACTGATAGGAACATTTACCTGGAAGGCTTTAATTACACAAAGTTTATTTGCTTTTTTGTTTAACTTTTATGGATTATTTAAAAAAAAAAAAAGGCATTTCAGCTTGGAACATTAACCTCAACACGAGCGAAGTTCCAGCAAGGAGGGAGAATGTTCGTACTCCCGACTTAAATAAAGGATTGCTACAGGAATAGTTAGTGTATGGTGTGACTCTCCCTCATTTAATAAACATCCATACTCCCTTAGACAAGGGCCAAGCCTGAATCTCTGCTAGAGAACCAACCACAAGAGGTCATCCTTGGTCCGTGAGTATTTTCAGGAGTTACAGAACTGAACATAAAACTGACACAACTGAGATTGTTCTGCTTTCTTCATTAAAAAAAAAAAGTTTCTGTAGTAAATTCAAAGTGGTTTTTAAAAATATGTGCCTTTAATACATTTTTATCACTTTACCTTAATTTCTTTCTTGAACCTTTCCACATGCTCATAGTTCAGCTTTAACACAAGGACCAAGGAAGGGGGTATTATTGGGGACATTTTTCTTCCTAGGAGAAACAGCTACTTATCAATCCAAAAGGAGAGATAATAAAAATCACAGCTCACATCCTTCCTTGAGAGATCCTTCGACCTTCAACAATCAATCTTGTCCTGTTTTCAACTTAAAAAAAAGTTGAAATATTACAAAAATGCTTCCTTTCTATTGTTGTCTGATCCCAGACTGTCTCACTGGAATTAGGAGGTAGAAAAGCTTGGAAACTGATTTACACTCCAAAGATTCTCTTACCCTGATTACTTCTAAAACTTGCTATTTCTTTTGACAAAATCTCTTGAAAATGATTTGGATTAAGGCTTTCTTAACCACACTTGTACATTATAAGTCTTATCCAGGAACCCATCTCATGTCATAGCAGGAACTTCACCCATCTTATGTAGCTTCCTTTGCCCATCTCATCAGCTTCCTTGGGTCTTGTCTGGGCACTTGCCATTTTTAGGGCAATTCAGAGTACTGCTAAAATGAGATCACCATCTTATCTTGGCCCTTTTCCTTCCTTTTTAAATATTCATCCACTAGCTTTTCCTTATTGTTCAGCACAAGGAAATTGTTGTAGTGGCCATAGTATCATTTGTGGATATCAGCATGGAAACCTCATCACAGATCAAACCCAACCATCCAGGAACATTCAATTAGCACCAATGACAGACTGTCCTCATGAGTAGCTACAATTTATTGAAATACTAAAAGTTTGCAGGGCAAATACTGCAAAAGGAAAGAAATCCAATTCAGTAATTTCATGGATATATTACACGCCAATTTTCAAGCTATAGAGAATGTTTGCCACTGTACTTTAATTTTTAATGTTTTTTAAATTTTTTAACCTTTTAATTTTTACGTTGGGGGAATAAAGACAGAATACTTTAAATATTCTTAATAATTGCATACACACAATGCATAAGGAAATCTCTGTACTGTGGCTTACACTTGGACACTGCAGTATACTGAGTAGCCCTACCAAATAGTCCTGCTCATGTAGAAAGTTATTTTTTTGTACTACATGAATTATAGTTGAATGTTCAACTATTCTGAATATTCGAGCTATTTACTAGGCCGGACAAAATCCATTTTTATGTTGTATCTAGAGGAAAGTGATAAAAAATATACCACCTAAAATTTTCAAACTTATTATGGCTACTTTCTGTAGAGTAAAAAACCAACTCTGATTGGTTTACATCCCTGTTGTATTTCCCATGAAAACTGCAGCACAATTTATGCAGGCAAAATTATGCTAATTGTTATACCAAATATGAGCCTTAGCGTAAAATTTCATATCTTCCATCAAACGAACATTGTCTGCCAAATAACATGCATATGCCTAGAAATTCTATGAATCCCTACAGGTAACTGTACCTCATGCTCACCAAGGGAGCTCTGAAATTCTCTCCCTTCAGCAAGTGTTTTCAGGCTGCCTTTCCCATTTCACAGCTCTCCCCTCACTGCCAAGCGCCTCCAATCCCCAGCTCCCCAAGGGATGAGCGCTGCAGTCAGCACCCAACGCTGTGCAAAATTCCACAGATGCACCGGTGCTGCAGAGGCACTGGCTGAGCTGGAGAGCATCCCACAGGAGGGGATATGTGCACAGGGCTCTGAACACATCATTTCCACCTTGCACACAAGTGATCCCATCTGGGCTTCAGATTTTCAAAGGTCTTAATTCGAGGCCTTCCTTTGATCTTCCTGGGAACTTCAAATGACCCAGGAGAAACTGCTGGGATGCAGAATTTACTTTAGCCCCTGGAACCGCATGAATAAATCCAGCAAGGAATGTTTTTTGACAATCCAGTTACTTGATAGCCTCGATTAAACCTTTTTGGAACGGCTGGGGGCTCTGGATGTCATTTATTCATGTTTGAGCAGAGCAACAGTCACTCATGCACAGAAATCTGCAGTGACTCGTGGAATGATGTGTTTCCTCAGTCAGTCACACAGTGACACACTCCAGCCCAGATTTACTTGGCAACACGCACAGTGACAGAGCACTGATTTTGGGAATCCTGGCAGGCTCCCCCAAAGATCTCCTCTCCCCTGCAGCTGAGAACAAACCTCCCCACGACTGCAGCCCATGGTGCCAAAAGGGGCTTGTCCACCTCCTCCTCTGAGCTGAGCCTGCTCTCAGCACCGCGGCATTTCCCTGGTGAGGCTCTGCCTAAGGTCTCTGATGCATTTGTGAAAGGAAATCTCATCCTCACTGCCTTCCCCTTTTAATATCTGAGCGGCAAAGAGCTGCTGGTCTGCATTCTGGCTTTTGTTTTGTTTGGCTTCTATGGAAATTTTACATTAAACAAACATTACATGACAGCCAAGGGGATGAGATGGCTCAGGGGATCAGTAATGGGCTGTGAAGCTTTTCCTTTCTAGGCCAGTGCTCCAGTTCATTCTGGGCTGTTTTAGCTGGATTTAACATAGGAAAACAGTGAGCTCATTTAAAAGGTCTGAGCTCTCTGAAATGAATTAGATTCAAAATTAACTGACCAGTGACAAAAACACCACTATGCAAATAAACTCCAACAAGCAGCCACTTGCAAAAAACCAAAAATAAAATGCAAGCAACATTTTACTTCAGTTGGGTGGTGACACAAATGAAAATGCTGGGAAAACATCCTGGCTGCCAGGGGCATCCCATCCATCTTCCAGCCCAAATCTGTTACACAACTAGCTTTTGTGGGATGCCTCAGAGTGGGTCAGGCCAAGAGAAGCAGGCAGTGGCCAAAAGTTATTCCTTTCTAACTTCACTCATCACAATGCAAATTGCAAATTCATAGCCTCAAAGCCCTTGCAGACAAATGTTTAGCTTCATATAAAATACATAGCTGTGGCAACAGCCTGCCCAGAGACATGACACCAACAAGAAACACAGGAAAACAAACAAACAACTCTTCAAACACCTTGATACTTCCAGGGCCCATCAGACACACACTCAGTGTAGAGATTGCAGAACTCTGTCTTGCCAAAAAGAGATACAAACTAGTGAAAATGAGCAAAGAAACCAGCTCACAGCCCAGAATGCTGTTCTCAGAAACCGCTTGCTTTTGTCCTGCTTTGTGTCTTGTCAACAGTGTTGCAGCTTTTGTTAGTGTTTTAAATAATATTTAAATATAATTAAATAATTGGAGCAAACTCTTCCATTCCCCCTCATAATCCATCAAAAAGGCTTTTGCTCAGCTTTTTAACAGCCCTATGCTTCAAACACCTATTATAAAAATGGAAATGTGTTTCACAATATATCACCAGTGGATAAGCTCTAGCTCAGAGTAGGACTAGAGATTCATTACTCCACAATAAATATAAATAAGGAGTTTAGTGAACATGACTATTCACATAGCGAGCACATGACTATTTAGAATGACATTCCAAAAAGTCTAAATGTACAGGTACTTGAGAAGCAATAGAACTGTTATTACAACTTTGGACTAGAAATGAAATCTAATAAAACACAAATGAGAATGAATAGAAACTATTTTCAGAATACCAACAAACAGCAGTGGAACATAAACAAATGGGTTTTCTAAATCAATCAGAATACTGAGGACTGATACCCATGCCTAGAAATGGTTCCAAGTGTAATTTTTCATAGTGCCATAAGCATCTGATTTGACACTCAATTACCTGCATTCAAACATCTTATTTCTAATACAGGTATTACATCTCCTACACTGTGAAATTCAGTATATGATGGATTGCTGTATGATGCTACGCTACACTGGGTGCAATACTCTTCTTTGTCCACAGTGCTTTTCAAAAACATGGTGAGGGCAAGTAAGGTGGGAGCTTGGTAATTTTGTGAAAGAGATGATAAGAGAGAGCTCCTTACAATGTCAGGGAAGTGAACACTTGATGCAAAAATTCTCCTTCAGTCCTCTGAATCAACAGCTAAGCCACCCATGTTGTATGTCATAAAACAAATGATGTGTCCTTCAGCTTTCATTAGCTGAATAAATTCACTGTTTAATTCAGCCAGTGCTCAGTGCCGCTGATATTAATGTCGTCTAAATGGAGCTGTAATTAGACAGGAAAACCATTCACTTCGTATTTGCATAAGATTTCTACAAAAGAATTCTGCTAAACAAGGAAAAGCCGTAATTAAAGGAGGAAACTTGCTCTCTAGATTAGAAGTGACACCAAAGAGGAACATGTCACACAGCTCGATAATAGAAGAAAAACATGGAGGCCTTTGGCCTCCTCCCATGGGACTGGCTTCTGTTTCCTGATCACCTTGGCATCTCCTGGTCACTTTTGTGAATTACTCTCACATTCTGTGACCAATTAAAACGTTCACATTCTTCATTCTCCTCTGCCCCATCCACCTGACAAGCCTCCAGCACTGAGACAGAAGTTCTTGTCATCAGCCATCCTCTGTCTGACCTTGATATTTTTCCTTTTTGCCTTTTTCATTTCTGTCACACAGGTGACACATCCATCAAACATCTCCCTGCTCCTCTTTGCAAACAAAGCCTCCTAGTGTCACCTATGCAGCAAATATGTCATTGTGTGCCAGCCTTCTGATGGCATCAGAGAGGAGAGAAACAAGGTAATTTATGATATTGCAATCTCATAATGGAAAAACAATACTAATAACTTGCCAGCAGACAGCAACTTATTTCTCCATAACAAAAAATTATAGCTTCCCCCTTATGTTACAAAATGAGTCACTGATTAGTCCTGCACTATCCCCTCACCTCAGCAATCTTAATTAATATATGGTAATTAACATATGATGGCACATTAATTGTGCACATAAATTGCAGTACTAGCTTCACTGCATATCTTTCATCTCAAAAACCAAAATAAAAAGCCCCAGTAAGAGACCATGATAAAAATGCTGTTCAGTATTTTGCTGAAGTCATGGAAGAAATGTGAAAAAATGCAACTTGAATATCGTGGGAAAGATTAATAGATTTTAATAAAGAAGTTGACAGCTGAGTGAGCTCCCTGACTCAAGACTCTAATCACTTAACAGCAAAATTTCTCTTTTTGTATTATCTCTTATCTTTCTTCTTTTCCCTCTTGATACAAACATTGACCAGACAAAATAACCATCTAGAAATTTCTTGGGGCATGACTTCCCAGGGCTAAGATTAATGACTGCAAGCAGCAGGTATAATAGCAGGGGGAAAAGAAAACATACACACAAAAAATCTCTACATCTAATTCTAGGATGCTTATTTTAAAATATTGTATTTGAACATGCCAATTCAGTAGACGTCACTAAAGATTTTTGCCTCAAGTTATTTTCTTTGTTTCCTATTTCTTTATGTAGTTAAATCAGCAAGTATAAATGTCTTCAGACAAAATTATCTTGCATCAAACAAATATTGACATGACTTTTAAGGCCTGTTGCTGCAAGGTCAGGATTTAAAAACAAATTAAATGTGATGTATGCCGTTTCAAAGGTCTCTGGGAAAGGTGTGTGCTGCACCTATTTTACAATGCAATCCCCAGGGAGGCAAAGATATTGAATGCTGCAAGTAGACATTGCAATAATGAAGATAATTATGGTAACAGGCAGGTAGGCAATAGGGGCTTAAATAGATCAGAACATATTACTTAGAGAAAAAAGAAATTTCAGTTCACTAAATTAGAAGTAAATGACAACAACTTAGGTCAGTATTTATTTCAAGTTGAGACATATTATGCTTTCTTGTATCTTTAAAGGGACTGAGATATCACAGCAAAAGGCAGTAAAAATATTTCATTTTCATCCAGCATAGTCTGGTGTCACTGCATATGAAGGTCTTATCTGCCCCAGAATATTGCCATTCTGATAGAGGCTGTGCACACATCTCATTTCCTGATTTTCCTTTCTGATCTCCATAATTTGCAGCAGTAAAAGTGAGAAGGCACGAATCCTTTATTATTACACGACTAATGTAAGGAATAAGTAAATGTCCATTCCTGAAACGTGCTCTCACAGTAAAGGAAGAAGTTTTAAGAGATGAGCAGAGGCAGAAGTGAGCAGAACAACCTGAAGAAGTTTAGTGTCCATGTGAGCTGGTATGTGGTGCTGCAATGGCACTACTCAGCTCTGACCTTAAAAAAGCAAGCCCACTTCCCTCAGACACCTCTTTGCTGAATTATTCCCATCTGAAATCTGAATTTACTGCCTTAAAAACATGTATCTGACCAGCAATCACCATGTAATCCAGTGTCACTCCTCTGACTTGCCACATGACTCCAAAAGGTGAACAAAAAAGAGAGTGAGGTGGAAAGATACTGCTCAAAGTTCTGTCTCCAGGAGATCCATTTATTTTTGAGAGATTCTGCTTCATTGGCATCCTCTGGCCCTTTGTATAGATAGAACTACCTTTATGAGATGCACA
This sequence comes from Arremon aurantiirostris, assembly GCA_035583995.1. Taxonomy (NCBI): domain Eukaryota; kingdom Metazoa; phylum Chordata; class Aves; order Passeriformes; family Passerellidae; genus Arremon; species Arremon aurantiirostris. Next base: position 10,757,827 of record JAXCLO010000208.1, read on the forward strand.
AGTGGAACAGAAGAGGGAAGCAGTGCATGCTGCTGCAGGGTTGTGCCTTTAGCGTGGGGAGACGAGCAGCTCTAGCTTATTTAGTTTACATCACTTAGCTCACAGAAGTGACTTTCACTTTTCTCTCCAGTGTCATCTGCAGGTAGCTCAGCTGCGGGTTAAGGCACTCACCAATGTGCTGTTTTGAAAGCTCTTGGCTAGACAAATACCTTTTCCAGGCAGTGTGGGGTGGCCCCCATCTGTTATCTTGGCCAGCCAGACAGCAGGCATCAAGTGAAGACGTGGCAGTTCTGGTGCTCTGACAGGAAATATGGAGTGATAACCACTCAGAGACACACTCACTGTCCTTCCTCTGCTTCTCACACAAACTCACTGAAAACACCTCCAAAAATGAGGCTAACTCTCATTACTTGCTGCATTTTTCTTGAAACAAGTCTGCAACAACTCCCCAGAGACTGCTCCAGTACTGCTCATGGAAGTTCTCTAAGCTCTAAATTGGCTATCCTCATCCATTTTTTTTTTTTTAATTACAGCCTTAGGCCACTCTATTGGTTCTGAGAATAAGATGTTTTTCTGTTCACGAGAGAAGTGACAAACTCCTGCCATCTAGAGGGTGGTTGCTGAAACATATTTGAGGCAGGTAATGTTTCATAGGGTAAAATAAAACTAAGATAAAAATATTAGCGTCTACATATCTCCTTGGGGTTTTTCTAGAGTTCTTCTTTTTCAATCATGAGTTTGTGTAAAAATGCCCAGTCACACAAGAGAAATCTCCATAACACATTCCACATGTTCATGACAACAGGTGCAGCAAGTGAAGATGGGAATTGTTTATCATTCTTTTCTCTGAACTTCTCACAGCCTTCCCCAGGACTATGCCTGGCAAAGTTGCGCCTTTCAGATTAATCAATACTTCATTTTAAAAACAGCTCAAGCCACAGATGAAATATTTCAGAGATAGCTTTTCAGATGCCCCTTACAACTGTTATGGATAAGAAGCTTGACTAGGCCAATATTCAAGCAGCAATCAATTATTAATTAATATGGTAAAGTATGAGCAATACAGCCCTGGGTACAGCGGTGGAAGTTTTCCCTCCAACTGCACACCCATAGTTGGGGCTTACAGGTATTTATAAGGGTACTCATCAGCTTTCTCAGCAGTTTCTATTCCCAATTTTTATGTCACAATTCTATACACTATAGTGATTTAGTTTTTCTCAGGATATATCTCAAAGGAGTATCCCCAGATGGTGGTGGTCCAGATTCCAAAAGAAGAAAGACGAATCCCATCTGGTGGAGTCCAGCTCCCCAGATGTGGGTCCAGCTTTTAATTGCAAGGACTATAAATCTCATTACAGTGATGCCCAGCTTCCCTTGGTCGAAACCATAAACCTTTGAGGTGATGTTCATCTTCCTTTCTCAAGCTGCTTTTCTCTGCTTTATTAAGGTGTAAGATAAGCATATTTCCTTTATATATATTCCAAAGCTATAGTTTCAAGGATACAAGTAACATTCTAAAATTATACTTCAAAAGGTTATTATTGCAGAACTCTTTAAGGATTAACTACAAGCAAAAAGCAACATCTTTAACACCTTAATTCCAATGCTCCTAAATCAATCAGGGTTAATTGCAAAAAAAAAAAAGATAGGTTCAAAGGCCTTTTTCCATGCTTTACTTTCCTCAGGTATTATTAGAATTTGCAACTGTTCCATGGTCAGTCTCCACACATATCACAATCACAAATACACACTGTGAAAAATGCATGTATTATATGACTGACTTTTCGCAAATATTAAAATGAATGTTATATGTGTTGTGTTAGAAAGAAATGCTGTATTAATTCTTTTAAGTACTGTGTTAAATATAGTTTTAGGTTATAAAAATTGTTAAAATAAGAACTATATTAGTGGGTTTTTTTAAAGAAAGGAATGAGGCACTCGCACCAGACAGCAGCCACAGGACACCTGAATCTTTCAGGGAAAAGAATTTATTGCCTTCTTATCAGCAGAAACGAACTTCTTCCCGCCTCGAAGGCGCTGTTAGGATTAGAAGGAAGAAATTGACGATGACCAG